>MU825898.1:20727-496596 GCA_029204205.1 Desmophyllum pertusum
TACTGGATTGTAATGGCGCGTTTGTAACCCAGTAACTACTGGATTGTAATGGCGAGTTTGTAACCCAGTAACTACTGGATTGTAATGGCGAGTTTGTAACCCAGTAACTACTGGATTGTAATGGCGAGTTTGTAACCCAGTAACTACTGGATTGTAATGGCGAGTTTGTAACCCAGTAACTACTGGATTGTAATGGCGAGTTTGTAACCCAGTAACTACTGGATTGTAATGGCGAGTTTGTAACCCAGTAACTACTGGATTGTAATGGCGAGTTTGTAACCCAGTAACTACTGGATTGTAATGGCGAGTTTGTAACCCAGTAACTACTGGATTGTAATGGCGCGTTTGTAACCCAGTAACTACTGGATTGTAATGGCGAGTTTGTAACCCAGTAACTACTGGATTGTAATGGCGAGTTTGTAACCCAGTAACTACTGGATTGTAATGGCGAGTTTGTAACCCAGTAACTACTGGATTGTAATGGCGCATTTGTAACCCAGTAACTACTGGATTGTAATGGCGCGTTTGTAACCCAGTAACAACTGGATTGTAATGGCGCGTTTGTAACCCAGTAACTACTGGATTGTAATGGCGCGTTTGTAACCCAGTAACTACTGGATTGTAATGGCGAGTTTGTAACCCAGTAACTACTGGATTGTAATGGCGAGTTTGTAACCCAGTAACTACTGGATTGTAATGGCGAGTTTGTAACCCAGTAACTACTGGATTGTAATGGCGAGTTTGTAACCCAGTAACTACTGGATTGTAATGTCAAGTTTGTAACCCACTGAGTAACTACTGGATTGTAATGGCGCGTTTGTAACCCAGTAACTACTGGATTGTAATGGCGCGTTTGTAACCCAGTAACTACTGGATTGTAATGGCGCAGTTGTAACCCAGTAACTACTGGATTGTAATGGCGCAGTTGTAACCCAGTAACTACTGGATTGTAATGGCGAGTTGTAACCCAGTAACTACTGGATTGTAATGGCGAGTTTGTAACCCAGTAACTACTGGATTGTAATGGCGACTTTGTAACCCAGTAACTACTGGATTGTAATGGCGCAGTTTGTAACCCAGTAACTACTGGATTGTAATGGCGCAGTTGTAACCCAGTAACTACTGGATTGTAATGGCGCGTTTGTAACCCAGTAACAACTGGATTGTAATGGCGCGTTTGTAACCCAGTAACTACTGGATTGTAATGGCGAGTTTGTAACCCAGTAACTACTGGATTGTAATGGCGCAGTTGTAACCCAGTAACTACTGGATTGTAATGGCGCAGTTTGTAACCCAGTAACTACTGGATTGTAATGGCGCAGTTGTAACCCAGTAACTACTGGATTGTAATGGCGCAGTTGTAACCCAGTAACTACTGGATTGTAATGGCGCGTTTGTAACCCAGTAACTACTGGATTGTAATGGCGCGTTTGTAACCCAGTAACTACTGGATTGTAATGGCGCGTTTGTAACCCAGTAACTACTGGATTGTAATGGCGAGTTTGTAACCCAGTAACTACTGGATTGTAATGGCGCAGTTGTAACCCAGTAACTACTGGATTGTAATGGCGCGTTTGTAACCCAGTAACTACTGGATTGTAATGGCGAGTTTGTAATCCAGTAACTACTGGATTGTAATGGCGAGTTTGTAACCCAGTAACTACTGGATTGTAATGGCAAGTTTGTAACCCACTGAGTAACTACTGGATTGTAATGGCGCGTTTGTAACCCAGTAACTACTGGATTGTAATGGCGCGTTTGTAACCCAGTAACTACTGGATTGTAATGGCGAGTTTGTAACCCAGTAACTACTGGATTGTAATGGCGAGTTTGTAATCCAGTAACTACTGGATTGTAATGGCGAGTTTGTAATCCAGTAACTACTGGATTGTAATAGAGCATTTGTAACCCAGTAACTACTGGATTGTAATGGCGCGTTTGTAACCCAGTAACTACTGGATTGTAATGGCGCGTTTGTAACCCAGTAACTACTGGATTGTAATGGCGCGTTGTAACCCAGTAACTACTGGATTGTAATGGCGAGTTTGTAACCCAGTAACTACTGGATTGTAATGGCGAGTTTGTAACCCAGTAACTACTGGATTGTAATGGCGAGTTTGTAATCCAGTAACTACTGGATTGTAATGGCGAGTTTGTAACCCAGAAACTACTGGATTGTAATGGCAAGTTTGTAACCCAGTAACTACTGGATTGTAATGGCGCGTTTGTAACCTAGTAACTACTGGATTGTAATGGCGCGTTTGTAACCCAGTAACTACTGGATTGTAATGGCGAGTTTGTAACCCAGTAACTACTGGATTGTAATGGCTAGTTTGTAATCCAGTAACTACTGGATTGTAATGGCGAGTTTGTAACCCAGTAACTACTGGATTGTAATGGCAAGTTTGTAACCCACTGAGTAACTACTGGATTGTAATGGCGAGTTTGTAATCCAGTAACTACTGGATTGTAATGGCGAGTTTGTAACCCAGAAACTACTGGATTGTAATGGCAAGTTTGTAACCCACTGAGTAACTACTGGATTGTAATGGCGCGTTTGTAACCTAGTAACTACTGGATTGTAATGGCGCGTTTGTAACCCAGTAACTACTGGATTGTAATGGCGAGTTTGTAACCCAGTAACTACTGGATTGTAATGGCGAGTTTGTAATCCAGTAACTACTGGATTGTAATGGCGAGTTTGTAACCCAGTAACTACTGGATTGTAATGGCGCATTTGTAACCCAGTAACTACTGGATTGTAATGGCGCGTTTGTAACCCAGTAACAACTGGATTGTAATGGCGCGTTTGTAACCCAGTAACTACTGGATTGTAATGGCGCGTTTGTAACCCAGTAACTACTGGATTGTAATGGCGAGTTTGTAACCCAGTAACTACTGGATTGTAATGGCGAGTTTGTAACCCAGTAACTACTGGATTGTAATGGCGAGTTTGTAATCCAGTAACTACTGGATTGTAATGGCGAGTTTGTAACCCAGAAACTACTGGATTGTAATGGCAAGTTTGTAACCCACTGAGTAACTACTGGATTGTAATGGCGCGTTTGTAACCCAGTAACTACTGGATTGTAATGGCGCGTTTGTAACCCAGTAACTACTGGATTGTAATGGCGAGTTTGTAACCCAGTAACTACTGGATTGTAATGGCTAGTTTGTAACCCAGTAACTACTGGATTGTAATGGCGCGTTTGTAACCCAGTAACTACTGGATTGTAATGGCGAGTTTGTAACCCAGAAACTACTGGATTGTAATGGCAAGTTTGTAACCCACTGAGTAACTACTGGATTGTAATGGCGAGTTTGTAACCCAGTAACTACTGGATTGTAATGGCGAGTTTGTAACCCAGTAACTACGGGATTGTAATGGCGAGTTTGTAACCCAGTAACTACTGGATTGTAATAGAGCATTTGTAACCCAGTAACTACTGGATTGTAATGGCGCGTTTGTAACCCAGTAACAACTGGATTGTAATGGCGCGTTTGTAACCCAGTAACTACTGGATTGTAATGGCGCGTTTGTAACCCAGTAACTACTGGATTGTAATGGCGAGTTTGTAACCCAGTAACTACTGGATTGTAATGGCGAGTTTGTAACCCAGTAACTACTGGATTGTAATGGCGAGTTTGTAATCCAGTAACTACTGGATTGTAATGGCGAGTTTGTAACCCAGAAACTACTGGATTGTAATGGCAAGTTTGTAACCCACTGAGTAACTACTGGATTGTAATGGCGCGTTTGTAACCCAGTAACTACTGGATTGTAATGGCGCGTTTGTAACCCAGTAACTACTGGATTGTAATGGCGAGTTTTTAACCCAGTAACTACTGGATTGTAATGGCTAGTTTGTAACCCAGTAACTACTGGATTGTAATGGCGCGTTTGTAACCCAGTAACTACTGGATTGTAATGGCGAGTTTGTAACCCAGTAACTACTGGATTGTAATGGCGAGTTTGTAATCCAGTAACTACTGGATTGTAATGGCGAGTTTGTAACCCAGAAACTACTGGATTGTAATGGCAAGTTTGTAACCCACTGAGTAACTACTGGATTGTAATGGCGAGTTTGTAACCCAGTAACTACTGGATTGTAATGGCGAGTTTGCAACTCAGTAACTACTGGATTGTAATGGCGCGTTTGTAACCCAGTAACTACTGGATTGTAATGGCGAGTTTTTAACCCAGTAACTACTGGATTGTAATGGCGAGTTTGTAACCAAGTAACTACTGGATTGTAATGGCGCGTTTGTAACCCAGTAACTACTGGATTGTAATGGCGAGTTTGTAACCCAGTAACTACTGGATTGTAATGGCGAGTTAGTAATCCAGTAACTACTGGATTGTAATGGCGAGTTTGTAACCCAGAAACTACTGGATTGTAATGGCAAGTTTGTAACCCACTGAGTAACTACTGGATTGTAATGGCGAGTTTGTAACCCAGTAACTACTGGATTGTAATGGCGAGTTTGCAACCCAGTAACGGCTACTGGATTGTAATGACCCGTTTGTAACCCAGTAACTACTGGATTGCAATGGCGAGTTTGTAACCCAGTAACTACTGGATTGTAATGGCGAGTTTGTAACCAAGTAACTACTGGATTGTAATGGCGCGTTTGTATCCCAGTAACTACTGGATTGTTTTGCTGTTTCTTTTCCATTTCAACCTAGCTCGTGCGTTTATGTATTTGATGTAAAATTCACACTTTAATCCAAGCATCTGAGGCGAGTATCTGAATATTTTTAACATATATTCCATGAAAACGATCAGTTGTGTGTCCTTGTTGCCAAAATGATCTGAAATATGATATCTTGTCGGCACATTTAGTCTAGAATAGGATCTGATACAAAGTAACGGTTTCTAGTATCCAGTGGCACTCTCGCAAGTTTTTCAATCAAGGTCCCGGTTCTTAACTAACATATCTCGGCACAATCGATCAAACAAGTAACTTAGTAAATATCAATAAAACGATCTCAAGTTCGCGAGAAAGCCTCTACAAAATAAGTCATAAAAGTGAATAAATAGTAAAAAACCGACTGATAGCTACAATCAAGAGAGGATTATCTAAGAGAAAGATTTACCGTACCCCCATGACAATCTTTTGAAATTCGCAGCAGAAATTCCTTCTTATATTAAGTATCACGGCTCCGACCTCACGTTACTCGAACTGACTAATCAGGTTGCGCTCGTAAAATAGCTCAGCTATGGACTGAAAATTAAAAATAGATTTCAAAGAGTATCATTGGAGGAGACCCATGTATGGGCGAATGCTTCTCTTAGATCATCTTCTCTTGCTACAATGTATATAGTCATCGGCGGAAGAACAGCAATATTGCGATATAAGAGCGGTTTTCTAATTGAGCTTCGTAAAACGGAAAGCAATGAAACTTGAAACTTGAAGCAAATACACTTCAGTCGTGCCAAGCGCGGGAAAACGCACTTGATCAAGTCAAGACGTCGACGTCTACTGTCGCCCTTACATTAAAATGAAAGATAAAATTCCCAAAGTAATCAAAATATAACACGGGAACCGTCAATATTGAGAGCTTACCATATTCTGGGTCTGTTCGCGTTTTAGTCTTCCGTCCACACGTTAGCGACCGATAAGAAACGATGATCGTTTTCACTGTAAATTTATATTTCCAAACTGGCTTCAAAACTGGAGAGTTTTGTTAACGGTGATTTAAAGGGACACTGTCCCGGCGTATTTGCTCAAAACTGTTATAAATGCATGAAATGGTCCCTAAATCTATGAAATAAGAACTTAATAAACTCTAACTAAATGATAAAAAGCAATTTCTTCAAAAAATTCCATGCTGCAACAATAGTTTTGCAAAATTTCAAAGATTTCCGACCCAAATTTGAAACTTTGAAAAACTGACATCCTGACGTTTTGAAAAATCCATATTGCAATCCATTTCCATCCTCGCTGTCGTTCGTCATCCTCACCTCCTGATGGGTTCCTGTCATTTGTCGAGTGTTATTCTCTTTCCAATGTGAGCTATTTACGAGCGTTGTTTTTCAAGTTTTAGCCCGTTATTTTATGGTTCTTGATATTCACCGCTGAAAATTATTAACAATTATTGGATGAGGTTTTTGTGATATTCAGAATAATCAAGGGCGAGGTAAGAGTTATCAGCTTATTCTGGATATCACAAAAACCGAATCTAATAACTGTTTTATTATACATTCAACGAAAAAGAATAACGCTTCTGCCACCGATGTTACTTAGCGGTAAGCAACGCAAAGCGCGCGAACTTGACATGATTACCCTTGGAAATCATGCACCGCGGTCATACTCGGATGACATGATTACCCGTGACCTTGAGTGTCCTTGACATGATTATTGTATAATCTGCAGGTTATTACCCGTGATCCTCTCGCTAATCTGTAGGTAGATGACGTAGATGCTTTTAAAGGCGCTGATTTCGAAAATTCACTGTACGCTTTCGGCCAATCAGAAAAGAGATAGTGAGTTGAATGTATGATAATACTAAAACAATTATTCGCCTCAGCTCAGTGAATGACTTCGTCTCGGTAAATATATTCACCAATATTTACTTCATCTTCGGCGAATAATTGTTAAATAGAATGCTAACCTTAATTGTACTGAACTACAAAAAAACGCACAAGCTACTCCCGATCAATAAGTATTCAGGATATTTTCCAACATATCGTAAAATTACTTATGTCCAGGATTGAACGCAGCTACGAAAATTACAAAATTTACAAATTTTTGCTATGCTCTTTCGAAATCTGGCTGCGAAAATTGCAAAATTTCGTAATTTTCGTAAAGTTTTCATCATTTAGGTATTGCCGAAAACTGCGAATTTTACGAAAATTACGAAAATTCGCAAATTTCTTTCTGACATCATATTTGGGGTTTTTTTTTTCACACCTTTGCGATTTTTCACAATTTCCGTAATTTCAATCCTGGACATATCCGCAAAATTGATAATTTCAGTCAATACATATAAATCGAAATATATTATGTGCTAAAGTTGAACTACAAGCACACAACAAAGGCTTTGTGCAGATCAGTAGAAGCGAAGGCTCAGGTAATGAGATTAGATTTCAAACGACATAAACTATTATTTATAATCAGGCTATTCCATAGCACTTGAACTTTCCCAGTGTATGGTAGCCCTTCTCGTTGTTGTCTTCTGTATCTCCAAACCTCAGCTGTTTAACTGGAAGATGTATCTTGTCAGTGAGGAGACCGCTGTCTTCGCGCCATACAGCGTCATTCTTATCACAGTTACAACCAAGACTGGGGTATGCGCATGAGTTGTTCATCCCGCATGCGCACTTACCACTGTCGGGTACTGCTCCACCCCAGTACGTCATCTTAGCAGAATCACGTGATGTCCACCAGGCAAATCCTCCGTATCCCAACATCGCTGAATGATAACACTCATACTTGATAAACTGTTCACAGTGCGAGGAGACATTGGTGAGATTTGCCAGCTGAGAAAGACTCGCTTCTGTGTAATGAATGTTGCGCGAATAACACCCCGGAACTTGACATCCGTCCACCAGCGTTCTGTTTTCGCTGTCGTGACTTATGACGGTCACGCCAACTCCATTCTTGTCACTCATGTCACAGATGACGTCATATAAAGGAGGAAGACCACCTTCACCGTCAGGGTCAATGACGTAATTGCCACTTACCGCTTTAGGGTCGAGCTTCTTTAAGTCGCTGCAAGACTTTGGTATCACTGTGGATGAGAGAAGGGGCTATCGAATAAACTCCGAATGCTCGTATACTAACAGGCAGGCCTGTCATGTGATAAACTAGAATAAATGAGCTCCCGAGTACCACTAAACTGGGAAAGGCTGTATTTTCAAAGGAATAAACAAACACTATATATGATCGATATACAAGGTCGTAAACGGTCATGATTCCGGAAGAGAACCTAATAATGTTTGACTGCAGGAATGAAACAACTCAATCTTCAGGGGCACCCAACGACGGCCGGTTTTCTCCCAAATGCTTTGAAATACTGTTTTAGGCTGTCTGGGGTGCTTTAAGGCTCTGTAAATGAATTATAAGCTACACTATATACGTTTTATCTGTTAATTCATTCAAAGGGAACTTTAGTCTTTGCGATTTTTATATTCATAATTTCATGAAAATCTCAGCTCTTCTTTGAAGATTCACGAAAACGTGAGGTTATCCAATGATCCCTTTTGGCAGCCGAAAACTTTAGGGAATCTTTTTTTCGGTTAATGTATGCGGGTTGATTTCCGAAAACCCCGTAAATGTGTCCTAGGGTCATGGGCAACTCTTGCGAAAATTCTAGGCGTTACATAATTAGTTGTACCTTCAAGATTAGCCTATATTTGTTATTTTGCGGTTATTAAATTTATTTGTCATACTTTTCCCTGTGCAAAACTTTCACCTGTCATATCTATCGCGAATAAACAAAATACAACGCCGTAATAACGCGAACCTGGATTTTCTTTACGTGCGTGACTTTTTACGCGTGACTTCTTTTTGGCTGCGCAAATAAACGGTTAGACACGATGTATAGATGGCTCGCGTAAACGGAATCTCGTTCCCAGAGTCCTCGTTACTCTTGTCCAGCGGTGGAGCGGCCAACAAGGACCTCTGGGATAGAGTGATCCGCCTGACTTGCGCAGTAAGACCGGAAGTCCAAGAATCGTGGCGTCCGTTAGTTGAACATGGTTTCGAACACATGCCCAGTAGAGCCGGAAGTCCAAGAATCCTGTCATGGCGGATCGCTTCCCCCCAGAGCTCCTTGTTGGCCGCTCCACCGCTAGACAAGGGTAACGAGGACTCTGGGAACGAGATTGGCGTAAACGTAAAAAGTTGAAACACGTTTATTGAATTTTTAGAGCCGATTATAAACAAGAAGAACCCCACCATAACAGAATGTCATAGTTCCTGTTGTAAGATAGGTCTGAATTATAAACACTAAACAGTGAACTCAACGAGCAAACTCAATGTATGACATGTTCTCTAAACTTAATAATCGCCGAACTCACATTGCCACTAATCTGCGGGGTGGCCACATGAAATCAGCCTGAGGGGGGGCCCCACAAGTTCAAAATGTTACAACAGTTCCGATGCCTGGTCATAATTTCACCAGCCAAGTGTTGAAGATGGCGGACACTGACTCACTGACAAGAAGGTCTTTATTCCCAAAGCGAGGATGTGACGTAACATACGTTTATTTTAACACATATTTTATCACAGCTTCTCTTTTATATTTGATAATCTCAGCAGCTATCTTGTGTTCATGAAATTTGGGCCTTTGTCTGCGATGTTGCGCCTACTGATTTTGCATCAGTGGTTGTCAAATGTCCTGGCGGTAGGAATGTTGAAGTCGGGACACGATTTGCCAGTTACAATTTCGCCGCATTTGTCTGTTATTAGCTAAACGTTTCAAGGATTGTAATTTCAAAATGAAGTACCATTTCAAGCATTACAAAGATTTTGCCACGCAATCAATTTGAACAGCGAAATGAATGAAATGTTCTATATAATCATTGTTAATAGTGTGAAATGGGTATGAAGCCCGGCAAACTTCAAAGGAGCAAACAAAGAGGCCAAGATTTATGTTGGAAGGTCCATGACCGTGCACATCTTTTGTTTTGCGCTCATTGCACGAATGACGTAATCGCAACGTTTCTATTGGTTAGTTGCTTGAACACACGTAACCACCTATTGTATTTTGTCAGGTTTTGTGCACGGTCAACCCCCAAAATAGCGAACAAAAACATATAACAAAGAACTTTGCTGGGCTTCATAACCATTTCCCTCTATTAACTATGATACTTAATAGAAGTTTCCGATTTTCAAAAGCAGGTTTTAAAATTGAAGGTATTTCCCTCGAATTTCGTATCCTTTTTTCCTTCTGTGGCACTTTTGAAACTCTTTATTTCCCTTCACAAGGCAACATAGTCATTATAACTCGATTCTCGGCATTGACTTAAAATCAGAACGCGTCCTAACTCAGTACTAGTAAAAATAATTGATATTTTGATTTCGGGACTCTTTGTATGAACACTTACCCCTAAAGTGGATGGTCATGTAAATCCGGCTCGGGTCTGTTACATAATCTTCAGGTCTTGCTTCTTTGCTTCTGTTGTTCAGTTCGCACATTCGTCCTGCCATCACATAGTTGAAGCTCTGACATCTTGGCTCATTCTCACATCGTATGACGCAATCAGCCGGCCTGTTGACTTTGAACTTGTCAAACGTGTGACCTTTAAGAGCTTTGTCGTAATGTGTTCTTCGCAAATTGCATTGGTCAGCGGCTTTACCATGAGGTATCCGGACACCAAGTAGAGAGAAACAGCAACAGTCAGCAGTCTTAGAGACATGTCAGGCTTCATGTAAGCACCCTGGATTGTCAGAAGAACCTTAAATAAAAACAAGAAATGTGAAAAGTCACAAATATTACAATTTTTGAACCACGTTTATTGAATTTTTTAGAGCCGATTATAAACGAGAAGAACCCCACCATAACAGAAAGTCATAGTTCCGATGCCTGATCTTAATTTCACCAGCCAAGTGTTAAAGATGGCGGACACTGACTGACAAGAAGGTCTTTATCCCCAAAGCGAGGCTGTGACGTAACATACGTCACATAACTATTTTCACAGTTCATATAGGTTTAAAAATATAGGATAATAACGACTCCGAAAAACATCTTGCAAACTTAAAATATAAGTATAAGCAAGAGAGAGAAACAAAGTAAACGTAATATTTCGGTTCTTATTTCAAGACCATTATCAAACGTGAATAAAATAACAATGCGCTTAACTTATATAGAGTAAGAACATTAAATAAGCAAATAAATATAACAAGAATGTGAAGTATAACAAAAATGTAAAGCTAGAAATAAGATTAAAATAGTACAAGTTCTTTAGTCATAGTTTAGTGAAGGTTTGTGCTTCTTAATTAGTAAAGATTCCAGGAAACATGATTGGTTGAAATTAGTGATAGTGGCAATAATAGTAACATTGTTTAGAACAGTTTGATGCACGTGTGAATTGAAATTTACAGAACCAGCTTTATTGTTAATCGAATCAGGTAAATTATTCAAAGATAGCAAAAACTTAAAAGCGTCGCAATTATGGAGGTGTTGGAACATGGCAGACTTATGGTCAGTGCCATGTTCATCCAGGAAGGTCGGTCTTCCCTATATTTTGCTGGAGCAAAACGATGAAAGTTTCCTTGTTTGATAGAAAAGTTTAAACAGGTCGCGTTGGAGAATCAATCGTCAATAGGATAGTTCGAAAATTAAAGCGCTGTTTTAAGGCCGGTCTGTTCAGTAACGAGAACATTATCCTGTAGGTGTCGGAACGTCGTTTTTACGTTATAATTGTGCTGTTTGTGCAGTTTATGGCTTATTTTTAAACGCTAATTAAAATGTATCTGTTCGGATACGTTAGCCAAACTTTCAGACTTCAGAAAATGTTAGGGATTGAAATCTTATTACTCGAATTTATGAGCTGCTTTTGCCTTTCCGAAAATCCTAGCTGACCTTTTTTGTATCCAAAACGACTTTTTTTATCTCTCCGAAAACAAAAGGAATTAATTTCTTCCCTACCCGAATATCTGAGGCGATTACAGGCCTTCCGAAGAGATATTCCACCGAAACGATCCGTTGGGTGCCCCTGAATTGAACATGCATGCGACGCTTTTAAGCTGTTTTGCTGAATAATTTACCTGATTCGATTAACAATAAAGCTGGTTCTGTCAATTTCAATTCACACGTGCATCAAATTGTTCTAAACAATGTAAATATTATTGCCGCTAACACGATTAATTTCAACCAATTATTTTTCCTGGAATCTTTATTTTTAAAATTTTAAGAAGCACAAACCTTCACTAAACTATGGCATTAAGGCTGCTAAATAACTTGTACTATTTATTTGTTTATTAATATTCTTAGTTGGCCATCTATACGAGCCATCTCTCTTGCTTATAGTATACTTATAATTTAAGTTTGCAAGATGTTTTTCGGAGTCGTTATTATCCTATATTTTTTACACTTGTCGGCGGAAAAAGGTTTCTATAGGTTTATTTTAACACAACAAGACAGCTTCTCTTTAATATTTGATAAGTCAGCAGCTATCGTGTGTTCATGAAATTTGGTTCTTTGTCTGCGATGTTGCGCCTACTGATTTTGCATGGTTGTCAAATGTCCTGACAGTAAGAATGTTGAAGTCGGGACACGATTTGCCAGTTAAAATTTCGCAGCATTTGTCTCGGTTATTCAGTAACTAAACTTTTCAAGACTTGTAATTTCAAAATGAAGTACCATTTCAAGCATTACAAAACTTTTGCCACGCAATCAATTTGAACAGCAAAATGAATGAACTAGTCTATATAATAGAAGTTTCCGATTTTCAAAAGCAGCTTTTAAATTAAAATTGAATGTATTTTCCTTGAATTTCGTATCCTTTTTTCCTTCTGTGGCACTTTTGAAACTCTTTATTTCCCTTCACAAGGTCACATAGTCATTATAACTCGACTCTCGGCATTGACTTAATCAGTACTAGTAAAAATAATTGATGTTTTGATCTCGGGACTCTTTGTATGAACACTTACCCCTATTAAACTGGATGGTCATGTAAATCCGGCTCGGGTTAACCTGCGATCAGGCGAATTTTCCGCGCTCTCATTTACTCTTGGTCTTTACGTGGTCGGGCTCAAAATTACGCCTGACACAATTCCTCTCCGCAATGCCTTCCGCCCACTTTTCGCGATGGATTGACATTGATTGACATAAACTTCTTAATAGTCAATCAAAATTACTTCCGATATTGACTGCAAAACAGTCCGTATTTTCGCGCGAGAGTGTCGGGCTGAACGCGGCCGAAGGATCTGGAACGAGCGTGAAATTACGAGTGGGATTGCGTCGCGCACAATATCTCGAGAAAAGAGAGACTGTTTTGCAGTCTACTTCCGATACGGCCGCTTATATTACCGGTAAAGGATACAAAGAAAATATTTTGTGGGACTGAATATATTTTATTGATCGCCTGGGCTTACACTGATCTGAGTTGTTTGTTCCTGTCTCACTGAACTGGCCGGGACACTTGCACTTACCTTATAATTACACCTATTTCAATTAACGTTGTCGGATATAAATGTTTTTAAAAGCCTGCAAAGCCCGCAAGACAAGACCGAAAGGTAGCATGGGTAAAAGTAGAAAACTGCTGCACGCAACGAATACTAATAAGAAGTAACATGTAAAACATTATTTATAACGTTTCCTTTTTGTTTTAAACCTGTAGAAGTAAGCTGCCTTTAGCCAAACTAAATTTTAGCAGAATCAGCTAGTGAAAAAAAACATGGAAAAACAAATTATATAATTCGGGGCAAACCAAATACATCACGTGGGAAATAAAAACGTGTAGATTTCGTTTCCAGCGATATGCAAATTCTAATGAATACCCAGACTACCATTTGGTCTTGTCTTGTAGGCTTTACGCTTTTATCCGATTTTTATCCGACAACGTTAATTGAAATAGGTGTATATAATATAAAAATAGGTATGTGCCACTAGACAGGCTACACAGGGTGTAGTTTTCAAACCGTTTAGTCTGCCTGGAAGAGTCATACAAATTGATCTGGAACATAATTATATTAATTATTGGCTCGGTTGTTCAAAGCACGATTAAGCTAATCCTGGATTAGAATGAATTTTGATTTCAGTTTTGTAACTTTTCAGTGAGATTTTCTGTTTACATTTTTTGCTCTTCAGTTTTGACTTTGACTAATATCAAACTCCACAAAACATTGACATGGAAAACCACATTTATATAGGAGAAATTGAAACCTCGATTATTTATTAATCCTGGATTAGCGTTAATCGGCTTTCGAACAACTCATGGGCCCTAGAGCATAAGGTACTGATAGCGCCTGACGACTACATTAACTAAGGAGTTAAACTATTACTTTTAAAACAATAGACCAATTTCGATATATTAATATTCTAACTTGGCTCCGAGGCTTAGGGGAATAAAACAAAAGAAATGATTTATTCATCCCTCAACCTCGATGTGATTTATTGTCGATTTCTTTTGTTTTATTCCCCTAAGCCTCGGAGCCAAGTTAGAATATTAATATATCGAAATTGGTCTATTCTATATAACAACGGACGCCCAACGAGAAAATTTAAACAAAAGACTGGAATGTCACTTTCTGTTATTCCATGTCATTTAGGAATTTTTAAAACGACACATTAGTGTAAACTAACACTTGAATTTGAACCGTGTTCGGATTCTTTAGCTGAATAATGAAGTAGCATGCAGAAATATTTAGAGAACATGTTTCTTTTCTGTTCGTTTCTTTTCCAAAACATCCTAGCTGGCGCTTTTTTATATCCAAAACGACGTACGTTTTATTAAAGAAAATTCAAGTTTTTCATCACATTTCAATCCAAATATCTGAGGCAATTATACTAGTCTTTTGAACAGATATTCCACCGAAACGATATGTTGGGTGCCCTTGATAAAATAAATTAAACAAATTAAAAATTAATGCGAAAATTATCTGAAATGTGATACCTTTTCGGCACATTTTGTCTAGGATAGGGTCTGGTAGTATACATAGTAAAGGTTTCTAGTATCCAGTGGCACTCGCCCCAGTTTTTCAGTTAAGGTCTAGACTGCTTGCAGGCCCTCTTTTCTCTCTCGACCCAAGCCTTCCCGTCCCAATTTCTCGCGCGCGCTCTTTGATTGTATATTTCGAGAGAAAAACAGGCTGCAATCAGTCTAGCCAAGGTCCCGGTACTTAACTAACATATCCACAGTCGATCAAACAAGTAACTTAGTAAATATCAATAAGACAATCTCAAGTACGCGAGAAAGCCATTACAAAATAAGTCAAAAAGTGAATAAATAGTCAAAGCCGACAGATCGGCCGCAACAAAAAAGGATGATATCTAAGAGAAGGATTCCTCGTGCCCATTGATATCTTTTAAAATCTATTAATAGTTTCGTGCCATGCTGTAAAAGTTATTTTTATCTCCTTCTGATCGAGGCTCTGACATCCGTTACTCGAACTGACCAATCAGGTAGCGCTGTTAGCCCAGCTATGGACTGAAATAAAAAAATATCATTGGAAGAATGCTTCTCTTAGATCATCCTCTCTTGCTGCTACAATGTATATAGTCATCGGCGGCAGAATAGCAATATTGTGATATAAGAGCGGTTTTCCATCGAGTGTCGTAAAACTAAAACCAAAGCAACCACAATGGCCAATCATAAGAAACGTAAACAAGACAACGAACCAATGAAAATTGAAACTTGAAGCAAATATATACTTCAGTCGCGCCAAGCGCGGGAAAACGCGCGTCATCAAGACACGATTGGTTTTGGTTTTGCATCTGATTGGTTGATTAAGCGGCGCGAGTTGTTTAAATCAATAACAGAGCGTATTGAAGCCCAAAATAAGACCAAAGAAAGCAAATCGGGTTTACATTCGACACTCATTTGAAAACTGTTCTTAGATCATACAAAACTGCTTACATGTACCAAACGTAAATGTTTAAAACTACGAAGCGCCTTCTGCATGTAGCTACTAACGTATACTGTCGCCCTGACACTATGATAAAAATCAAATCCCGAAGGAATCAAAACACGTGAACACGGTTGAGAGCTTTGCCATACTCACCAAGGGTCCGTTCACCCCCCGTTCCCGTTTTAGTTTTCCGTCCACACGTTAGCAATTAAAAATGATGATCGTTTTCACCGTAAACTTCAATTTCCAAATTGGCTTCAAAACGTACTAGAAAGTTTGTGCTAAATAACGGAGATTTAAGGTCGCAAGAACGAAGTGTTTCGAAGACGATGACGTAACAACATCGAATCATCCAGTCCATCACATGCTGTGATGAGCGAAATGTCGCATGCGCAGTCACTGTGACGGATAAAGATTAGAAAATGGTCGTCTGGACGGAAAACGTGAAAAAAATCGATGGTTTGTAAGAAAGCATTTTATTTATAAAACAATCATAACGTGGCTTGAAATTTAAATTTAGTTACGCTAAAAAATCTAATTCTAGTTACGGCCACTGTTTGTTCCTGAAATTATCATCCTCGATCCCAGGGTCTCTCTTCTTCTCGGGGGGCGGGAAGAAGAGAGACCCTGGGAACGAGGTTGCTAAATTATCAACGCTGGAGTTTGCCATGCAATATTTTCACTGTTTGTTACAAACTACCAACCCCGGAGGTTTTGCTATGCAATATTTTCATTTGTACAAGCAATCGTCTGGTTTTTGCTGCAGTTTAGTCCGGCGGATAAGTGACAATTTAGCAGCAAATTGTGCACTTTATGATAAAAGCATGAAACTTGGTACACTTGTACTCAGGGTTATTGGCGAGTTTCTCAGACAAGAACGCGGAAATAGACAATTGTTAGACAAGAACGCGGAAATAGTTTCTCAACTTCGTTACTACGAGGAGCAGCCTCGTGTTTCCATTATTTTGCACTGTTTTCACTTGAGACTTGTTGTCATTTATACCATTTTCATCTACACAAACATCTTTTTCAAGGATTTGTCGGCTTCGATTGAAACAACGAAAAATATGGGCAAACTCTTATCTGATACTAAGTTATTGATACCCGGGACGTTCTGGATGAAGCAGTTGTTGAAGATCTGCCCGTCAAATGAAAGAGCTCAGTGAAAGCCAACGCAATGAGCCGACTGGTGGAATGCACAACTCCACGATAGCAAAGATCAGTTCAATTTTATCCAGATGGCGTCCAGAGAAGGATACATCCCGCTCACTGGAGCAGCTGCTTTGCGTAAAACGAGACCGTAAATGTTTTTCATCATACATTGCCAGCCAAGTGCGCGATGCTGATCTTCGAGCCAGTCTGCTCTACCCTCATATTAACTATCAGAGTGAGACTACTGAAGGTGAGGAAACAAAGTACTTCTGACTTGCATCCATGCCTGGAAGATATCCCGCTTACAGATTACGTGAACAGCTTGGTATCATGCAGAAGCAGATGATGTGGTCGTTCTTTATGGCGCAGCAATCATCAACATAAAAAGACACCTGGTGACTGAGGATGTACACAAATTGCTCATATTGAATATGCGGTGAGAAGGATCTGATAACATGCACGAGTTGATCAGTGAAATGGTCATGTGGAACCGAGTTGAGGTGGCGTTTGATGTGTACAAAGGTCTTAAGGCGGCCTCACTGGGGAGAAGGGCATTTACAACTGAAGAGAAGTAGAAAGAAACTGCCATCATTTCAGTTCTACGAGAGGATGGAAAGAAGACGAATCTCTTCAGTCTACTCAGTGCTATAATGACCGATAGGTTTTTTGGCGTGGACTGAAGAGAAGAGCTGCACTGCTTGGAAGTCGTTAATGAAGAGAGCCTGTCCCACTGTACGCATAAGGAGGCCGACAAACGGATGCTACATATGTTGTGCTCGTGGTCAGCTGAGCGGATGTCAACGGCTAAGTGTATTATTTGAAACAGGCCTAGGAAACTCATTCTGTTACCCGTGGATGAAACTCGCATGGCGCAGATATTGAACAATGACAAGAGCAACCCACATCTGCCTTATAGTGAGAGCAAAAGCATTCTGAATCATGCCAGGTGTTGCCTGGAGGGAGAATTTAAACGCACAGCAGTGCGCTATTGTGGAGTATGTTTAACCTTACACACTTGTCCAGACACCAATAGCTGAGGACCAATAGGACAGACACCATCGAGAGATTCATCATTCTTATGTGTGAAAGGCAAGCTCTGCTGACAGTGTGAACAAAGCCAGACAAAGCTAGACAAATTTGTTCACAGAAAATGGCAGGAAGAGAACAATATACCAGTTACACGGGTTCCTCTACTCAACACATCCAGCCTGGTCATGTGAGGGTTCAGGCTCTCGTTAAAGTGCCACAACTGCCCAGTCCAACACAATTCAGTTGAACGAGCCATAATGAATCGGCCCAGTGGTGCTGTGTGTCGTGCAGTAGTCATGCGTGGGTGTACTAACGGCCGCAGAGGACGGTGTATGTCAATGAAAATGTTCCCCGTACATCATCTTCAGATCATCACCTTGGCAAAATGATGTCAAAGCAACAACAGTGAAAGCACGTCCTGCCGCTCCACTGCAACCTGACTGATGCCACAGACTCCAGATTATGTGGTTCTCAACCAGCCCCGTATCCAGCTCCACAGCGCCGCCCTGTACTGCGTGTGACACCTTCCCCGAACAATACTGTGCACATTATGTGTCTGTAAGTCCCAGGGATAATAACTGGTACTTAACATTGAATCTTAGTCCTGCGCTTTATAATTGTATAGTGGGTCTATGTTGGAACAGTATGATTTCGCCCGAAAGTAGTGCCAGATCGAATAAAACACGATAATACGGCGAAATTAGTGTAAACATTAAAATTCCATACAAATTCTAATTTGCATAATTTTTACCTCAAAATAACCCATAAAATTATCCATAAATTTCACTTCAGTGTTAATTTTTATAATCTTTGGGCTTCATTTAATAAATAGATGTCATAAAATGACAATTTTATCTTGTAGCAAATAATTTTGCTCCATGTTGTCATAACAAAGAATCTGGCTGGCGACCATTTTGGAACATGCCCCTCCAATCGATTATCGAACGGTCGGCAATCGAACCAGAATGAAACGTTCGATTACATATTAAAAACTCCTATTTGTTTGTTTGTTTGTTTGTTTGTTTGAATATAAACATTGATAAAAACAAAGCTTGCACTCGACGCAAGATATTATGCACCAAGCCCCTAATCATTCATTAGCGAAGCCATTCGATCCTTGGCATCTGCATTTTTAACCTCGTGGTCAGGGGAAATTCTCAAGAAAAAAAATGTCAGTTTACTAGTGCACTTGCTATTTTTATCGTCTATGTTGACTGCAAGCTCTTCCCCTGATATAATTGTTGTCATGATGGAAATTGCCCTCCTCCTGTCTACGTCACTCATGGCTGCTGTTGAAGGCTTCGAAAAACTCATGGTGAGAGCGTTTTGGTTAGTCATCATCATTATTCACATGTTGAACATCATTGCCTGTGTTGCAGTGAGTGAAATGTTTGAGTTTTACGGTGACATTCAGGGAAGAAGCCATTTCCTTCCCACTACTATAAAATGCAAACAGTAATGCATACTGGTAATTATTTAACTGTCGTTTTTCTCTCTCATTGCTTCTACAAAATACGTATAACCTGATAACCGAACATTGACATCTTTGCTTTTTGGGCGTTTTCCTCTTTATTCCATTTAATATGATTACTCCTGCGTGTTATGCTTAGTTTCAGGCGTCAAGAGATGCAGAGATGTAGTCCGAACAAAATCGAACAGGATCGTTTGATTGGTGTTCGATTGGTTTTCTGTTTGATTTTGTTCGATTAGACACCCCGGGCATATGAAAACGAGCCGTTTTACTCACAGGTTAATTTCCATCAAATCATGGTTTTGCACCAGCTAGGCCCCGTTTTGAAACAAAGGGAAAAGGCAACTTGAACCGAACCCACTTGAAATTACTTTGTTCTGCCACAATTGTTTCATAATTCAAACTAACTGTGATCACATCACATTGTCATATACAACTGGAGGGGAAATGTTGGCACTCGTTAAGTTGGTAATTTTGATTAACACTTCCCTCGCTGTGGCTCACCTCATTGGGGACACATTATCACATACCTAAATAGCCTTGAGGCTGCTAATGCTCACCTTAAAATTGTACTGAACTACAAAAAACCGCACAAGCTACTCCCGATCAATATGTATTCAGGATATTTTCTAACATACCGTAAAATTGATAATTTCAGTCAATATTTATAAATCGAAATATATAATCTGCTAAAGTTGACCTAAAATCACTCCAGATTCTACGATTGTAAAGCACTCTCATTCCCAGACCCTTCGCAGCTTCTGGTCAACGGTACACAACAGATGTTTTGTTATGCAGACCAGCATACGCGAAGACTCAGGTAATGAGATTAGATGGCAAACGACTTAAACTATTATTTACAATCAGGCTATTCCATAGCACTTGAACTTTCCCAGTGTATGGTAGCCCTTCTCGTTGTTGCCACCAGTATCTCCAAACCTCAGCTGTTTAACTGGCAGATGTGTCTTGTCAGTGAGGAAACCGCTGTCTTTACGCCATTCATTATCATTCTTATCACAGTTACAACCAAGACCGGGGTCTGCACACGAGTTGGTCATCCCGCATGCGCAAATCTGTTTCCTGTTAGGTGATGGTGATGCTCCTCCCCAGTACTTCATAGCATGGCCATCACGTGACACCCACCATCCGAATACGTCGGTCTGCTTCTGGTTCTGGAGGTGCGAGGCGAGGCACTCGTACTTGATAAACTGTTCGCAGTGTGACGAAACTCTGGTGAGATTTGCCAGCTGAGAAAGACTCGCTCCAGTGTAATTAATGTCACGCGAATAAGACCCTGGAGCTTCATATCCGTCCACCAGCGTTCTGCTTTTGCTGTCGTGACTAATGACGGTCACGCCAACTCCATTCTTGTCACTCATGTCACAGGTGACGTCATATAAAGGAGACAGACCACCTTCGCCGTCAGGATCAATGACGTAATTGCCACTTCCCGCTTTAGTGTTGAGCTTTTTTAAGTCACTGCAAGACTTTACTAACACTGTGAAGAGAAATGTAAAGTAAGGGGGCTATCGGATAAACTCCGGAAATTATGCTGGAAATTATGCTAACAAGTCTGCCATACTGATAAACTAGACTAGAAGCTCCTGAGCTCCAGAGATTTAGTTAAGAACATGATTTTTTTTTGGTCTTTGAGTGGCGTGTAGTTCAGAATACTGAGGTAGGTCTTCATGTTCTGTTTGTACCAACCCTGGACATTCATTTAAATGGAGCTTTCCAGCATTTTCAAGTTCATGGAGCCAAAGAATCGAAGAACTTTGGAAGCGATTTTTATTGCAAAAATTAAGTCATCTTTGAATAAACAAGTTCATTCTTTCCACCTTTTGCTGTTTCCTAAGTAGGGAATAACGTAATATTCAGCTTTTGTTATACACTTTGTATATATTGCCGCAAATACTTCGTGGGCGTGGTCGAATATCGTTCTCAGTTAAAGGCAAACAGAAAAAGCTAGCTAACGAAGGATTTCAAGTCAAGCAGTAATTCGAAAGGAAGACGTATATATATTTTTTACCTAGTCCAGTCCCTCGAGCGCTCTTATCGCTTTTGGCGCTGTGGATAGGGCAATCTTATTCCCATAATCCTCGTTATCCTTATCCAGCTGCAGGAACGGGCAACAAGGACCTCTGGGATAAAGCTTTCCGCCTGACATGCGCCGTAAAACCGGAAGTCCAAGGATCTTGTGTGCGTCCCTTTGAAACATGGAGTCGAACACAGGCGCAGTAGAACCGGAAGTCCAATAATCCTGTCATGGCGGAACGCTTTATCCAGAAGGTTTAGAGAGCCTTGCATGCGCATAAATAAACACAGAATTGTCAAAATGAAAGACAAACATTTTAGTGTAAAATGTTTCTAACCTTTGGTTTCCATGGTTTCCATATTACAGTGCATCAGAGTGGCCTGTCCAGTACTGTACTGATCCAACCAGTAATCACCGCTGACCGCTTCTTTTCCTTCACTTGCCTTGATTTCCTCGCACGATTCAGCTGGGAGCTCAGAGATGGATCCGAGGGGTACTGGGCGCCAAACAAACGAGAAAGTAGATTATTAATTGATTGTTCCATATTTTTGATAACATAAAAACTTAATGATAGAAGCAAAAATTACCATTAAGCACTGCTTACGTATTTATTGGCCAGCCTTTTATTCATTTATCTAACAACACGCAATTCGTCCAATTTAGTTTTGAGTTGTATTAGAGGGCCTTTGAGCAACCTTCCAGGGGGCGGAAAGATGAGAGACCCTGGGAACGAGGTTGACCTTAGAAGTTTGAGCTCGGGACACTTAATAATAATACTTATTAAACAATACTTACCCCTATTAAACTGGATGGTCATGTAAATCCGGCTCGGGTCTGTTACATAATCTTCAGGTCTTGCTTCTTTGCTTCTGTTGTTCAATTCGCACGTTCGTCCTGTCATCACATAGTTGAAGCTCTGACACCTTAGCTCATTCTCACATCTTATGACGCAATAAGCCGGGCTGTTGACCTTGGCCTTGTCAAACGTGTGTCCTTTAAGAGCTTTGTCGTAGTGTGTTCCTCGTGAATTACATTGGTCAGCGGCTTTACCATGAGGTATCCGGGATACGAAGTAGAGAGAAATAGCGACAGTCAGCAGTCTTAGAGACATGTCAGGTTTCATATAACCACCCTGGATTTTCAGAAGAATCTTAAATAAAAACAAGAAAATATGCGAGGTCACAAATATTGCAATTTAAAAATTGAACTTTAGACGGACTGTGCAATAATTATAAGTAAGGTGGGGGGGGGGGGGGGGGGGGGGCATAGAGTAAAATCAAACCAAGGATAAGGGAGGGCACAAAGGAAAATAAGTCACTCAAGAGGAGGGGGAGGGGGGGGGGGGGGGGGGGGGCGATGACGGCAAAAAACTTCGAAAAATATGACAGGAGACCGTCTGAGGTCCCGTCCACACCAATGTGTTTTCGTTTGAAAACGCATACTTTTCTATGCGTTTTCGCCCATCGTCTACATGTATACTACAACGATCGAAACGCTGATCGTTTTTCATCGAAAACGTATACATTTGAAAACGCTGTCCAGAGTGGAGATGTTTGAAAACGGAGCCCTATCGTATTACTGTGGACAGCGAAAACGGAGGCTAGCGAAAACGCTGACGTCATTCATGCCTTAAACATCGCAGGCGCGTCTATTTGTCGCATGCGCAGATGATAAATGGATAACGGCGAATTATCAGGGCAACTATTTTATAAGATGTACTCAGTTTCAGCTAATTTCTTACCTCAGTTCGAAGTAAAATTCCTTTTCCTCGTACAATTTAGTAATTCTTCGCTTTTTTAGAGAAGCAATAATAACACTTTGGGATGTAGCACTTGCATGCGTGCAGTTTCATGAAGTGGGACTTTCTTCATCATTACTCATGATAAGATCACAGTTGAAGGCGGTAACTTTGCAGAATTTTTGATGTCATTCCTTATTGGTGTTCCGAATGTCAAAGTGTCTCAGCCGACACATGCAATAGGTCTTTAAATGATTAATTGTCGCAGGTGAATGCAAATTTAGGCAACTCAGTCAACTGAAAAGTTGTTTCATGCAAGAGCGGAGAACAATACTTCTGAAAATAATAAATAAACAGACTGTTTTATGTATTTATTTCCACGGAAGTGAAAATAAAATCCTTAGATAAATAGGATTATTTTAAAAATTAGTAAGCCTACGAAGACTTTTTTGATAAACTTGTAGAAAAGTGTTTAATCGGAATTGTGTTTTACCCCCCCCCCCCCCCCCCCCCCCCCAAAAAAAAAAGGTATATTTACTTGATTAAAATCTAGAGGTTTTTTTTTAGCATGTTACCGTGAGGTTTTCGTTTGCAAGATAATCTTACTGCAAATTAAAGAAGGCCATTCAGTAATGTCAAATAATTAAAATCGAATTGTCTTAGCTCAGTTCCAGTAGCAAGCTAAAGTGACTAGGAGTTGCTACTTCTGATGTATGTCCTGTATGTCAAATAAAGAATACAGTATGTGGTCCTAATTCCGGCCAGAAAAGACACCAACGTGTAATTCTCGCATTGGAAGAACTGCCTTGAGCTGAAACTTGAACCTGTAACTTGTCACAACATTTACCTAGCATATGTCAAAGCAACAGCTTTTATTTTTATCGATAATCTTGTAGTATCGAAAGATTCGCTTTGGCGGCCATAATTCCGGCCAACGAGTCCTAATTCCGGCCTCAACGAAAAGCATAAAATGTATGCATTAAAAGTTCACAAACATAAATTTCCGTGACTTTTAATCATCTTTCATCCATATCGATCAATGAAAGGCAAATTATACCAAGAGAGCTTGTTTTAGGACCGAAATAAGTGCACGGTATTCAAGCTGTTTTGCGGTCCCGGCCAGTCTGACAAGAGGTTTTGTGAGAGGTGGCCGGAATTAGGACCTCGAACTAAAACACATTGAAATATTTGAGTCATAATTTTAGACAGATATTCAACCTGTAGATAATTGTTTTTGGTCTGGCAGAAAGATCATTCATTCTATGTATTTCATACCAAAAATTAGCGCTATTAATGGACATATAAAGACAAATGGGAATTCTAAATTAACCATGTAATTTGAGGCGCCGTAAACTAATGAATGTCGAACAAAACAAATTCACCTACCTTCGCGATAACTCGAAATTATCTTCTTTAACAATAACAGGAAAGCCACCAAGCAAGATTACG
The DNA here is from genome assembly GCA_029204205.1 of Desmophyllum pertusum. Lineage (NCBI taxonomy): Eukaryota > Metazoa > Cnidaria > Anthozoa > Scleractinia > Caryophylliidae > Desmophyllum > Desmophyllum pertusum. Next base: position 45,124 of record MU825898.1, read on the forward strand.
AAAGGAAATAGATCAATAAATCTTAGGAAAGAGTCGTTTCTTCGAAAGAGTTCGTTTTCCAATGGAAAAATAGGCGATGAACGAAAAGTGGCTGGAATTAGGGCCGCACGGAATTAGGACCAAATACGGTAAAAATAAAATAAATAAAAATTCGATTTTTCGTTCTTCCCGTAATCATGAGCTAAAAAATGCGGATAATTAATCCAGGTATTTTTTTCTGTCGTTGGCATTATTGTGAATATTCGAATTTCTTGTGCTCGCATAATTTTCTAGTATTTTTTTTATTAACATTTTCATACCTGAAAAGATAAAAGGAAATACATACGGTACTTTTTATCCTCCCACATATAAGAACTCATATTTAAGACACGAGGTAAAAATCCAACCTGATAACAACTCGGCACAGACTAAATAGTCTTTAATTTATTAATTGTCGCAGGTGAATGCAAATTGAGGCAAGTATCCTAACTCCTCCAACAGATCGACTGAATCGTTGTTTCATGCAAGACCGGAGGAAAAAATTTCTTTAATACAAAAAGTAAAATATAAGTATATACTGTTTGTTTATTTATTTTCACGAAAGTGGAAAAAATTATCAGATAATTAGGTATTATTTTAAACAATTAGTAAGCCAAATAAGTATTTTTGCATAAAGTCAAAGAAAAGTGTTTCATGGGAATTGTATTTTCCCAAGTTTTGCTCGACAAAAATGGCATTTATGAAAATCTAGTGTTTTTTTATTGGCATGTAACCTATAGTTAGAGGTTTCGTTTGCGAGATAATCTTACATCAAATTAAAGAAGACCTACAGCATTCAGTTATATCAAAGAATTAAAATCGAATTTTTTTTAGCCCTGGCGTTTTCTAATGCAAGCATCAGTTCCAATAGCAGGCTAATGTGACTAGGAGTTGCTACTTCTGATGTATGTCCTGCATGGAAAATATAGAAAACTGTAAAAATTAAAATTCGCTGTTTCGTTCTTCTCGTAATCACGAGCTAAAAAATGCGGATAATTAATCCAGGTAATTGTTTTCTGTCGTTAGCGTTATGAGAAATATCTGCCGATTTCTTGTGCTCGCATACAGTTTCTCTAGCGCGCATACATTTCTTGGCTTCACAAAACTACAATTAACTTTGCTCTTCTGAATTCAAATTCATTTTACAACTCATAAAAAATTCGTGAAGAAAATACAAACGAAATCAATTTTTAATGAGTTTCATTCACCTGATAAAAATCCGTCAAACTTTCAGCTCAATTTTTCTGTCTCAGAACATCGTGGAACGACATAAATGAATCAATATTTAGATTTCAGATGAATGTCACAATCGGTATGCATGTGTTCAAGTAACTTGAGAACAGAAACCATGTACCTAATATATTCATCAATAAAATGTGTAAAATCCTTTTGGCATCCTCCCCAAATTTTGAAAGACAGTGAAGAAGTCCCGAAGGTTAAACAATATGCAAATTCCTGCAGCTGTGGAACGTTTTATAAGATGCACTTTCAGTTTCAATTTCTTACGTTAAAATAAATATAAAAAAAAACTAATAAATGGCAAAGAAAAATGTTCAGCTCGCGTTTTCGTGCGGCTTCTCGTAATCACGAGCAAAAAATGCGGATAATTAATCCAGGTAATGTTTTCTGTCGTTAGCGTTATGGCAAGTTCAAGTTCAGACGTCGTATATAAAGGAAACTGACAATAATATTCTGGGTCCGGTTGTTCAAAGCATGGATAACGCTATCCACCGGATAAATCACTATCCAGTGGATAGTGTAGTTTGTTTGTTAACACTTATCCACTGGATAGTGATTTATCCGGTGGATAGCGTTATCTACCCTTTGAACAACCGGGCCCAGATCTGTAATAATAAGAATAAAATCTAAAGAATGTAAAGTTCCACCATGTTTAGAATTCGAAACAAAGCGTCTTTGAGATGTGGAATTTTGAGCCAAATTTAGTTGAAGATGAACGAAGAGTTTGCAACGTCAAGTTCAGGAAACGAACCAGAAACCTTTTCTTTTTCACTACTACAAAGTCATAAAATATATTTTCACATCATTTCTTACCTACTCGAAGTAAAATTCCTCTTGTCCTTTTCCAATTAAAAAGCTTTGGGCTCAGCCAGTTCAGAAGAGATACTGAAAAATCCAACACTCGTCTCTGTTCCTAATCAGCTATGATATATGTTGGCTCAATTTTATAAACTACCTGTATGTAGTTTTCATGAAGCGAAACTGCCTTCATGCATCACTCATAATTAGATTAATGTAATCGAAAGCGAATATTTAAACTTTCCATTTTGTGCCATCAAGTCATCTTGTCCTATTGGTTTGTCGAATACCAAAGTGTCATGGCAACTCACAGAAATAGTTAAGTCATGTCGCTCGAACGTGACTGCAAGGTGATTCAGAAAACTAATGTGGAATACTATAAGTTTCGTAAAATAAAACCTAAATTGGACGGCAAGCTTTAAAACTCAGAAAAATTAATAAATCATTCAGTCTCTCTAGAGGGTACACGTCACATTGCACATTCCTAGTCAATACGAACTCAATTGTGTTTTACCCAAACATTTTCCAACTTATTAGTAAGAGTTATTAATATTTAGGTGGTTTTTAAAGGGGAAGTATCACGGGGATTTTGACCTTTTTTGGTCAAAACTGTGCTACAATATCTTTACTTGTTTAAAAAATAATTCTAGAACACCAAGAGAAGGAAATCAAACCGAATTCGTGACAGAGGAACAAAATCATGTTCTATTCTGGCGCATTTTGGAAACGAAAATGCGAGAACTTGAAAAAAATTAGTACAATTGTTTTCAAGATGAAATCCATTTGACAAGTCCATCTATGGCCAGATACACTCATCCACAGTTTTAGTTCATTAGGGTGGTAATTTATAACAAAACTACTGTTGCTGTTAATACAAAAACGTTTTTTTAGTTTTTGAAATGGACACTAAATCCCCGTGATACTTCCCCTTTAAGTTTTATCAATAAATAACAAAGATCGTATCCTCAAGTTCTCCCTTTGTTTTTGGAATTGCAAAATACCTTCTCACTTATTTCTCGCGATTGAAAAATATTCGCAAAAATTAAAATAAGGTGCCGCGAAAAATTGACAACGCGAAATGAATGACTGAAGACTTAAACAACGAAAATATTCCTGACGTTTAATTTCAACTCGTTATAAGTTTAAGAAACAAGGCGACAACCCTGCAGGCTGCTTTTAGTGCAAGACATGTTTTCGATCGTGCTGCGATCATCTTCAGTTGCGAGTGATTACAATTATTAGATTATGAAGTTTATTAATATAGCTAGTACAGCAATAGGGTCTATGTATGGGGGTCTAAACAAATTATCATAGTACATGTTGGTATTGCTGTCGCCTGAGCTATATTATAAATCCCAAATCCCACAAAATTGTAATCACTGCGCAACTGACCAGCAAGAATGATCGTAGTAACGATCGAAAACATGTCTTGCCAATAAAATCGAAGTTGTCGTCTTGTTCTTAAACTTGTATAACCAGTATGCTAAATATACAGAATCGTTGGCCCCAATTCAACTCGTGAAGAAAATACAAACGAAATCAATTTGTTCAATGAGTTTATTGCACCTCCTGATAACAATTCGGCCAAAAATTGTTAGCTCAATTTTTGATATTGTGGAACCGTCGTAGAAAGACACGAAGGAATCGTGATTCAGTGAAAAACTTAGGTTTTTAGATGATGTGACAATTCCGTATGTGGTTCAAGTAATTTGAAGACAAAGAACCACCATTTGCGATGTAATGACAAACTGATGATGTATTTATCAATTAAATGTGTGAAAAAGAAAACGTTCTGCAACCTCCCCACACTCCGGAACAAGCGTGAGTGTGACGTGTGCCGTGCAAGTTGTTAACCATGGGACTTCCTTCATCATCAATTACTCATGATTAGATCGCAGTCGAAGGCCGTAACTTTGCAGTATTTTTCATGTCAATCATGTCAAGGCAGATTTCTTTAACTTCTAGTAATTAATGTTTGTACATCTTATAATATCTTTTACGTCTTTTACTTATTGGATCACGCCACCACCAGATTCCAAGTTAAGATAAAGAAGCGCTGCACATTCCCTGGGAAAAAACCCATTCTAAACAAACAACTTTTTCATGTAAATTTAACTCTATCGCTTTAGTTCATGTATATTTTGTCACTTTTGTTATATATAATTATGCCTCTTTTGTGTTTTACTTCGTAATTAGTGCTAGTTTTGTCTCATATCTTACATACTTGTAATCGTTATTGTTGTACTAGCTATATTATAAATTCAAATCTATAACTGTAATCACTCGCAACTGAAGATGATCGTAGTACGATCGAAACATGTGTTGCACAAAAATCAAAGTTGTCGTCTTGTTTTTAAACTTATAACAAGTCTGCTAATATACAGATCGTTTGATAATATAATATCATTTCCGTTGCTAACCATTTTTTGCACTTCACGTGTACTTAAAACTTTTACTTTAAACTTTTACTCAGTTTATGGTCTTTTATGGTTAAACTCATTCAAACAAACAAACATATATCGACATATCAAGTATCTTTACAGGTGAGAAATCTAGGTTATATCAATTACTCGAAGAACTGTAAACAATACACAGCCCCCAGTATGACATAAAATCTTAAGCGTGCATAGAATAAATTGGTTATCCGAAAGAAACATTAAAACTGAGGTTCCGGGACAACTTTTACGAATGTTTTTTTAAATATGTTTCGAAAGGACTATTCTATCAAATAAATGATATAACTAAAATGTTCGTGTATCACAAAATGGGAGCTGTCTACACCTCAAAATGTATAACTATACAGGTTAGTTATCTATGTGTCATATACTTCCTATTTTTATGTTTCGGTTTATCATTTAGAATTTTCTGGATTACTACCAGTCATTGGTATCATATTCGTGCAAAACATCTTGTAATGATTTTACCATCCCTCTCTTGGGGGGTCTTGAAATCAAATCTAGAGGCTCGGAAATGCTATTTTCAGCATTCTCCACGAGATATTTCGTCAAAGAAATGATCTCGAACAAATGTAAAATGACAGGTATTTTTAGTGCTTACAGTAATATTATATATAAACTAGATTTGCGTGAACAAAAGTATTTCAAGTTTAGACCACCGTCTTTGCTTTCTTTAGAGCACAACTTCTGAGCATGTTTTCATACAATGTACATATTGTTTTGAAAGTCATGATTTTATTTTCAAAATCAAAACGTTGATAAAGGTGAGGATTCACTATTGAATAGTGATCAAAGAAACAGTAGAAGAACTTACGGCCTTTCGGCTAATGAAAAAAACCTCACGGAAATTCCTGTTAAGCCCGGGTTTAATAGCTTAAAGGCTGGCTACGCCCCTGATTATGCTAAAAATAAAGTTTTTAATAAACAATTATTCCATTCGCCCTTGTTGGATTAGGCTCGATTACCAGCCGCTGTTCGGGAAAATGGAGAAAATTGTTTCACTGCAGAATTGACTGAAGACGAAGTAACAATACCGCTAGAAAATGCAGCAAAGTTTGGAACGAAATATTTAATGAGAAATGCTTGTAATTGTACAACAAATGCAACTGAACGAGCACTGTTTATAAAAGGAAGCCTGAAACAATTTACGGGAAAGTCCGGAAATCAATACAAATCTGCACAAATTCGTTCAAAATGAATTAATTACACAACAAAATATTTAAGCTTAACCTATTCAGTATTGTTACCTTGTATTTCGAAGAGGCTTGTTAATTCCAGCTGGACTAAGCTTTTAAAATCAGCACAATAAATATCCATCAGAGACGAAGCATTGAAAACAATATCACAGTTCGTCAAGCGTTGGTAATGGAACAATCGAAGCCGGATCACTTCACAGTGAAATTATCTTGGAAGGTCACTCTTTTTCTCTCCATCCATGTAGATATTGACTCTTTCCTTTGCTCTTTACTTCAGTGAACTTGATTTCAACTGGCTCAGTTTCGCTCGTCTCAACACAATTCGATCTGCAGACGTGCACGATTTGCTCGCCGTATAAACAACCCGTTCAGCTGTCCATCAGTTCAACTTGTAAAATGAAAAATGTTCAGCTCCACATTTGCACAATTTTCCAGAATATACGAAACTTTAGAAGAAACAGCGAAGTTAATCCGAAGAAAATTCAGTCTTGCAGCTCTATTTTCATTCAGCTTGTTTACCGAACAGTCCGAAGACAGCGCCGGTCGCCAGACGTTTGCCGCCGTTTTTCATACAAATCATGCTTCATTTAATCGAACTGAAAAATCACTCAGTCGATTTATAGTCTTGTTTAAAAAGTAATACCGAAGTTTTCACCTAAAGTTACTAAAATTTTTAATAAAACAATTATTCCATTCGCCCTTGTTGGATACGAGATGATTATAGCCAACTCGCGCATCATCTCGTATCCAACGCGGGCTCATGGAATAATTGTTAAATATGCCTAATATATTTGTTAAATAAAGAATCATGATATAGGACGAGATCGTCAGCGAGAAGCGTCGATTTTTGAACCCGAAATTCAATAAAAAGTTGTCGTACCTTCGCTCGTTTACATTCATATCCTGTAACAATTTTACGAAAGGGAAATCAACAAACCTCAGTCAGTTTCTGTGACTTCATGATGAATATCATAGTACTTAATCTCTTCTGTCGAATTCTACTCTGAATCCTTTATCGCTGAGTTAATTTTAAAACTAAATTTTGAAATCCTTAAGTTGATATCGACATGGGATGGAGGTACACGTGTCACGAAAAGGCATCATTAAAAAAGCGAACGTGGTACATTACATGCAATTTTTTAAAATATCACGAATTCTAATCCTGTAATCCTTATTTAGGTACGAAAGCGTGCCTAATATTGAAATGCTCTTTCATGTAAAGTAGGTTCATCACATTTCCAACAGACGGAAGCGAGCTGTTGAAAATACGGCACGCGACAGTGGAGTATTTTGACGAAATTCGAGGTGTTTGGAGGAATGGTGATGAAAACACTGTCTCGCGATTTTTTAATATATACTTTATCAATCTAAACTAAAAAACTAAAGGATCGTAAATCGGTGAAATATCCAAAACAATACCGTCACGGTTATTGATGTCATTGTTTATAACGTCATGAATTATTAAAGGCACCCCTTCTCAACCAGTGTGCTTTGCGGTCGCGTGTCGAGTGTTATGTTTTTTCATCCGGGGGGAACTCGATATTATCGTGGGGCTAAGTATGCCACACTTTCGAAATTGTGCCTTTTAACTTGGGTTCGCCCAGCTGCACTTTTTTGTGCGTCAGAACAAGGAAAGAATCCTGCAAAAAGTAGTTTTTAACTTCAAGCCGACCATTTTCGGCGGCCACCCGAAAAATGGCCGCGCGTTAAGCAATTATTGGCGCGGCAAAGCACCTTGGGTGAGAGGGACCCTTTAATTAGTGTAAATCATCAAACCTTTCGTTCAGCCTTGGGAAAAAAAGAGATCAGTCAAACGATCTTTTACAGTTTTCTGGCCAACCACTGTGCAAATTTATGAATTTCACAAGCAAATTGTTAAAAAGGTTTAGCTTTATAATATTTGATATTTCAACTTATCTACCGCAAGGCAGCGAATTCAGTATTATGATCAATATTCCAAAATCCTGAAATGGTTGGATGTAATTACAAATGTACACATGCATGTACGCGACGAGTTTTGATAATCAATGACTGCAATTAGGAAGAGCGAAATCGATCCCCGACTCTACAAGCAAAACCAAGTTAGGTTGCGATAAAAGCCATCCGTGTTAATTTCTTGAAGTCTCAAAAAGATAAACTGGCTATTTTGTCTTTAAGGGAACATTCGTGTACAAACTATTATAAAAACTATGAATTTCAAAAGGTTCACATTATGTTTTATCGATTAGATCGATCCTCTAATGGCCAACCTTTATCTTCGATTTATCTGTTTGATTATATATAAATGGATTCCATTTAAATAGGAAAAGACGATACCATTCACTAAGGAAAAAATTTCGATTGAGAAAAATTCTACTTTACCGAAATATTCAAAGGAAGATTTTATATCTCTAGTGTCCTTCTACAAAAAAACCCAACAATTTAAAAATATTATTAGTGAAAAATGCATCTGCAGTTACATTACTAGTTTCAAATAGCAAATTTTGTGACGCGTCACCAGCTTTTCCCCCATGCACACACTTCATTTCAAATACACCAATATAAATACTGTCTGATAAAAATAACGAAGTAAGTGAGTATTTTAAACTCTTGCTCGCCTTCGTCGACAAATTCTAGTAAAATTAGCGTTCAGCAACAGTTTGATTTTTCCCAAGTTGTTTTATACACAACATATGAAATTAGTTGTCATAAGCGCTGTGTTTGTGAGAACTATATATCAACCTAAGTCTTGATCATTGGAGAGATAATTTCCTATGCATGGCCACAACGATACGAGTGTAGACGGTTATATGGCCAAAACTTTCGATGGGAGTCCAGTGTATATGTGTGTGCGAAAAAATTAAATTTATACAATTTTAAAACGGCATAATTTGATCATTCAATTCAGTGGAAAATCTAAGGCCGGACCAAAATGCCTAAAATAAAATGCTTTTAGTAGCAATGGGAGTTTGAGAGCTGTAAAGTGTTTTAGTGGAGTAAAAGGAAAATTGTTTTACCCTTTTTTTAAAAAAAAAAAAAAAAAAAATTTTCCCAAAAAAAAAAAAAAAACATAACTCTTTGTTCTGCAATTAATATGTTTATCTAACACTAACATAGTAGCACGGTACAATCACGAAAAAAACTCTAAGGATTATTATCTTCATACAAGTCAATAAAAGAAAAATGTGAATGAAACTGGTACAATTTTAATTACTCGAAAATAACAACTTTTTTTCCCACCCCCTATTCTGCCTGGGGGGGGGTGAGGGGGGGGCAGCGGGGGGGAGGGGGCGGCAGAAATGCCCCGATGGGGCTTTCAAATTTATCGTACTTAAAGAACATTCAAGCAATCATAGCCAAAACTTTATGACTTTTCCTAAAAAGTATCTGGGGAACATTTTAGCTGCGCCAATTTTTTGATCACGTGACTTGAAATTCCATGGCAAACCAAGTTTTGTGACAGGCCGTTTTAGCCAAATTTGGTTATTTCAGTTTTAAATGTCCGTTTCATTGAGATTTTCGCTTTTTACGAAGAGTTTCTTCCCAAAATCTTTGCAATTTTTGATCCTTTATATTGTTTTCGAGGTTTTTTCAAATCCAATTTGGTGATTTTCTGACATTCTGAAACAATTGAAAAATCCAAGATGGCGGGATCCAAGATGGCGGACAGGTTTAAAGCTTATGACGTTATTTTCGGCGTGATATGATATCATAAATTGATTTCGTAATTGCACTAAAATAAAACATGTTTCGACATGCTTTATTCTTCACCACATAAGTTCATTTTTATAGCACAAATACTTTTCGGAGATACAGATCGGTTTTACAAAAATTTTGTTGATTTTTTAGCTTAATTTTGCAGTTTTATAAATGTTTGGCTTTTTACGATGTAATCCTTCCAAAATTTTGCCGTTTTCAGCATCTTTAATATTTTTTCTTGATTTTTCAAAGCAAAATTTGGAGATTTTCTGACATTTTGAACACAATTTAGAAATCCAAGATTTAGGATCAGATGGCGGATATTTTTTTAACGTAATGACGTCATTGTGGCGTGTATGACGTCATAATTGACACGCGACTGGCCACTAAATATAAAGATTTCGGATGCTTTCACACACCATGTAAGTTTCATTTTCATAGCGTCAATACTTTTTGGAGATACATAGGGGCGGGGTGGGGGGGGGGGGGGGGGGGCACTATCGCCCCCCCTTCCCCCCAGGTCAGGCGAACGAAAAAAAATCCCAGGCAGAATAGGGTTAATACCGCATGGGCAGTTCTCTGTAGAAAAAGGCAACATAAACGATAAAGTGATGTTTTTTTTCTACAGAAAACTGACAATCTCGTACCCAGAGTCAAAGGTCTCCTTCGCGTCAGCGGGTCGTCGCCAGGTTAGACTCTGGGGGAATGGAATTTTGAATACCAGAAATCTTTGTGTAACGGCCATTGTTTGTTACACGAGACAGTCAATCAAAAAATTAGAGATTTATTCCATTCCCCCAGAGTCTAACCTGGCGACGACCCGCTGACCGAGGAGACCGTTGACTCCTGGGTCTGGTTACGAGATTGCAGAAACTGATTGAAGAAGCTGGTTAAAAAAATGGGTTCGGAAAGAAAAGGCAAGCTACGTTTTTCAGGTAGACACTCATTTCGTTTAAAAAGGAAATGGAATCGAACGAATTAAAGGGAGTGTTTCACGTGTACTTCTCGATACCTCAAGTAAACACACACTATAATATTAGTCAAAGTAAAACAATGAATGACCAAAAATCACGAAAAATATCAAACGCGATTACACCGAGAATGTTCCGACATTGAATACCAGAATAAATTACCAGAATAAAGTGTCGGCCTGAAGGATTTTTTTAGTAATAGAAACGTTCGATTACGCCGAATTCATGCATAGTGTATGCATATGAGCGCAAAACAAAAGAAGTGCACGTTCATGGTCAATGTCGGCCCGAAGGATTTATTCTAGTAATTTATTCTGAGTCGACATTCAAAGTCGACATTCTCGGTGTAATCCGTTGAAATATTTTCTGAATTTTCGTTCATTCGTCGTTTTGCTTGGACTAAATATCATTATGTGATTAATTGAAGTATCGAGAAGTACATGTGAGTTTTTTTTTTCCAAACGATTAAAGTTGAGAATCCGGCACATGCGCCGAACCGTGAAACACTCCCTTTAAAAATAATAGTTCGCAAAACAAAAAAATATGTAAATTAAAGAATACAGGAAGTGACAATATCATTTCAACGTCTTCTTCAAAGTTATTAGTTATATTTTGCTGCTGTTAGATCAATTTCATGAAAGCTGTAATAGTGATAACGTTGGATGAAAAATCTAAAAATCCGGCAAGCAATGTTAACTTAGTTTGTAGCAAGATTGACATTCATAATGACATCACTAAATAAAAAATTATCCTTCTGTTGTTAAACGTTTTGGCCATTTTTCAGTGTCTTCTACATCGTTAAAGGACAAACGCAAAACGCCTGTTTGCCAGGTTCTTTATTTATTTCGACTCGAATGTTTCGCTCGTCTGAATCTGTTACACGAAATAGCGCGACATAAATGTAACTTGGTTCTACAAATCCTGTCAAATTGTGATAAATTAAAAGGCGTCGTGAAATATCTCTCTTCAAAATCACGAAATTAATATAAGTTGCCGGGAAAATTTATTTACTATCGTGAATTAACTCCGAGAGAAAGAGACCAATATTCCCCAATACGGACGAACAAGCTTGTTCATAAAGTTTTTACTATATGGCTCTTTTAGAACTTATAGCTGATATGTTAATACATCCATTCTCGACAAACGTCGACTGTTGACTTACTAAGGTTCTTTAGACCAATAATTAGGGACCTTATAAAAGGAAAATTTTGTTCCGTAACATATAAATAAAAATCCAACCAAAAAAGAAAATATATTTTGGAACTAAATCAAGCCGTATAAAGTATTTTTTTGAAAGAAGGATTTTTTAACAGTTGAAGAAGTCCCTGAGCGATATATCAGTTGCAAATTCATGCTACTGTGAAAAATTTTATAGCATGCACTTTCAAATAACTTCTACCTATTCGAAGCAAAATTCCTTTTCCTCCTTCAATTTCGTATTTTGCGCCTTTTCAGAGAAGGAAAAAAAATCCAACAAACGATTTTGGAGTAGCACTGCGTGTGTTTCTTGAAGTGGACTTGCTTCATCAATTACTCATGATTAGATGGCAGTGAAGGCGGGTAACGTTGAAGTTTTTTCATGTCAATATATACTTATTCATTATAAAACTTGTCGTTCAAGTTCCACTGTCAAAGTTTCACATCCGCGACTTACTAATTTATCAATTGTCGCAGGTGAATGCAAATGAGGCACGTATTCCTATTGAGTATTCCTCCCAAAAGGCGACTGAATGGTTGTTCAATGCAAGAGGTGGAGGACAACCATTCCTTATAAAAGAGAAATTACAAACATACTATGATTTATTTCCACAATAGTTAATAAGGGAAATGGTTATGAAGTCGACAAAGTTCTTTGTTATATGTTTTTGTTGCTATTTGGGGTTGACCGTGCACAAGACCTGACAAAATGCAATAGGTGGTTAGTATGTTCAAGCAACTAACCAATAGAAACGTTCGATTACGTAATTCATGCATTAGTGTATGAGGCAAAACAAAAGAAAGTGCACGGTCATGGACCTTCCAACATAATCTTGGCTCTTGTTTGCTCCTTTGAAGTTTGGGCCATGCGACTTAGAGGTTTGTTTTGCGAGATTTCTCAAGCAAATTAAAGAATTTCTTTCGAAGAAAACGGAATCGAAATTTTTAGTCCTGAGTTTTCCAGTAATGCAAGCGTCAGTTCCTAATAAAGTGACTAGGAGTGGCTACTTCTCATGTAGTCGTCATGTATGGCAAATATAGAAAACTGTTAAAAATAACAAAGAAAATGTTCAGCTCGCGTTTTCGTCTTTTCATGATCTGTGTCAGTCAAAGACTCATATGAGCCAGCTCGTAAAGATATTGACGACAGAAATTAAGAATTGTAAATGGCTAGAACAAGAATGGGACTAGAACGTTGACTAGTGTAATAGTTATATTTCTAGCAGAGCCAAGAAAATTGTAAATGAACTTGACATGGATAGATCATTTAAAATATTTCTTGAATAAATGCGGGTTTGCGTTATTTATTGGTTTTAGTTCAAAGAATATATTGATGATTCAGTAAAATGGATTTATTCATACAAAATAATAAAACTAAACAGAATAGTCATCAGAAAAAGTTGAAATGATTGTGCTATATAAACTCAAGCATGCTTTTGTAAGCGAAAACTACTAACAGACAAAAAGCTTTTGCAGCCCAACAAGTTATTTAAAATGTTAAACACTACATTTGCTGTATCTACACTGACATTATAAAAACAGAAAGCTTTTGAGCCAAAAATATATTTCAAATAAACACTGAATTAATTTGCTGTATCTACACTGACATTATAACACACAGAAAGCTTTTGCATGCAGCAAAAAGATAAATAAGCAGTGCATTCTGTTCGAAAAAAAAATAGCCGAAATGTTTTAGCCCTGGGGTTTTCCAATAGTGAATAAATGGCAAAGAGAAGCGAACTAAATGCTGCTGGTATACGAGTAAGATCTGTATAAGATCATAAGCCAAAAATAGAAATACGAATAAGTAAGCAAGGCTGATGCTACGAAAAAACACTTAACGCGACAATGACATGCATAATGATATAGTCCAAAGTAAAGCCAAAAGCAAACCCGCTGAAAGCTGTTCGACCAGTTTGCATGGGTTCTTGTCAGCACGGTGTAGCCAGCAAAAAAACAGAACAACCAGAGCGTCAGTTCCAATAGCAGGCTTAGAGCGACTGTAGTAGTACTCAGTGTCATGTATGTCGGTTCCTGTATGGCAAAACTAAAAAACTGTAAATCTGATGATAAAAAAAAAAGTTTTAGCTCGCGTTTCGTTCTTCTCGAAATCACGAGCAAAAAAAATGCGGATTATATTCAGGTTAGTCACCTGTCTATTTACCCCACGCATACATTTAATACTAATTATTAAAAGGATAAATTACGTTCACGAATACCACCTAGCAGCTTCCGAATATTATTCCGACTGAAAAAACCAATCGTTGCGTCGTATTGCCACAGTACAGCTCAGTGCTCCATGCTTTAAAGACAGTCAGAATTTGATTAAACTTCACAGTCGTATTGACGTTTTACGCCAGCGATGGAACCTAAAAATCTTTTGCTATTTTTCCTGTTTCAATGGATGATAGACACGCCGATTTTGCCTCCGAAGACGATCCAACATATTCTCGTTCAGCTTACTTTACAACGCGGGAAAATAAGCAGCTGAAGGGTTACGTTGTGAAACGGCTTGAGTCTACCAGTTTAATGTCGTGCGGCCAGTCGTGTTGAGAAAACCTTTGGTGTTCTTCCACAAACTTCAAGGAGCCTCCAAGAAGAACGGCAAAGGAATTGCGAACTAAACAAGCACGACAGCTTTGCTCATCAACGAAAACACCAATTTTCATGAACAGGAAGGCATCACTTTCTCAATGCTCCTGAAGTACTGTAGATTATTTAGTTTATGCTTTACCATTTACAAAAAATATTTGTTTCAAAATTTAGCAAAACTCATTTTAATGCGTTTGATGGTCATTTAATCGGTTGGAAGTGATATTACCTCTGAAATGGAGAGAATTACAAAATAAAAGAAAGATGCCTGAACAAATTTAGCTAGCAGCGGCGAACAGCTGTTACGATGGACTTCGCGTCTCATCTACGAGGTTTTATCTTACGTTCATTATTCCTAGCTACCAGCAAATACATCTAAAACAGTCAAAAATTGAATTATTTTTTCCTGTACAGTTTAATTGAATGTGTTGTTTAGGACTGACTCATGCAGAGAGAAACACTATGTCACGATGTTTTACTGAGTCATTTTTGCGAAGTGCAAAATCACCTTCAACGAAAGTAAGCCTCAAAATACTAGTTTGCTAATATAAGGTAGAAAAACACCAAAGAGGTAATAATAACCCAAACAGGAACAAGGATGGTTGAGGATGTGAGAAGATTAAGACGGATTGCGAATGGCGAACTTGAAAATAATTGGCCAATTTTCAAGAGAAGATTGTTTCTTCTATCATAATGTCAAAAATTCAGCCAAAAATCCTCATCATTGAGGGGTGGCCGTATTGGGAAATAAATGTCAGTTTGACAGATGTCAAAGTCACGTGTAATTATCGTGTATTGTTTAGTCTTGGCCGCCAAAGTCGAGAGAGGCTGAGCATTAATTAATTATTACCAACAATGGTAATATATGTTTGTCCAAGATAAGAAAGTGAAAGTAATAGAGCTTTAGTAAAAGAAAAATATAGCAGGCGATATCCCAAAGCCTGTAGCGGGTGACAGGATGGTCTGTGTATGTTAGAATTAATAAAGCATCCGTACATTTTTTTCCTCGATAGTCATCTTGCGTTAATGGGTTTTGGCAGACAGAAGCTTTGGGAATAAATTAAGTGTCGTTTGAAATTAAAAAAAAAAAATTATTAGCAAAGGAAGTCGATTTTTTCATTCTTAAATGATGGGACTGCCTTCCTGACCACTAAAAGTCCGTTATTACTTTTCCTCAAATAAGTGGCTTTGTTTTTCTTATATCCTGGTATAGTCCTCAAAAACTGACATATTCTTATGTAAATTGCTAGAATTTTTAGAGGAGGTATCTGCAAAGAAACATGTCAAAACAAATTTTACAGCATTCGGTCGAGGTGCATCAGTGTGAAAGACAAAAATATTTTCGAGTCAGAGAAGAAAAATATGATTTTTCTATAATTATTTATATTTATTCAAAGCTACCCCTAGTGTGAAATTTAATGATGTATTGCGAACATATTGTCGGTGAAAATTCGCGGTACACAATAGGAAACCGCGTTTGTATTAGTTTATTTTTACGGTATTGCAGCTTTTTCATTCCTTAATTTCCTATGAATGTGTGTGAGAAAAAGAAATTAATTCACTCTTGTCTCGAAACTAGAAAAGAGAACTTCCTTGGTTGTGGACGGTCAGTATAAATCGTGAGCCGAAAGAAAAACAAGAGCCGACTGTAGAACTTAACCTGGTTGTAGACACACCACATGTGACGAGTTTGCCCAGTGAAACTAACTCGTACTTACACCAGCTTGATCAACCATCGAACTCCTCACTACCACCTCTTGAACAAACCATTTCTTCACCTCGAAAATCTAGAGTTGTAGTTAGTTCTACAGGAGTAGCAATTACACTCTTTTTTTTATAAGAACCTTTTTTATAAGAACGTTGAGGTTGAGATCGACCAAAATTTTAAGAACATGCTAAGGACATAGCCAGGTTGAGGACTTAGCTAAGAACATTTTTATTCACTTGTTTCTTGCATCGAGCTCTAAATACAATATTCCAGTATCCTTTCAAAAACATTAACAAAATGTAACATTTCAAATATCTCAGTGAATAAGCAGTTCAAATCAGCTCAAAATACTTGAATGCACATTTTTATAGTAACAACATGAATTTCTATCACATAAATTAAAATGTTAATACATTTTCATGGTCACGTTCGAATCTTTTTTGTGAAATTATATACCATGCATGTTCAGGCTGAAATCGCCAAAAAAATAAGAACATTCGGTCTTGGTTCAGCCTCAGCCTCGAAAATTAGACGTTCTTATATAAAAAAAAGAGTGTACTGCTAAATGTCTTGATCCGTATTGCAATAAATAAATTGAGTATTATCATTCAGCAGATCTTGAATAAGAAAATGCCTGTCTTGCTACAACTCATTTTGAACGCGAATTTCCTCCTCTTGGCCATGGCAAAGTTGAAATAAACACTGAAAACATTCCTTGTACACGTAGACCGATGGCAGGGAATTTGAACATTTCAGATCATAATTGTTTTTTTTATTTTTTGCTCTTTAGGGTTGTCTAATGACCGGCTGTTTAAATGGTGGCTCTTGTTTGTCTAACGAGAAAAAACAAACATATTCATGTATGTGCAAAAAACCATGGACTGGAGTCAAATGTGAAGTTAAAATTGGTAAGAAATGTTTTACCTTACACGAAAGCAGTTGTTCATTTGCGACGTAAACTTATAAATTTAAGAAAAATCAACATAATAATACTTTACCCGGATAGAAAAACACCACGAAGATATTAAATTTAGACACCTTCAGAACATTTTAAAATCAAGGCTTTGCAACATGAGATATCATTACGTTGAATGCTATTAATAGTAAGAGGGTTTCTTGTCTCCAACCTGCAGAAAAATCTACTCAAAAGAATGATTAAACATTGACTATGGAAACGTCAAATTTAGCGAATTCATATCCGAAGACGGGAAACTCGTCTCAGACGAAATTCCGTCGGACAAAATTCCGTCTAATATGAATTTAAGGATGGTAAAATTAGACGGATAAATGACTTAGAGCAGTCGGAGACTAGGACGAGTATGAGGCCAGGTTACATTTCTATCCCAAAAGCAATTGCTGGATTTCCACTTCCAGTGTGTAACAAACAGGAAAACCCGTCCTGATTTTCTCGTCTAATGTGAATTTAAGACGGTTTTCCGTCTAAGACGAGTTTTCCGTCTGATTTTCCCGTCGTTTTAGACAGGAAAATGGACGGATAAATTTAAGACGGGAAACTCGTCCTTCACCGGATTCATATCAGACGAGTTTTCCGTCTTAAGACGATTTTCCCGTCTAAGACGGTTTTCCGTCTCTAATATTAATTCGGCTAATATTGTATCTACACAAAAATTTTCACACCGAAATGTTCCCAAATAAATTTTAAGGGAGTCTTCAGTAAAATTTGATGATTACAGTTTTGAAGTATGCGCGGGTACTCGCTCCCGCCACCTCCCCCCTGGTACATGTATAGATATGGGTTATAGCTATGACTCTGTCCACGGCTACCGCTGACCTTAAAATTGGCTGGACTCTTTTCTTGTTTTGAATAGACGTCGGTGAATGTGCCAGCAATTCTTGTTATGAACAACGGAACCTGTATCGAGGGAGAGAATGGATATAACTGCAGTTGCGTTCCAGGATTTAAAGGGACACAGTGTGAAATAGGTTAGCTCAAGAGAACCTTCGGCTCGCAATCTCTGTCAAAGTGTAATAAACGTATGTATATTATGACAAAAATAACACTTTACCCGGCTCTATTCTGCCTGGAGGGGTGGAGGTGAGAGTGGCAGATAGTGCCCTCTATTTATCCAGAAGTTTACGCTATGGTATTAAAACTCGTATGGCGCATAAGTAAAAAAGTATTTGTGGCGGTTAAGTGTCGTTTATGACGTAGTATTGCGCAAAATGACGTCTCATACATTTCAGAAATCCACCATCTTGGAATTTCAAGATTTACAAATCACAGAAAATCTCTAAAATTGATTTGTAAAAAAAAATAAAAAGATAGGAGGGTGCAAAAACTGTAAATCTTCTGGAAGAAACTTTATTGTTTTTGTTTATAACAGGCGAAATCTGTCAGCGCGATTTTGCAGGATAATTGTTAATTAAATAGTCATATTGCTATTTTTATCTTCTCCTCTGAAATAGATGTGGATGACTGTGCAAGTCAGCCTTGCAAAAACAACGGTACCTGCAGCGACCGAGTGAATGCATATAACTGCAGCTGCGCCCCAGAATTCAACGGGACACAGTGTGAAGAGTATGTTGGCGTACCGTGTGTGAAAGGTCGGTGCGCACATTCTGATCACATAAGCTGATATATTGCATGGAATAACAAAATTTCAACAGAACGAAAATTTGTATGGAAAATTATCTGAGGATGCTCTTGAAATAATTTGACGAGAAACAACAATAACGACAAGTATTGATGAGTGATGTTGAACTGAGTTTTAATCAGTTATTCAATTTTTATCTTTTCTATCCATGTAAAGCGCATTTGATCATTTTTTCAGTTTGTAATTTGCGCTATATAAATTTTAATTATTATTGTTTATTATTATTAGGGCCTATTAGGCTGTGTTTACACGGACGCGGTTTCAAATCTACACGGTTACATGATTTCGAAACCGTATCAAAAAGCAAGCCAAAAACTATTTGCTTTAACAGTTATAGGCTCTTGTAATTTTTTGAACTTTCATAATTCACAACATCACTCGTAGTGACAGCTTTCTATACTACCGTAAAAGCTCTATTAAGCCCCCGGGGATTATTTAATTTAGGCCTCAAGAAGGGGGGGGGGGGGGGGGGCTTATTAGAGAGGGGGGCTTAATAGAGAGAGGGGGGCTTATTTCAAATCATAAGTTTTCGAGAAAATTTACTTCTCTAAAACAGGACAAGAAATAGGTTATGTATGACCGTCTTACAAATGCAACGTCATTTATACCCTAACTCAACGATAGTTCTGGAAATTAAAGACCACGTTTCAATACAAAGTGACTGAAACGCCAGAAGTCATTTAAATCAGCCTGACGTTAAGGGGGGGGGGGGGCTTAATAGAGAAGGGGGGGCTTATTACAAATTCTGTCTTCCAAAGGGGGGCTTAATAGAGAGGGGGGACTAAACAGAGCTTTTACGGTACGTAATTGCACGAGGTAGGCTGTCGTATATGTTGTACGGTATACACGTATTTCAATTAACGTTGTCGGATAAAAATCGGATAAAAGCGTAAAGCCTACAAGACAAGACCAAATTGTAGTCTGGGTATTCATTATAATTTGCATATCGCTGGAAAAGAAATCTACACGTTTTTATTTCGCACGTAATGTATTTGGTTTTCCCCGAATTATATAATTTGTTTTTCCATGTTTTTTTCGCTAGCTTATTCTGCTAAAATTTATTTTGGCTAAAAGTAGCTTACTTCTACAGGATTAAAACAAAAGGAAACGTTATTAATGTTTTACATGTTACTTCTCATTAGTATTCGGTGCGTGCAGCAGTTTTCTACTTTTACCCATGCTACCTTTCGGTCTTGTCTTGCGGGCTTTTAAAAAAATTTCTATCCGACAACGTTAATTGAAATAGGTGTATGTTTCAACTATAAAATTCCTCGTACAATAACTTGAGAATATTAGCGACCTTTAGATCGGAGGACGAGTACGAGATTGAGTACGAGTACAACTTTTCAAACCTAGGACGCAGAGTTAAAATCAACACGTCTCACACCAATATTGTTCCTAGAGCCTCATTGTCTACTGGTCTGCAACAGTAAAGAGCGAGGACTCTGGGAACGTGACTGATTTGAAATTCGTAAGTCGTACTCGTAGTCAATCTCGTACTCCGATCTAAAGGTCCCTATTATTAATATTATCTCTAAAACGACAGCAAAATTTGTGGCAGGGCTACTAAAATACGCTGCTAAAAATACGCCACCCTGCCGAGGTTCCTTTGAAAATGTTCGACGATCACCTTCATCACTTTCACATAGTAGTCTCCACGGAAGTGTTAATACAATGTTCTTATCATTTACCGACAGCATACCGAATGATATTTCCGGGGAATTCCACTTCGGATTACGCCATTAAAGCAAATGCCATTGGTTCCAGTCTCTCCGCATTCACAGTGTGCTTTTTCGTGAAACTGAAGGCCGTAAGCGGATCTAATGGTTCCCGAAGTGTTTACAGCTACGCGGTGGAGGGTTCTGGATCCCCATATGGGAATGATATCTATGTTGACCTCTTTCCAACTATTACAATCAACATTGGAACTTGCCAGAAGAGTACGTATTTTGAAAAGTTTGGAAACCGACTGAAGCGCCATGATACCTTGTTGTAGTCTCCTCACTCGTTGAGTGCCCCAAATAACGGGAGCGTTCCGTGACGATCAGGTTGTCTGTAGTGTTACCGCGCGAGAGCGCCAAAAACGGTTGAATTTTGGGAAAGAAAACGTTGGTTAATAAATCTGTTATTAGACATTTTGTAATGGTAATAGGACTGAGTGGAGTCCAATTCGGTCTGTAATCATACGAGTGATAACAAAATTGACGACCGCGCTTCGCGGGAGTCCGATTTGTTTATCACGAGTATGATTACAGACCGAATGGATGACACGAAGTCCTGTAACCAATTAATCATAACTATAACAAAATTCGAGGAAAAAACGTTAAATGGTTAATTGTTTTGTGAATTAGAACATAACAGTCGAGTTTGTTTTGACCGAGATGCACGAGCAAAGGAACCATTCAAGTGCAGCGCACGCAGATGACGCGTAAACTGTCCAATAACACTAGGCATGACGCGTAAACTGTCCAATTAATGCTCAAATCAGGCCTGCTGATAACCACTCAGATTCGATAATTTTGTTATAGTTTTGATTAAGTATTTTATTGGACAGTTCCGTAAATCCTCGAATAATCGCCGGGGCGCTTATAGGATAAGGCGGGGGGTGGGGGGCTTATTCGAGAGGGACGCTTATTTTTTTTTTGGGGGGGGGGGGACGCTTATTTTATTTTTCCCAAATCTTGGCCAGACTATCATTTATTTTTGTAATGCTAGTAGTAAACAATTGCGCTTAAACAAGTATTATATACAAAGGCAAGCTGTACGTATAGTTCTAATAGCAGCACCCTTGGTATTCGTAATTATTTTCGGTTTGCCGAACATCATCTTCACAAACTGAAAACGAGTATTAGTAAAAATCTACTGTACACTAATGCAAATGAGACAATCTGATTGGCTGAGCTACTGCACACTATCAGCCATTAGTGTGTAGTGACTTGAGGTCGTCTACAAAATTGCGGTTTCTTCTCGTTTGTCCGAAGTTTTGGAAGGGAATTTAGAGTTAACAAGACAATTGTTATAATTTTTACTAAAACAATTAGATTATGAGCTCGGGATTTCTATGATGTGATAGTTGATGAGGCCTACGGCCTCATCAACTATCACATCATAGAAATCCCGAGCTCATAATCTAATTGTTAATTAATGTGCAAAATCTGTTCGTAATAGCAGTCAAGAGTAGTTCAACTTTGATTCAGAATTACCGATGATTATAACGTATGCGGGGATGGCTAAACGTATCTTTTTGTATATTTCAAAGGACTATTCGGTTTGTATTCGGTATCCGGGCTCGTCAAAATACAGTACAACTCGTAAGATATAATAATAATAATAATAATAATAATAAACAATTTATATATGTATATGTTATTAGACATTTTAATGTGCAGTGATAGATAGATACAGACTTTTATTTTAGTGGTATCTTTGTATATTTTTACGAGTCTTATTCGGATGACTAAACATGTATATAGAGCGATTTTCAATTGAGTATCGAAAGTAATCCGAAATTGGTTTTGCTTTCAGGCTACAGTCTGTGATTGGTTTAAAAAGCTCGCGCCACCGATCTCAACCAATCAGATACGACACTCAAATGAGAACCGCTCTATGTACAGCGATAAATTCTGACTTTGAGAGTTGCCAAGGAAAAAACTTTGTCGGCAAATAAAACTTGTCAAGGAAAATTAGCCTGCGCGTTTAAGACGGATTCCGCTCAACGTTCGAGCAATAAGTGCAAAAAATTAAGTTACCAAAAAAATACTCATAGCACGGTAACATTTTGAATACAGTTAAGAATAAATTATCGATAAATTAGCTCCCAAGCTGACCCGAGAGAGAAGTCATTACATATTTTAATTAAAAAGACGCTTCATGTCAGTTCAAAACAAAATGGCGTGCGTTTTTATCATTTTTTACGAGGTTGACATTAATTTTCTCGAGAATGCTTGAGAATTTAATTGCGGGGGTCATTTGGAGAAGTGAATTAAAGTGATATGTTTCAAATAGTATTCAAAATGTTACCTTGCTATGAGTAGTTTTTTAGTAATTAATGTTTGCACTTATTGCTCGAACGTTGAGCGGAATCCGTCTTAACATTTCTTTTCTTCCTTGAAGTGCCACGAACACCAGATCTAAGATTGAAGATGATCAGTGGCATCACGTCTGTGCTACGTGGGAGAACTCCAAAGGTGATTGGCAGCTGTATATGGATGGACAACTCAGAGAGAATGGAACAGGCATGAGGAAAAATCGCGTGATTAAATCAGGAGGAACTGTTGTGTTTGGACAAGATCAAGATAAGGTGGAGGAGGGTTCCAAATTAGCGACGCTTTTGGGCCTGGTGAACTGAAAGAAGTCAATCTGTGGGGCACGGTTCTCTCAGCGAGTGATATTGCTGCTCAGCATGCAAACTGCACCATTACGCAAGCAAGCCTAGTTCATTGGTGGGCCCAGTTTAAAGGTGGCGTTAAAGGTAAAGTGCAAGTAAAGGAGCCATGATTAATTTTCCAATAAATTAATCTGGTTTTACAAGATCCAAATTAAATTGTAGCATCATTAGTAAGCCGCGGAACTTTTATTGACTCTCAGAATGCGTTCTTCTAGTACAGTCTTATATAACGAGTATGATTTGATAAAGAGTTCTTAAAAACGCGTTAGACATCCTAAGGAATGCCTCAATACAGTTTTACAACCTTAAAAATAAATGAAATACAAATACATATATTTCGTAAAATATTTCTTAAAAGGATTAAAGTTTTAATTACTGTTTAATCGGGTATTTGGTTAATCGTTCCATTGCCTCGGTTTAATCGCAGAAAATGATTTGTCTCGGAAGGCAACTGTTTTAGTCCTTGGTGTTAACTAGCACTGATATTAGCTTTCATTTCATCAGTACCATGTAAAGGTCATACAACAATGGCTATGACCTAATAGACCATTTTACAGTTCTGTGAAATGTAACCAAGCCTCTGTATGAAAGCGAGGTTAGGGGTGACCATGAGATGATAGAGATCAGAAACTAGTTTACATAATAACAAAATAATTTACATTTGAAAAGAAGTAGGTTTGTATCACAACAAAGTCACCTCCAGCCTCACTTCTGTTCAAAGGCCTGGATACTATTGAGTAATTCAAAATGTAGAATATAATAAATCAATAAAGGATCTTCAAAAATATAGTCATATTTTCCTCAGTAAGTATGAGTCTTCTAGCTGGCTTATGCACAGTACTTTGCTCCGACGAAGGGCTAACGCTCGAAACGTCAGCTTTTAGAAATTCGCTACGGCGGTTAATTTACCTTTATCAACTCTGAGTTGATAATCAACATACTGTTTCACTTGCCCGCCGACGCAGCACCACAGTTTCATTAGAAACTAATCACTTTATGCACAGTAAGCTCATTCCATCTACTGGACGGTTTTCTGTAGGAAAAAGCTGCTTTAAATACCGTAAGAGCTCTATTTAGCCACCCCCCATCTCTATTAAACCCCCTCTCGAATAAGCCGCCCCTATGGAAGTCAGATTTGTAATAAGCCCCTCCCCGCTCTCTATTAAGCCCCCCTCCTTCCGTCAGGCTGATGTAAATGACATTTCAGCAAGTTCTGGCGTTTCAGTCACTTTGTATTGAAACGTGGTCTTTAATTTCCAGAAGTATCGTTGAGTGAGGGTATAAATGACATTGCATTTGTAAGACGGTGATACATATAACCTTTTTATTGTTCTGTTTTAGTCAGTTGTGCGATAGTTGTGCAAATTAATGTGAATTTCCTCGAAAATTTATGATTTGAAATACTGACCCCCCCCCCTCTCTATTAAGCTCCCCCCCCCCCTCCCCCCCCCCCCCCCCCCCCCCCTTCTTGAGACCTGAAATTAAATAAGCCCCGGGGGCTTAGGGCCTGTTTACATGGAGGGAGGGTGACCCGGGTACACCCTCCTAGCCGGGCTAAAACATAGCCCGCCTTTACATGGGCGGGCTATTAGGGCGGGCTATCATATAGGCGAGCTATCTTTTTTGGCGGGCTCTTGTTTTGGCGGGCTCATATTTTGGCGGACTATTTTTATTGCAACGGCGCGATTTATTTACGCTTAAAAGCACTACATAACAAACATGGCAGCAAGAAGAAAGGCTATAGCGTCGAGTTTGCTGTTTTTATCGCTTGTTCCGCCATTTTAGCGGGTTTTCAAGTCAACAGAGATAGCCCGCCTAGGAGGGTGACCCGGGTTGACCGTTTACATGCAGAAAAGATAGCCCGCCTAGCCGGGTCACCCTGGCAAGCAGATAGGGTGACCCGGGTAGGAAGGCGGGTGACCCTTTCTATCATATAAACACCCCACCCTCCCTCCATGTAAACAGGCCCTTATTTAAGGGGGGATTCTACCTGAATTTGAATGAAATTTAAGAGGTTTAAAGAAGGGATAGAAGGAAAAAAAATTTTCGAACACCAACAGACAGTTGATACCCATGAGGGTGCTCTTGCGTGGTTATCAACTGTCGTCAATGTCAATCTACTAATTTTTAACTTCAAATTCTAATTTAAAACTACATTAAATCTTCAATATTTCTTATTTCCCTAAATTTTACAACTCCTTTGAGAAAAAACTATTTCCTCCCCAAAATACCCAAAAATAACCAAAAATTTACAAAACACCCCATAACATAGATTAATGAGATGAGCTAAGAGTTTTTGGATTGCTTGAAACGCGAACGAGATATTTCCATTAAACCCATGTTAAGTGGCGGAAAATGGCATCAGGTGGACCCCCGCCTTAAGTGGCTCTAACATAGCAATCGCGCTTGGACGTTTACTCGCAGTATTGCTTTTGAAAATGCGCAGCCATGTTATCGATAAATTCTATTTTGGTTCACACCTTGTTTCCTGTATATTAACTTTACAGTTGACATTGTTTTTTGCTTTTTTTCATCGAAGGCTGTAGACTGGCAGTCGAAAGAAATGCGACAAAACGTCCCCATTAAAATCCATGCATGCATTACCGAACCAAAAAACCACCCCGTCAAAATATGGTTGCCATGGAAGATTCAAGTCACGTGAACAAAAGCTTGACACACAAAACGTTCCTCGATAAGTGTTGAGAAAAAGTCACAAAGTTTGGTCATTATTGTTTATTTACTTATGAAATTAAATGACTTTGAAGTCCGCGAGGACACTTTCTGTCTCCACACACCCTCCCTTCCCCTTTTCACCGGCAGTCCAAAAAGGGTTAACCTGGACACCGCCGTGAAGGACCTCAATTGTTCCTTTGCATAATACGGTCACATCAGGGGCACCCAACGACAACATTTTCTTGTAGGTGTCGGAACGTTGTTTTTACGTTGTAATTGTGCTTTTTGTGCAGTTTAATGGCTTATTTTTAATCGCTAAGAAAAAATGTTTCTTTTCGGATACGTTAGCTGAACTTTCAAACATCAGAAAATTTTAGGGATTGAACTCTTATTGCCCGAATTTACGAGCTGAATTTGCCTTTCCGAAAATCCTAGCTGACATTTTTTTTGTACCCAAAACGACATTTTTATCTCTCCGAAAACAAAAGGCATTAATTTTCCCATATTACGAAAGTTTGAGATGACATTCCCCTAACCGAATATATGAGGCGATTAGAGGCCTTCCGAACAGATATTCAACCGAAACGATCCGTTGGGTGCCCCTGTCACATGACCATGTCAATCATAAAAATAGGTGGTAGTACAAAATGGTTGCCAGAAATGGAGAGAGCAAGGTTGCAAATTTTGAGACCGCTGTTGCTTAAGCGTGAGATGTTATGGTACTTTGAAAGTTTGAAAAATTTAAAGGGTTTGTATGGCTGGATGGCAAGCCTTGCCATCCAGCCATACAATTAAATCCTTTAAATTTTCAAACTTTCAAACCACTATAAAATCTCACGCTTACGCATCAGTGGTCTCAAAATTGGCAACCTTACTTATTGTATCATGCTCTTTCCATTTCTGGCAACCATTTTGTACTACCACCTATTTTTATGATTGACATGGTCGTGTGACCGTATTATGCAAAGGGCCTATTAGGACTTTCTCAAAGTCGTTCGCTTCTCGTTTCCGGTTCCGTAGCTCGACTTCGTTGGCAAGTCCAGACCTCAATAAAATGGACAATTTTTCAACTCTCTTTGTTATTATTATTTCCAAGGGAATTGTCGGAATTCAGTTTTCGTACCTATGCCTTTCTTACATTAAATAAATTAAACGAGGCAACAAATCCCATTGAGCAATAGAGTGACAAATGTTTCATGCATTTTCTAACCCGCGTCAAAAAAATATTCCAAGAAAGCTGTTAACAATACGCATACAATAGATAACAAGTGAGCTTTGTTTAATTTTCATCGCATTAACACCTCAGTCAAACGATCGAATAATTTTGCGTTTATTAAAAATCAGTGACAACATGCCTTTGACGGTTACAAATG
The DNA here is from genome assembly GCA_029204205.1 of Desmophyllum pertusum. NCBI lineage: Eukaryota > Metazoa > Cnidaria > Anthozoa > Scleractinia > Caryophylliidae > Desmophyllum > Desmophyllum pertusum. Next base: position 72,025 of record MU825898.1, read on the forward strand.
CAAATTTGGATGATAGCGAATTGCGTTCATGATGAAGCTCGAAGACTATGGTTGATTCATTTCCATCGCTGTTAATGGTTTTGATTTGCTCTGATCTAAGCATATGGAACCTTGGACGTGCAGAAGGTAAGTGCAGTATATCAACAAACTGAAGTATAATTGATGATCCATTAGAATACAATTTGTCTCAAAATTCAAGCATCTCATTTAAAGAGTTATATGCGTACAAATTAAATCGAGTTTTAAATCGAGTGCGTACGTAGCAACGATGGACTTAATGATTAGTACTTGCTAAATTTGACTTTGAGAAGTAGTTCTTATTTAGTTGCTTTTCTTTAAAATCGTTCTTTCTCATTTCTGATTTCAACGTACTTTAAATCGCTTTAAAATATATCCGAGCCCGCGTTGTTTGTCTGTAATGCCAGCACAGTTGCTAGGTGACGAGGTATTTTGACGTATTCAGATCTCGGGAAGTGGAATAGAGATCCCGTGCGGACTTAAAACGTTTGTAACTCAAAGAGCATCCAAGAAATAATAATCAAGTTGTTATAGCTTTGGCTGAAATTTATCTGCTAGCATTTTCAACTCAATCGACATAATAACTGTGTTAGTATCTTCTTGGGGAAAATACTTTACTTTCCCAGTTCTTCTCTGCCACCAAGATTATACCTGCCAGCATCCTCGTTCCCAGAGCTCCTCGTTTTTTTTCTTTGCGCCGGAAACGAGTAGCCCTGGTCACAAGGAAAAAATTTATTTCATTGGCTGATAAAAAATGAATGCGCAACACGAATCAATTAATGGATGTCCGGTAACGCTGACTGACCAGAGCCTACGTCTCGCCAACCACGTGACCAAAAGAAACAGAGCATCTGGGAACGAGAATGACCTGTCAGCAAATCGTAGGGTAAACCTGCAAAATTACTTGGGCCAGGGAGACCTAAGATGGATTAGTATCCCATACATGCAAGAGGAGTAGCGATACTATAGACCTTATTCATAAATGGCGGCCGATTAATTATTCTTTTATATTCGTGCTAATCAGCCCCCCTAGCCTCGTTAGTATGTGCAAAATTCAAAATAATTTCTACTCTAAAATGAGGCTAGAGAGGCTGATTAGCATGAATACAAAAGAATAATTAATCCACCGCTATTTATGAATAAGGTCTATACCGTCGGTATCTTGAGCTAGTTGGCCTCGAAAAGGCTTTGCTTATACTTTACTTGACTCGTACAAATTGGCAAAATCAGTAACTTGGATCTCATAATAATTTATTGTTTAATTCCCTACACCAGGTTACGACGAACTTACCAGCTCTATAAATGTCCAATGCTCTGAAACGACATGGTCATTTTGTTAACTAAGGGACATCTTCCAAACTTCAATCACAGTTCCTTCCGCCTAAACAACAACTCGTGCAAAGGACGCCAGCTTAACCGCACTCACATTATTTTACAAACTGAACTGAGTGATTGTGGAGCATTAACACAAAGTTACAAGGGCTTACTTATCTACACGAATATTGTACATGGATATCTCAAGAACCCGAAGAATAGTAGTTTAGATAACATCACTACAACGTTTACAGTGGAATGCCATGAAGCGCCTGTCAAACCGTCACCAAGAAACGAAACAACTTCGAATTCACAATATGACGATACGCCTGAGCCAAATGTTGCTGTTACGAATGAGACGTACGCACCGCAAGCAGTGCCGCTTCTTGGAAATAACGGTGAGATTATTGTATAAAAAAAAAGCAACAGAAAAGTTCATTTAATTATAAAGAAAAACTGAGAAAATCCAGAATTACTTTGCCGCCCACATTTAGCATGCAATGCGGCTTTTGAGATGGTGAAAGCTGACAATACAGTCAACTCTCGTTATAGCCGGGACACCCTCGGGACGTAGTTTGGAGTCATTTTCAGTCAAACCTCTTTTAATAGGTTCTGGATTTTGTCCGTAATAGTGGATGCCCGTAATAACGGAGTGTCCGCAAGGCGAGATCGAGAGTTGACTGTAATTAGTTGGAACTACGTGTACTGCACGCAACTTGCATCCATTGTAAACCAGTGGGTAAAAAAGTTAAACAAAGCCACAAAGGACAAAGGACGTAGAGCAATGTTAAAACAAGATCATAGCGCGATGTTTACAGCTTAGAACATTGTTGCAAATCCAAGCGACTCCCGCACAATTGTCCGATCCTCTTCGTCCGATTTGATTCAAATCTTTGAGGAAAAAATTATTACCCAATGGTGATCTCGACCTATAATGTTTTATTTAGATTACGAGCAGTCTCTCATTTTTCTCAGGGATAGTCGAGTGGGAGAGCACGCAAAGCGCGCGCGAAAATTACCTCCCACGAGGAGACGCGACGCGCGACGGCGAGAAAAAATGAGGCATTTTTGTTTTGTTTCACTCTAAATTACCGGCAGCTGTTGTTTGTTGCTGGATTATTTTTATATTCCAAATGTCCAATGTCGAAGTGTTTTATTATTTATTCAGTTTCCCGACCCGGCCCAGTTTTCCAGGGACGGATAACACTTCGGAACGCATAGGAACGCTTCGGGCGAACTTCGGCCATCTTCGGAATGCCTCGTATAGCCGTCGGCAGTCGTTAGGAGTCTTCGTGTTTTCGTCGTACTAACTTCGGAAGTCTTCGTTGTAATTTGCACTCGTAATCCACGTCTGGGACCTGGGTGATAGATCCACTTTGCGCGCGCACTCGTTCTTTTCTAATTTCTACGTCAAGTTACTCCACAATTGTAATTTACCAGACGTCACTTGAAGACACTTTAGTCGAAGACTAATTCAGGTTTAGATTACTGTACATAGCAGTTTGCTCAAAGATTACTTTATATACCGAGATGGGAAAAACTGTTCTACTGCTTGCTTTTCGCAAAAACAGAACGTTTCTGCTAAGGTTTGGAAAAAAAAGCAAGTCGTTTGGCGAATGCTGATTTGAACAACGGCGCCGCTGGTACCAGGAAGTCGGTAGAAAGGAGTCAGCGTTTACCGACGAGAATCTCCAGTATTTTGAACGGAAGGCAAAATCGCGTATCACCTTGTAACAATGGCCGTGCTAGTGATTCAGGCAGCACCAGGATACTTCAAGGAAGCCGTAATCTTTCCAATCCTGCAAGTGAGCGTTTATACAGCACTGGGTGTCTGCCAGTAGCATGGTGACCGCGAGCACCGCTTCATACTACGAACTCCGAGTGCACTCATCTGACAGTTATCCGTCGGGTAGTGACCACGAGAGGCCACGAACACCGACTCCACTATTTCAGCCTGGGGTTACAATGGGTAGGCTTATCATCGTACAGCCCTGCAAGAGCTTCACTTCGTCATACGCGGCCGATAGCTCAACCGAGTCGCTCAGTCCTTTGAGAACTCCCACGTACCCAGAAACTGAGGCCGTTGATCATTGGATACTTGTTCATCTACAAGCTCTGTGGGTACGTGGACAGGCGACATCCAAGATATGGAGTTCGAGCAGATGAGCGAAGATGAATCGTGTCAAGTTTTTCCAGCGGAATTGATACTTGTTCATCTACAAGCTCTGTGGGTACGTGGACAGGCGACATCCAAGTCATGGAGCTCGATGAGATGAGCGAGGATGAATCGTGTCAAGTTTTTCCTGAATTTTAAATCTGCCTTTCGATAAACCAGCGCCGCACAGCAAATACTTGGAACATTTTCTTCCCAGACGTTTCTAAAAGGATTTAAAATGTACACTTCTTGACTGTGCATGTGCTGAGCTGAAGGAATGGGACTGGACCTAGCAGACCCATGGGGACTCAGCAGTCTCCCGGGTCGACGTCACTGGACTGCAGCCCCTGACAGAGTGGATGTTGACATCATGGGCCTAACTGTGGCTGGTAACGGAGATCTGGAGGCGACAAGGAAAGTTCAGCACATGCACAATGGACTGGGAAATTCAGCTGAATTCAAAACAGTCTTCCGGATTCGACGTCACTGGACTGCAGCTCCTGACAGAGTGGGTGTTGACATTATGGGGCCTAACTGTAGCTGGTGACGGAGATCTGGAGGCGACAAGGAAAGTTCAGCACGTGCACAACGGACTGGGAAATTCAGCAAAAATTCAAACAGTCTTCTGGATTCGACGTCACTAGACTACATCCCTGACAGAGTGGATAGGGATATTGACATTATGGGGCCGGGCCTAACTGTAGCTGGTAACAGAGATCTGGAGACGACAGAGAGAGACTTACGTTTTTTTGCGAAGTGCATTATAACTCTTTAGAAGCTGGTTTAGTTTTCATGACTCGTGAAAACTAGACCAGCTTCTAGAGTTATATTTGAAATTCTGCTGAGATTGTTCTAATTTCGCCCTTTCTACTATGGCCGGCTTGAAGCAATAAACTTGATACTGACTGCAAGAGCATTTAACGCGCTGTGTAATATTCAATAAAACAATTAAATAATCTGTTTGTCTTGCTTCAATTGCTAACCCCTATTAAGCGGCCAACCCCTATAAACCGGCCAGTTATCAAAATCCCAATATCAGTATAATACTGTAAATCAATACAATAAACAGGGTTGTTTTTAATGAAACTTCACCTCGAACTTTCGAAACACGGGGAAATGTATTAATATATTTTGTTTACTCCTTGAAATTAATATCAATATGTTATCAAATTTGCAAATATCGTCGCTCAATATCCATCATTTTGTTTACGCCCATTTCTAGATGGCGGCCATTTTTGAAGCAACTGAATAATGTTTCAGGTTAAGTTTACGAGAATTCGACGTTAACCAACGGTTTACTGTTTGGGTTAAAAAATGGTTTGAAATTCTAGCTAATTTTGTTGTTAAGCAACGATGTCATGATTCGAGGTAAACCGGTTAGTATTTACGTATTGGGCCGGGAGCACGTTATTACCTTAAAAATGAGTGTTTCGGGTAGCTACGTATATACAAGAGCTGTTCGATTATGTTTTGGTAGGGAATCAGGCTGCTGTCGGCGGTCTAAAGTACAGGTCACAAGTCACCCTAAGGCTAGCCCTAACCGGAACCAAGAGACTATGATCATAGTCTCTTGCCGGAACCTAACCGAAGAGGCTAATCCTAACCCTACCCTAAGGCAAAGGCTAACCCTAATGTTAGAGGTTAGGCCTAGGCCCGTGAGCCTTTAGGGTTAGGTTAGGGCTAGCCTTAGGATGACCTGTGACCTGTACTTTAGACCCGCCGGGTTACTGTGGGTTCGAATCAACTCATTTCACGAACTGCATGTGTTCTCTATTTGGTGGAAAAATCTTAACGCCGTCATCGTAAAAAAATTGCATCAGCTGGTTATACAGGATAATTTTAAAATGACTTGTAGATTTATTTATTTATTTTTATTTTATTCACACTTTTTTCAAGATTACAGTAACCATGTACATAAGGAATTAAAAACGGTTGTTAATGGGAATAAATAAAGGGCGTATTTCGTGGAATAGAAGTGTGCATAGGCCAAAGTAGCAGACCTTTCGAGTTGGCCTCTGAATTTGAGAGAAAACTTTTTGGATTATGTGAAACTATCTTATGGAATAAAAAAACAAACAAACAAACAAACACAGAGAAAGGCAAGATACAACAGATGGTAGAGTTGGAGAATACATGTCTACACTTGCAGCCCCTGCACTTGTCTAGCTAGCAATATTTACAGTCGGTTTATAATGATTCGTTGGATATTTCTTTCTTCCTTTCATTCAGAAAATTGTTACTGTGAGTAGAGCTCAACCGCCGGTAACATTCACTGCTGTAAATGCAAAGATTGCAAACATCGGCGAAGATGTTTTATTTAAAGCCAAGTTCGACGATGCAGACAAGTTTATAGCTGTGGAAGTATGCCGTGCAACCCCTGGCGATGACTTTCACAGTAAGGATGGTGTTACGTTAATAGAAAAACGGGTAAAATATAAATATTGGTTCTCTTACTATAGACCCTTAACCTCCCCCCCGGGGGTGGCGGGGGGTACTCCCGTAATAAAAGTGACGGGGGTGATCGTCGGAAATTTTTAAAAATAACCTCTTAAAGGTACCAGAATCTTGTTTAGCGAGTGTGGCTCAAATTCATTTTCACCCCTAAGAGGTTATACTGAAGGTACCAATTCTAAAACAAAACTACAGTAGAACCCCGTTAACAACTCGAACTCGGTTAACTCGAACTCGCCGCTATCTCGAACTCAAACCCATTCCCCTTGCCCTTGTTTTTCAGTCATTTACTATCGGCTAACTCGATCGAACCCTCACTAACTCAAACTATTTTTTTGTTTCCCTTGGGAGGTCGAGTTAGCGGGGTCCTACTGTAGTTCCTCGTAACATATTTGTTTTCGGCTTCAGTACACTAAAAGGTACCAGGATAACTCTAATGGCGCTCATTTTAGATTCCAACACCCTTAGCGGTACCAAAACACAACATTTCACCCCTAGAAGGTACGACAATCACCCCGTCATATTTATATCGGAGTCCCCCCCCCCCCCCCCCCCCCCACCCGGGCCTTTTAAACTGATTGAATTTTTTCTCTATCGTATAAGCTCTCAGCTTGTACAATTTTAACCAAGTTAAACATGATTGTCCAAGTGGATAATTTTCAAAGGATTTATTTCATTCAGTTGCAAATAATATTCTCAAACTTATTAATATTTTCTGTCATGAAAAACTGAAGCTGAAACTAAGTAACTTAAGGCCCGATCAAACAGTCTCACAACATTTGTTGAGTTATGTTGGGAGATGTTGAGACCATGCCGTGTCAAACGGCTTCAGAATTTAATCGAGAACAAAAGATATATTGAGAAGATGTCGAGACAATGGGGGTGTAAAACGGCCTCGACATCAACAATACAATACAATACAATAACTTTATTCAGGTGTCAAAACTACTAGCTGGTCACAAGTGGCCTACTAATTGGGGACACTAACAAAAGCATTGAAAAAAAAAAAAAATCTTAAATATCTTTATAAATGTATGCCTATTATTAATAATGTAGACTAGACTGCTAGACTGCAAAACAGTCTCTCTTTTTCTCGATATTGTGCACGACGCGCGAATTGAGAGACGCGAAGCGCCGATAATCCACGCGCGAGCCTCGTTGCGCTAAAATACGGACTGTTTTGCAGTCTACATCGGCTCCCAACAAATGTTGAGACAAATGCTTTTTAATCAACAGATCACCTCATTTATACATTCGTTCATTTTTTCAGCTGCGTTAAGGCACCAGCTTTATGTGGTTACATGTTCCAATCTAAATCCCCGTCACAGACAATCAGTTACAGAGCGTCTCGCTCCAGCTACAAGAAGATGAAGACATTGTACATCCATTGTAGATTCGTACTATGCCCGAAAGATGATCTGAAATCCTTGTGTCTTATGGGGTGCAGGGGATTTAACAAGAAACTAGAAGGCAACATGAACGAAAACAGTTATGTTGAACACAGGACCTTTGAGCTTCAATGCGCAAGAACAAGGTAACCCTCCCCTTTCCACTGTCCAATGTTGGATAGGGCACTAATTACGAGCCCACTCTTTGTCCAGTGTGTTTTAAAACAACAATGAAGGGAGGAAAGGGAAGGATACGAGATTAAATCAAGAGCTATTAATAGTTTCGCGCCGTGCTGTGAAAGTTATTTTTATTTCCTTCTGATCGAGGCTCTGAAATCACGTTACTCAAACTGACCAATCAGGTAGCGCTATTAAAATAGCTCAGCTATGGACTGTTAACTAAAAATATTTTTAAAAACTCATTATTGGAAGAGACCCATGCATGTAGGGGGAATGCTTCTCTTAGATCATCCTCTCTTGACCACACTGACATTTTGTTTTGTTAATCATGCGAAAACGGCAACAAACTACAAAGCATTCAGGAAAGGACTTATGCATGTAGATATAGACCTTCAAGATCAGTAGCAGAACATGTCCATTGCAATGTATCTTAGGTTTTTAACAAAATATTTTAATTACACCACATTATCTTTGTCTTTTTAATCAACTTAACTGTGTATATATATTAATTTTTATACTTTATAATTTTTTTAAATCGTGGCATTACCTGTAAATTAGCTTGTGTTCAGTTTTACCTATAGCTAAGTGTATTGTCCACGTTAAATAAAAGTCTATCTATCTATCTATCTATCTATCTATCTATCTATCTAATTATATAGGTCCAGGGATCTCAGTCATACCTATCCTGGCTGGTGGAGCTGTACTTCTTCTGCTCGTTGCTGTGGGTCTCTTTATTTTCTACCGCAAGCGTCAACGCAGGCATAAAAGGAGAAACACTTTAATACACAACGAAGAAGGGTTATCTGATATTGAGAGAAGTTTTGATCACGACGATACCACGGTATTCGATGAAATTAGTGAAACACTAGAGCCTCAATTGTCGGATGAAACTGATAGCTGCACGATATTAGAAAGAAGGAAATTATTTCTTAACATGGATTGGACTATTGTTTAGAATTCTATATAGGGCAAAGTCATCCAATAGCCCTTTTCACGGTTTAACTTTCGATATTTGCATAACAATACACTTGAACATAGAAGCGAGGCAATTTCGGGCACAAGCTGCAAAACATCGTGTTTTTCTTGAACTCCTTCAACACTTTTAGTATAAAAACAGTTTTAAAATGTAGAAGAACTACAATTATTTTAGTTTACGTTGTTTTTGGCAAACTATAACTAAAATAGTTGCATATTTAGTTCTTCTCCGTTTTAAAACTATTTTATGCTAACATAGTTTAAGGAGCTCAAGAAAATCGCGATGTTTTACAGCTTGTGCCCGAAATTGCCTCGCTTCTATGTTTAGTTGTATTGTTATGCAAATATTTCAGGTTAACCGTGAAAAGGGCTATTTTAAAATATAGAATATATTATCGACTAGGAGCTTGGGTTCTTAACGGAACCCGTCCAATTATGACGCAGGGGATCTGGAACAAATTTGATTACAGCATGCGTTAGATAGCCTGCAAATTTGATTATTTTTAAGGGAGCCGAAGAGTTGTGCCAACTGACAATCTATGATATCTCTTGTTTTTTTGTTATCAACTTAATATGATGTACTAATAAAGTAAAGATCATGAATAAATTGCAAATTTATGTTCTAGAATTATTTTGTGTTTCGAGCTCATTTTCTGACTTTTCTGCGAGCTTCTGTGGGAATTTTTTTATTTTATTATAACGAGAAAGGACTCTGGGCCGTCCTGAGCTCAAATTAACTCTCGGCCCACCGTGTGGCACTAAATTTTTGTGGGAGTTTAAAATGATTTCCAGTCCGTACAGCGCATGCTCAGGGTTTGTTTTCATTTTTGTTTTGAATCAATCTCGTTCCCAGAGTCCTCGTTACCCTTGTCCAGCGGTGGAGCGGCCAACAAGGACCTCTGGGATAAAGCGATCCGCCTGACTTGCGCAGTAAGACCGGAAGTCCAAGAATCTTGGCGTCCGTCAGTTGAAACATGGGGTCGAGCACATGCGCAGTAGAGCCGGAAGTCCTAGAATCCGGTAATGGATTGTTGGCCGCTGTCCACCGCTGGACAAGGGCAACGAGGACTCTGGGAACGAGATTGGTTTTGAATTTGTTGATACGTTACACTTTGGTGATAGCGTACATGAAGTTTTTGAGTCCGCCATTACGGGTCGTTGAGTTCCTGAATGCCAACCTCGTCCCCAGGGCCATCTGAATGCTCGATGGGCCGAAACATCGGTTTGGGATAACGCCGAGGTTCTTCTACTCGTTATTATTGTTTGGCAAGGATATCTGGCGTTAATGATGAAGAAAAATGTCAGTTTGTACAACGTACAATTTCTATTTTCGCTAGTATTTACATTCCTTCGTATGGGACTCATAAACATTGCAGCGGGAGATTGCGCAGTACGGACTGTAAATCATCTTTAATTTTGCGCTTTGGCGATTTTTTGTGTTTTGCGAGATCTAAGTTTTGCGATGTTCTACAAATCTCATAAACTTGAAACGTGTTCGTAATACAGCTTTTATGTTGTATTGATATTGTTTCTATTGATATATGTAATCCAAATACAAGAAAACCAAAAAGTTTAAAACGCGTTATCAGAGGGTTTAAAATTATTATTCTATTACAATAAACATATATTTATGCTGTGGTTTATTGAAAGTGGGGTGATTTTTTCGGAAATTTTTTTGGCGGGAAATTTTTTTGCGGACATCCCTGAAGAAATCCGCAATAAATAAATAAATAAAACAAAATACAACTTTTTACCCCATATCATATCCAATCATCCGAAGCTTCTCAGGGAGTTCAACAATCTCGTTCCCAGAGGCCGCGATCCTTTTGGTCAGCACCAAGGAATCACGTTGGGCGTTCGGTCACCGCTGACCGAAACGCGCTGGCTCTGGGGACGAGATTGGGAGTTCAACAAAAATTCTGTGAAGGAAACCGAGGAGAAATGGGTCGGGGCAATACTGGAACTCAGTTTTTCAACGGCAACAGCGAAAGAACCTGGGAACGATACTAATTCAAAATGGCGGCCAGTGACTATCTGAACGAAATGCGACGATACTTTGAAAATAACTCAAGAACGAAAGACTTTGTAGCTCACACAGCCAAGGTTTGCAAAGATAAACTTTTACATATTGTTTATTTGGTGATATTTGGGACAGAGATATGCTGTTTGCTCGGAGAATTTGCAGTTAAACTTGTAGAAATTCGTTCTGTTGGCTTGTCATTTGGCGCGTGTTTTTAGGTTCATTCAGTTGCATGGAGCTGTGATGGCAGAAGGCTCGCTTCAGGATCATTTGATAGAACTGTCAGTATTTTTGTTTTGGAAAAAGATCGATTGGTAAGTACATATAGCATTTCACTTTTTTTTTTATATAGATCAGTTCTTCAAAATTAAGCTTATAGTGAAATTAAGGGGGGTCCTTCTTAACTATACCCTGGGTGCTAGAGGTTATTATTTTTTAGAGCGGCGAAGCCGCGACAGCGAGGAGCAACGCGCCGAGAAAAAATTAAAACCTCTGGTCACTCGAGTGTTCAAATTCATTTCCATCCAATTTATGGATCGAATATCTTACCAAACCGGTTTTAACCTTGGGGGGCCAACCGCCGCCAACGCGCATCTGTTTGTTTTCATTAAATCTGACAGCTGACATATGATCATCGCACGTGGCGCATCGATGTGTGAAAAGAAAAGAGCTTTCGCTTCGACTGTGATCTCAGATCTGTGAGAGACGGCGAGTTTATTCACCGGAGTTTCCAAAACTCCGGTGAAAATTTTGCGTGCTTCAGTAGACGATTGTTGTCGCGTGTGTAACATGAATTTCGCTACATATGGCTGTCTAGGACGGTTTAATTTGTTCAAGAGGAAAACGTCCAAGGAAAGAAATGTGGCGGGCGATTGTCCCATGTGTTGGGATTTCCAGTCAACAAGGAAAGTAGCGTATCGTCAGTGATATGTATCAAATGTAAAAAGGGAACTAGAGAAGCTCAAAACGCTGGAAAATAGCAAGAATACATTTCGTCAAAAGGCTTTGGAATCCGCTACGGCTCAAAGCATAATCAACAGCGTTTCTAAAAGAACGCAAAAAGCTGTAATCTCGATCGACGTCCATTGTTGTTTGTTTCTCTGAAAACCGGTTTTTCATACGCCTGTGGCGAAATATTTTGGTCCAGCCAATCACTGCTGCTGTTACATCGTTAACTCCCGGCAGAGTCTGGAAACGAGTAGGAGTAGCCAATCAGCGACCTAATACAAATTCTGTACTGAATTCTCGCATGGAAACGAATTTGAATACTCGAGCGACCAGAGGTCAGTCTCGGGAGCTTCTTCGGTCTTCTTCTAACCGCTTTCGTGGTTTAACAGTCGATAACTGACCTCTGGAGCCAGGGTGTCTTAACTACCGGATTCAGACTTATTGCGAAGGACATTATTTTGTTGCTCGAAAAGTTTGCGTGTTGCGACGAGCTAACATAGCAAGATATATTAGTATGAACACTTGGTGTTAAAAAATGCACATTGCGCGTGCGTAACTAGTGCCAGTCCCAAACCGTGCGCGAGAATTAGAAATCCCTAAAACTCGAAGGAAAATTGATAAAGTTTCAATTTCTTTTGTGGATCAGAGGAAGCCTATCCTCCTTTATAAACGTACGTATGGGATTACTGTTTACGCTTAAAACAGCAAATCTATTAAGAAAACGTACAATTTTGCGTCTTTATGACGTCATAACTTTGGTATTAATTTGAATTTCAACAAATGCGTACGTCGCTTTATGCATTGCAATGTTCTTTAATCATTGGCATTGTTTCTAATGTCAAATAATGTAAGTTGTTTGAGTTTTAGGGGTTTTCTGTCCTGGTCACGTGACTTGCCAAATATGGTCGTGACTTAAAAATTTTGAAGGGACTTTCAATTGAGCAAACATGGCCAAACAGCTTATATGTAGAAGTCGGAGATCCAAAGATATAATAGTTTGAAGTCTTCCTAAGAATAGACTGGTAGTTAAGAAGGTCCCCCCTTAAGCTTAAAGTTTTTTTACTGATCTTACTTAGACTAAAGAAACAACCCATAAAGGTCATGGCGAGAGTGTTGATCAGCTCTGTTGGCACCCAAGCAATTCTGATCTTCTTGTAACAGCATCAGGAGATAAAACCATCAGAATATGGGATGCTAGAGGTAAGGCCTCTACATGTTTTAACCGGCAGACTGGCAGAGGAATTTTTTGATTGGCTGTTCGCGTAAATTTCTACACGAACAGCCAATCAAAAATTTGATATTTATTCCATTCCCCCGGAGTCTAACCTGGCAACGACTACCGCTGACCGAGGAGACCGTTGACTCTGGGTTCGAGATTGTCGGAGTCTAACCTGGCGACGACTACCGCTGACTGAGGAGACCGTTGACTCTGGGTACAAGATTGTTGTAACCTGGAGATGGTTTTGCTATGGATAATGGAGAAAGAAAAAAAAATCCTCAGGTCTGATAGGGGGGTCCGGACGCCCCCCCCCCCCCCCCCCGACCCTCCCCCTGGATCAGCCACTGAATGGGCAACGTGCTAACCATTAGGCCACTGCGCCTTCCTTCAGTGCATGAAGACTTACAGTTGTATAATATTTTTCATTTGTAGCTAGCAAGTGTGTATCTGTAGTCAATACCAAAGGAGAGAACATTAACATATGTTGGAGTCCTGATGGTAACACGATAGCAGTGGGAAACAAGGTACGTGAGTACATGAGTGACCAATCCTAGGGATAATATAATAGAGCCAGATCAGTTGGGGAAACAAGTGGTCATTTTTGGAAAATCTTTGTTGAAGCATTATAGTTTAAGAGTTTCCGATTCTTATTATCCAATCAAGAAACAGCGCAAGCACTCACGAGTACTTAACTAACACTCACAAGTTGCTAGTGTAACGAAGATATGTCATGTTGCTTAGCAACTTCGGGACAAAAATTGCGGGCTCAGTCATTTCTTGGAGACTGTGGGCTTCCCCATCAACTGGTATTTGTTCCCCCAACTGGAGGCGCTCATAAAATGTCTGACTTTTTTTTTCAACCAAAGAATAGCACAGACACTTGAGAGTACTCTGAAGGTGATCACGCCATCATGGCATAATTAAAATGTACATGTAGGATATGAGCTGTTTCTTAGTAACTTTGGGACAGAAAACTGTGTACTAAGTCAGTTTGTGCTCCAGACTGGAATTCGACATCAATATTATTGGTGATAGCTCATCTGTTGGAACGGTTAACTCCTGTTTCAGTCACCATTCTCCCTGGATTGACAAATTTCTTGTACATGTACCTTCTTACTTAGATGATAAAAGTGACAATGAAATTGTAGAGAAGAACATGCTTTGTACTAATAAAGCTTGTGTAGTCAAATTTAGAAGTACTGAAATTGTTTGTCTTGACATAACTGAGAAGGCATTTCAAACAAGTGACATATCCAGGAGTTACATGATGTTTTAAAAGCTTTCAGAGAGCTCTCATCAGAAAGCTTTACAACATAACTAAAATAATATTGATCACAACATCACAGTTTGTGTTGAGTTTTGCCGTTTTTCTAACAATGACTTTTTTTATCAGGAAGATCTAATAACATTTATAGATGCAAGAACCTACAAAGCAAGGTGTGATGAACAATTTAAATTTGAGGTTTGTGGGATGTTTTACTACTTAATATATTTTATTTATTAATATTCAGATATTTCTATAAAATTGGACATGAGCATATTGGTTCAATGTAACATCGATAACAATAATATCGATGTTACCAATGTGTCCAATGTTATAGAATCTGAATATTAAACATTAGAAATACATGTAGTTGTTGGTCAAGCAATGTCTCTCTTGTTTTGGGATTCGCACACGTTTTGCGCTTATCGCACAAATCCCAAAACAAGAGATAATGCCCCCTCCCCCCCCCCCCCCCCCCCAAAAAAAAATAGAAGAAAAAATGTTGACTGACTTCTTTCACAACAGCAAAATTTAAAACCAAACATTCATTGCAATGTTGATGATATGCATCACTAATTATAGTTCTGTGTCTCTTATAGGTTAATGAAATTTCCTGGAACAACACAAATGATTTATTTTTCCTCACAAATGGTCATGGATGTATTAATATATTAAGGTAATCGTACATTATGCGTAATGTACATAGGTACATACAGGGGTTCATTAGAAGCTGGCTACGGCGGTCTATCGCCGCCTACGTTGTTGCCTCTTGCCACCGCTTACTAATCAAGCTTCTGGCCTTCTGAGAGTTTAAGATTTATGAAAGAAAAAAAATGACTGTAACAGTATAAAAGTCTTTAAACTCCAAACTTCATATAGAATAATCGCAAGATCGTTTAAAATACCTGAGATCTACTGCGATTGATAAAATAGCACTAGATTTGACTCCCAGAATGCTGGAAATTGCATTTCTGAGCTTCTACATTGTACATTTCCAAATTTTCTGGGGGGCATGCCCCCATACCCCTCTAGCATAAAGGGCCTAATACGGCCCCTTTATTAGTCACAGCCGCCTATTCCACCATGGTAAGCCGCTTACTTCCACAAATGAAACCCCTGTACATACATGTAGCAGGATGTTTGTTTGAAGAGCGAAAAGCCTGATTTCTTGTATGTAATATGTTATACCTGTAACTGTTTATTGCAGTTACCCTGATTTGAAGCCACAACAGACATTACACGCTCATCCTGCTAACTGTATATGTATAAAGTTTGATCCAAAGGGAAGGTGAGTAAACTACTGTATTTCTGAAGTAGATGTTCTCAAAGTCTGTTTCTCGTGACTCTGTCACTCGGGTTTCACAACTTTGTCACTTGCTCAACTCGGCTAAGAGTCTTGAAAATCATCACTCATTCGACTCGGCTAAGAATAAGAAGTTGACTTCTGTAAAGTCTATATCTAAGTACATGTATATAAAGCAGAAGTGCTATTTTGGTTGATACAGAACAAAATAATATGCTCTGTTTGAGCAGCCACTTCCCTCGCACTTTATTTTGCTTCTTTTTCGATGAACTACATGTATGGGAAAGAGGGACTGCGCTGAGATGTGGTCTGACAAAATAATGGTGCATGTTTTTCCTTTGATCTTGGTCAGATACTTTGCTACTGGAAGTGCCGACGCTTTAGTAAGTCTTTGGGATCTGGATGAGCTGGTCTGTGTGAGAACATTCTCAAGATTAGAGTGAGTAACAATGAATGAGAAATTAAGTACTGTATGCTATGTACACAAATCCTCCACCCTGCCACTAGTTGGATTTGCTCTCGGTAGTCCCGAGTTCAACTCCTCGCTTTGTACATAGCCAGCCTCCCACCAGTTGGGATTCTTTCAAGTTTACGTTCTATTTACAATATTTGTTTGTTTATTTACAGTGTCCACAATTAGTACAGCAGTGCTAAATCCTCTGACACTTAAATAAAGTTGTTTTGCTTTACTTTACACAATGTTACTTTAGTAATGAAATTGCAGCCACACCCATTCTTGCAGAATTATGGGTTTCTGACATAAAGTTTTAGCAAGAAACATGAAATGGAGGCAAAGCAGCCATTTCCCAGAGTTGTCTAGGACATATATGAATGCGAAATATGTAAGAATTCTAAAGTATATAGTCGATTAAATATAATCTGTAAGAACCTTTTATAGATGTTAAAAAAAAATGAAATGGAGTTTTGATCTTCTTTATCTATTTTTTTATGCATCCCAAATCAGAAATGCTAGACTGCAATCAACTGACCTTGTTTTTTTTGTACGATCCCACAAATAATTTTAAAGTGGCTCTATTCCTTATCTTGTATGATGTATCATACATGTTTGATCTGTTTTCAGCTGGCCTGTTAGAACACTCAGTTTCAGTCATGATGGAGAGATGCTAGCGTCCGGCTCTGAGGATCTGATCATTGACATAGTATGTTCTGAATATTACACTGCTTTACAAAAACAACAACAACCATGACGAAAACAACAATGACAACAACAACAACATCAAACAACAGTTACAATCATTATGACAACAGCAACGACATCAACAATTAATATTATAATGAGTTGGAGTGAAGGACTGGAATCCAGGGCCCAGTTGTTCAAAGGGTGGATAACGCTATCCACCGGATAAATCGCTATCCAGTGGATAAGTGTCAACAAAACATACTACGCTATCCACTGGATAACGATTTATCCGGTGGATAGCGTTATCCACCCTTTGAACAACTGGGCCCAGGTCAACAGGGTTTCAAGTCAAGTGCTCTAGGGCTCCACTCGGTAGGAAGTTCCTTTGTAAAAACTTGCTGTCTAAGAAACCTATTTTGTTTATGTCTAGGCAATGGTAGAGACAGGCGAGAGGATATGTGAAGTACAATGCAATGCTCCAACGTTCACAGTAGCCTGGCATCCACAGAAACCTCTCTTGGCATTCGCTTGTGATGATAAGGTAAACAGTCTACCTATATTTTATTAGTACAGCTGGAAGTGTTTGATTGTATTGGAGCGGGTTTTGAGGAGTAAAACAATAACCAACTCGTAACTTGGCTTATGTGCGTTATCCTGCGCTTGGTACTGGTTGCATGTTTTACTGCACTTGGCACTGATTGCATGTTTTGCCATGCTTGACACCGGTTGCATGTTTTGCCACACTTGGCACCAGTTGCATGTTTTGCCATACTTGGCACTGGTTGCATGTTTTCCCGCACTTGGCACCGGTTGCATGTTTTGCCACACTTGGCACTGATTGCATGTTTTGCCACACTTGGCACTGATTGCATGTTTTCCCGCACTTGGCACCGTTGCATGTTTTGTCACGCTTGGCCCGATATCTTATTTCTCCATACAATATCAATACATTGCAAGTAGACAGGTGGCGAGAATCATCAATTAGAGAACATTGGAGGTTGATGATGCAAGCTTGGATATATTGTATTTATCTGCCTCCAAATTATTTAAACAAATAAAATACTGCGTATCTTGTTTCTTTTATAACGAAGTTGTTTGTAATTCTTTTTCAGGATAAACACGACCGTGATGCAGGTACTGTCCGTCTGTTTGGATTACCAACCAATTCGTCATAACCTTCGGCAGAAACTACAATGTATGACAGACCGTGGAGTTTGTGAAACATAGTTGTAAACGCTTTGCTATTCAGTCCAGCAGGACATTCTTAAAACTGTTGTTATGTGTTAGTCCTTCTCTTCAGCGAGAATGAAAATCGCATGTGTATTAAAATATCTGTACATTTTTAGAGCGTGTGCAATTTTATTGTGATTGAAATGCGAACCAATGAGACTTAGAGGTTTCTTGTTAGCGTTTGGCTACCTGGTGAATAGGAAAGGGAAGAGTTTTCCCTGACAGTATTAACATACTACAGTAAAGAGCGCCCTTCCGTTGCGTCTTGCCACTCGACAAAGTTTTTGATTAATTTTTGACAACTTTCTGATGGCTTTCGTTTCAACTGACCAATCAGAATGCGAGAACTATGAGAGGCGGAGATGTCAAGCTCCACGTTCGCGTTCTGACAATTGACATCTCCGTCTCCCACAGTTCTTGCAATTTGATTTTGGAAGCCATGAGAAAGTTTTCAAAAATATGTCAAAAAGTTGTCAAAAATTAATCAAAAACTTTGTCGAGTGGCAACGGTAGGGCGCCCTTCGCTGTAGTATAAAGTGGACTGGGCTTATTTGTGAACATCCTCGTGCTTGCTTGTGCAACTCGTGCAACTTGCTCTAACCCAATCAGACCGAACGTGCTGTTTTTCAACCAATCAGGAACGAAACCAAAACCAATCGTGGTTTGACTCTCGATCGTTTTCCCGCGCTTTGCGCCGGCTGCTTGTTTTTGGCGGTATTTTTTTCTTCGAGTTCTGATTGGGTTATTTTCGCTTGTTTTGATTGGCCAGATGCGATTACTGTACTTCATTTCATTTTGATTAAAACGACAACCATCAAAGAACCGCTCAATGTTTGGAATGGTCGTACCAGAAATGTAAGAAAGTGAGTTAACCCTTTTATCCTTAAGGTCAGCCATCAAAGAGCCTAATAGCATTCTTTTCCTCACTCGAAGCTGAGCGAGATTTCTAACATTCCTTCCTGTTCCTTGACTCAATTTCCAGCCGTTCTTTTGAGCCCGGACTCCCAAAACGGCTGCGAAATTCTGCTCCATGTCGTTGAAAAAGTATAAATTTAACAAAATATTGTTACTTAATAGGAAATGAACGCCTCGTTGTAACTCACAAATTACGGTACTGTCAGTGATACGTTCCTCTCGGTGATGGCTTGAGCCAGATTACGGTAGAACGAAACCACAAGATTAAAGAAAAATAGAAACAAGAGCTTAGTGGAACTTAAAACATTTTAAGTGCTTACACAACTAATTATATTTCCTTTTCTCTTGTAAACACGCGCCGCTGATACGTATTTGTAAGTGTTGGTAATGATTCACCGCTCCGACCACAACGAAAAGATTATCTTCCAGGAGGGTCTATAATCAGCGCCTTGTTGGAGCGGATTACGAATTAAAGACTGTTTCCTTTGGCCGGAATAATGATGAAATTTAAAGATGGGGTTGAGAAACCCAGAATGATGATATTTTTACGACGATGATAATAGAAGCAATCGGAAATTTCGGAGACGGGATTTTGGATAATTCGATCATTCATAAATATCTTTTTCTCGTATAATTTTCCGGCATAAATTTTCAGTTGTAGAGGGAGTACGAGTGTCCACTCGTAGTCTAACCTGAGTATCAGGCGAATTTTTCCGGCTCTCTTTTTACTCTTCGTCTTTACGTGGTCGCGCTGAGTCACACCCGTAAAGAGAATGTAAGGAGGCGCGGAAAATTGGCCTGATCGCAGGTTACTCGTAGTCTGTCTAATTTCGGTAGTCATAAAATGCATGAGAAATTTTTTAAAACGGTTTTTTTTAGAACATTAAATGAAATCGAACTAGAAACATTCATTTCCATTTCCAATTTCCCAGAAAATTTTAAATGAATCACCTTTTGACAGGTGACATTTTTGCGGGAGTAACTGAATTATTTGCAGCTCATTATCTTGTAGGCGTGTTATATTATTGTTCTAATGGGCGTGATATTTAAAAGACATTTAAACAAACTATTGAAAGCCTTTGTCTAAACTTTGATGTTTTCCTAATGATTTCCGTTGCCAGTCCCACGCTATTATCCACACACGCTTGTTAATGATCTACAATAAACGGCCATTTCCCGTTTTACAGACTGATGATATTCCGGCTTTTGTTTATACAACCCATCGCAGGAATCTCTGACATTTGTCAGAGATGAGTGAGAGACAGTTTTCGAGAGTGTCTGCGTTTTTACAGGCTAAGAAATGGATTATTCAAGCGGGGAAGAAGCACTTGAGAATATTTATTTGCCTTTAGAACATAATTTGATCGTGATGAAGCGGTCGCGACGGAGTGTTCTGGTGCGAACCGTGTTGACTTTATGTTCAGTGTCACTGTTTTGCTGTCTGTTCGTAATCTTAGAAACTGTACGCCAGATTAACAACGATCATCTGCTTCGATCGTCAGAAGTTAACACTCATTTCAGTGGCTTCCCTTCGCTGGATTCATACAACGCGAAAGATGAAATCTTTCCGAATCTGGAATCAGAGGCTTTGTACAGAGATCAAGGAAGAGCCCTTAAATCTTTTCCTCACTTAAAATATTGGGAAGACAATCAAAATTCACCAGCATATAACACAACAGAAGGGAACCCGTCGGAAACATTAACACGTTTTCTCGGTTGCAGCGACATAAAAGCTATTCAAGTTGTGCGAAATATCGGTCGCGGTTACACCAAGACCGTTCAAAAAGGACTCCACAGGGGCGTCGAAGTCGCATTAAAAAGCGTTCACCTTGACAATGAAGATATTAAACGCTGTGTTTTAAATCCGACGGCGAGCAGATCAATTGAGGAATGTTTTATTTTCGCGAAATACAAGCTAGCCAAGGAAATAATTATGTTACAACAGCTGCAGCATGTAAATATTGTGAAGGTAAGTGCCCGTATCAGAATAATTAATTAGTTTGGCTCAGTATCAACTACATCAAATCCTCGATACCGGATATTAGACTGATGGTTTATGATCTTCCCACAATACAAGAACTAGCGGATGTGTTCATATTAAACTTTTTATAACCGTCAGCCGTAAAATTCAGACGATTTTTCGTACAGAAACAAAACTGACTGAAGATATATACGAGCGGTTTTTTGGAGGTTATACTCAGGTTACCACAACGGGGTCAGTTTTGTTATGGTATCAAGACAGCTAAACAGGGTCCATTTTGAAAAGTCTTGAAATTAAACAATTCGACAACCATAATACCCTGGTAAATGCCCAAGGAAATACGGCGACAAAGCGTTTGTATTTTTAAGAGAGGGAAGCCGTTGTGTACGCGCAAACTCTTCCTCTCTACATTACATGTAAGCCCACCGCGCGCACTGGCAAGCTGACAAATCTGATTTCTTAGATTGTAGGCAGGCTTAACTTTTAAATACTAAATAACCTTTGAAGTATTTTGTCCACCTTTTAATCCCCTAAACCGGCTAAGAAACGTGATACTTCGATAAGAACAACAATTAGATCTTTTAAAAATTCCACAGCGCAGGCCGGACCAACTGAACTCAGTACATACAGTCACCGTACATTGGTATTAAACTGCTGTTGCGGATCGATTATAACTGTCCTTAGAAGAAGCTAAGACCCTGGCGAAGAGCAGGTCACGTGTCTCCAAAAATATTGGAGATTTTGATTGTTTCAAAATGGCGGCGGGCTCAAGGACTTGACACACGATCGTGTGACGAAACCATTAATTCGGTTTTCCAAACATTGCCGGTATCTTGGCAGTTGAAATCAAAATCGGCTCAAAAGTTGATTATGTCGCAAGGTGATTACCGGCACGAGAAAATAAGCTGGGATTGTTTTTAAACCCACGTCAAGGAAATACAAAAATGTTCATTGGCCAAGCTGCCAATGAAATAGTGATACTGAGTTTATAGTCAACATGGCTGAAAAAAAAGCACATAGTGACCCGTCTATTCTGGATTCCGAATTAGGAAATGACGCCATCCGATACCGACATTTGTAGCAAAATGTGTCAGAAGAAAATATAACTATGTACAGTTTCAACGTCTAGATTAAGTTATTTCTTTGGAAATGGAATGATAGTTAAAGGAATAAATGAAGAATAAATACGGACCAGAGGGGGGGGGGGGGGGGGGCATAAAGTAAAATCAAAGCAAGGAGATGGGGGGGGGGCTCTAGGTAAAATAAGTCACTCAAGAGAGGGGGGGGGGGGCTTAACACTTTATTTCAAGTACATATTACATTGGCGAATCCATACCTATTTATAAGGTGGGGACCGAAAAAGTTTCCGGCCCTTCGGGCCTAGCTGGCCTTCACCGGACCTGAAAATAACACACATGCTCTTTTCCTTCTGCTATGGCTCTGTTGTACATTGTTACGGAGGTGATGTTTGTTTCAGATGTCCAACAATTAAACATGTAGTAGGAGCTAGCTCTTCTTTCTGTTATAAGATTTTAATCCACAGGTGTAGAGAAAATGCAGGGTACTTGTATAAAGGTGTGTGTATACTGTGAGGGGGGGGGGGGGGGGGTGTCGTACATAATTCTGACTGATTAGAGGGGGGGCAATAACTAAATTCACTCCTTTAGGAGGGGGGTATTACCTAATATTTTCCTACATGAAGCCCATTTTCCAAACCCCCACCCCCTCCTGATAATTATTGCACAGTCCCGGCCCTTGCCATCTTCCGTCCCCGGGCTTCCGTCTACGTCAAAGTGAGTAGTTTCGCGTTTATCGTGAAGTGTGAATTATGGATTTATACGATTGGAAGAAAAGTAAAGAGAATCGACTGCAAGCGGACGTTTGCCGTACATCAAGTACCGAAAATCAGACAATGATTGCTTTCAAATGTCTCAGCATACGCATTCTGAACTACCATTCGGAAGACTGTTGATCAAATGCATTAAAAATGAAATATGGAATATCTTCTCTAAGCACCGGTAATTGCTTTGTGAATCGACAATTTCCCGCCATTTGTCTGACCTTCTTATCCATCAAGTCGAATCAAGGCCACCCGCGCCTACAAAAGGAGCGTGCGAAAACAACTCGCGAATAACTCGTGAAGTAAGCAACCGCCTCCTACAACTGCGCCTTGATCATGTAGACTGTTCACAGGCTCTCTATTTTCTCGACGCCAACAGCGAGCGGAAGCGAGCGCGGAGCACGAGGGGGTGGGGTGTGGAGCGGGCTACAACGATCTGAGAGAAATAGAGAGGCTGTGAACAGTCTATGATCCTGCGAAGATCAGGCATGCATAATATAGGCCGTTTCCGAGTGCCTTGCCTCTGTTTCAAAACGAGTCCTGGTGCACAACCTTTCATATGGAAACGAGTTTTCCTTGCACGTTCATCGTCTTGCAAATCAAACTCATTTCCATATGAAAGGTTGTGCACCAGGACTCGCTTTGAAACAGAGGCAACTCGGAAATAACCTATTTGTTGGGCATTTGCTGAGGTGTGATTCAGTTTCGAACCGAGAATCATTGCAACTGCAAATTAGTCTGATAAATCATTATAGTATAATTAAAATTGAAAACGCTTATAAATACTGTAGTCCCAGTACTCTCTCGAACTCTCATGCATTTTTCGCACTGTTTCTATCAGCTCCTAGGTTTCTGTTGGCAAAATGAGCTAAAATACGGCTGACCTAAAGACCCGCGGCCTTACCATGGTAACGGAGATTGGTTCCAAACTTGACGTCATCAATCTAGTGCAGCTGCCTTGGCAGGAAAGATTCAGGGTAGATATATATATGTTATTTGCCGGCCGGGAGGTCCGTATTGAGAAAAACTGTGCCAGAGGTCTTGAGTACGGCACTTGGCCGTAGGCCGAGGGCCGTACTCAAGACAGAGGGCACAGTTTTTCTCAATACGGACCGACCAAGGCCGGCAAATAACGTATTTATTTTTTTCCTACTTGGTTTGGTAATGCTAGAAATCTTGAAATCTTGCCGTTTTGCAAAATCTGTTTTCACGCGCGCGCGTATTCCTTTGATAGCTGATGGCAAGGTCGCTATAAAACTCAAAATACCGAAGAAATAAAACTTAATCCAAATAAAAAGAAACTCAGACGATTAATTTTTACACCAGAATTACAGAAAGGTAGATGTGAAGAACAGACGATGGAGACTCAAACGGAATTCACCGCTAAAAGCAGCCGAAATGAGAAGCTAAAGCCATTCAAAGTCCGGCGTAACCGCAAAATTTTAGAAAAATCTTCCATACTCTTGCGTAGTATCATGAAAGCATTTTCCGAGCAAAAACTGTTTCCTCAGTTTCTACAATTTCATTTCCATGTTAATCTAATTCTTGCCATTCGATGGCCATTTACAATTTTCATTTTATGCGAAACCTTGACAAACTGTATTCATGTATTTTTTATTTCAGTTTCAACGTACCGACACAACTGATTTATACGAGCTGAGAATTATTTTCTGGGTTACCGGTAATCACTAAGTTCTTTCTTGAATGAAAGTTAATGAAGGGCTGTTTCGGTAAAAGAGAGAAACGAAAAGCAAATGACTAAAACTAAGGAATTGAGTCTAAACACGGACATTTGTAATTTAAAATCGCAAGTCTAGAGAGCGTGAAAGTGATTTCCAAAAACAACAACAAACTCAAATTATGTCGGTTAAAATCAAATGAACACTCCGCCTTTTTGAAGAAATGCAAGCTCTTTAATTCCACTGCGTAGTTCTCCATTCACTTGACAACGATAAGAGAGCAATATAATGTGAAAAATTCAGTAAAAACTTCTTCGCTTGGGCAGCGCTAGGCTCGATTACCAGCCGCTGTTCGGGAAAATGAGCCCGCGCTCCTCCCCCGAACTCATTCTCGGGGAGGAACGAAGACCGGACTCGAGTGAGCGGCGGAAATCGAGCCTAGGGCAGCGCAGGCCTGGCGGCAAAGTCATTTGATATTTTGACCGTGGGCAAGATTGGAAAATCTTGCCCGCTCTCGGAACCAATCAGATTGCTGGATTCGAGAGTTCCGCCCGCTCGCGCTCTCAGAAAAAAAATAATCAGGGAGATTTGATATATATATATGCAACAGTGTTTTCCCGCCAAAATCATGTGTCGCGTACGCAGCAGTCGGCACATCTTTCAGTTTTTCCGCCATAATCTTGGCCAGGCATACAATAGAATACTCAGACATTGCTCAGTCTCGCTGGCTGTATACCTGAGTGCCGATTAGTATCCCACTAGTACTTGTGAGCGAATAGATTGCTTTTGTATGCAAACTCGTATAAGGCTAGGCTTGCTAAGATGCATGTTTCTCCACTAGTATACAACTGTTTCGAGAGAGGTATATATATTTAGTAAAAATCTACTATACTAATGCAAATGAGACAATCTAATTGGCTGAGCTACTCGTATACTATCAGCCATTAGTGTGCAGTGGCTGGAGGTCGTCTACAAAATTGCGGTTTCTTCTCGTTTCTCCGAAGTTTCGGAAGAAGATTTAGAGTTAAATACTAGACAACTGTTATGATTTTTACTAAAACAATTAGATTATGAGCTCTCAATTTCTATGATGTGATAGTTGATGAGGCCGTAGGCCGAATCAACTATCACATCATAGAAATTGAGAGCTCATAATCTAATTGTTAAATAGTGTACGCGACAATGCGGAAAGGTATTATGGGTAGTGGTAGTTCACCGTTGCCGGCTTGATCGAAGTTCACGGTATTTCAGCCGGCCGGATAGCAGGGAAAGCTATGAAATGTCTTCGCGTGCTAAAAGAAAACGACAAAAGTAGGTTCGACTGTAGTTCACTCCTCTCTCCTCCGCAGAGGCTCATATATGGGAGAATCAGCTGAACGAAGTGAGTGCAGGCGCGAGAAACCCGGAAAGAGCGACGGCGGGAGCCTCTGCCAGATACCACACCCAATATGGCCGCCATCCGGGGGAGGCAACTTTTTATCAGTGTTCCTCACCGGGGGTACGGTGGTGTATATATAACTGCCGTATGTCAGTAAAATGGCGGCTGCATCAGAATCTGTTCGGAAGTTTATACGCGATGTACAAGTAGAGAACTAAAACTTTAAATGCATGGAAATCTGAATATGTTTTGTTGTGTTCTGACGGGTTGATCTACAGAATTTCAACATTCTCGAGACCCGCCATGTGGCGATCAAGAAATTCAGGAAGCAAAGGATTCCCCGGCGACTGAAACTCTCAACAACCTATTAATTCTGTTCCAAAGAAAAGAGAACAAGTAAGCTTAGTTTTCCGGCTATGAAATGTGTTTTATTAATCTCTACGTGTTTAAAACGTCTAGTGCAAAACTTGCGATTCAAACCAAAAGCTGTAAGCTCATTAAGTTTAAACTAAACGCTAAAATTAAACTAAATGCAAACAGCAGGATTTAAGACCAAAACACGAAATACAAGAAGAACATTTACCGTCAAGAGACATCTCTTGGAGCGAAAAGTCAAGCTCTTCCGCCATTGTTTCCAAAGAATAACACACTTGCAAGACCACCCCCCACGGGTTTCAGGAGGAACTTTGCGATCGATTCGGAGACCAACATTTTGGCTTTTTTTAGTAAATATGAAACCTCGTCTTAAAATAACGATCGCTAACTGTAGCAACATACCTAGCGCTGATTTTTGCCAAGTTTCAAGCTGTTAAATTTAGCGAGGGCTGAGAAATCGTCCAATGTACAAGAAAACGACAAAGATGTACAAGAAAACGACACAAATCTGGCAGAGGCTCGCCGCTTCGTTGATCCGTCAGTTACTTGCGCCTGCACACACCACGTTCAGCGGATTTCTCCTAAAACCCCATTGAGCCTCTGCGGAGGAGAGAGAGTTCACTCCATGTAATTTACTGACGACATTTTTGCCTTATTAACACCATGACACCAAAAAGTACATGTATGCCAATCAGATGCTTTATTTCAACAGATTTGTCTTGGCCTAGCCAGGTTACTGCAATATTTAGCCCATTCTCCTCTCGGTTCGCTCTTTATCCGGGACTTCAAGCTGTCGCAGTTCATCCTGGTCAGCGGTGAGATCAAACTGACAGATTTTGACGATGTCGACAATGAAGAACCCGAATGTTCGACCAGCAGGGACTGCGTTGTGAAAGGAGCTAAATCAAATAAGACTTTACAATGCGACAGAGGACGGTGTAGGGGTGTAATCGCTGTGAAGAATTTAGATAAAGCAAGCCGAAATATCATCAGTCATGTTCTCGTACCAGGGTCGCCAGAGAAATTACAAAGCTATCTGAATGAGATCAAACACAATCTTCAGACATTGAATTGGAGCAGTGATGTGCTTGTTTGGAATTTGGAACAAGTGCTCGACCTTCTACGTTCAGGGAAGCACATAGGTGCGTATATGTTAGATCTAGCGTCAATAGGCTCGCAATGCGTGCATAGTCGAGTAGCTTGTGTCACTGACTGAATAATATCTGAATAATATTTTTCTCGTATATTTTACCAAGCTTAAAACATATAAATATATGTACCATTATTTCTTTCCACACATTCACACTCGCGACAAAACTAATCGAGCAGTATGCGGGAAGTTTGTTACATTTGACATTTGACACCCCGTTATTACGGACACTCGATATTGCGGACAAAATCCAGCCCTCCGCCAGGCAAAAGCTATAGAGGTTTGACTGAAAATGACTCCCGCTATTGCGGACTCTCGAGCTCGCTATTGCGGACTCCAAACTACGTCCCGAGGGTGTCCGCTATAACGAGGGTTGAAGTGTTACCGCATCTATAACAAGTTTCGTGTGTTCTTGTTTTTCTTGTTATCAGAACCGTACACAAAGCCGATGAATTTCTACAAGACGATCCCTAACGCTGACTTCCCTCACTTACACGATTATCATTGTTCAACCTCGCGTTTGTTCGGTGCCTGTGAACTGGCGGTTTATGACGTCACAGAGGCAAAATACAAGTGTGACATGGACGATAGCTGTAAAGCATTTGTTACCACGGCAACAACATTATGGACAGGTGAGTGGGATACAGCTTCAAATAACGAACTCTTTTCTTTCTTTGCAATGCCTTGGTAAGCAAGTTTGCGCAATAAGGTACACGAAATGTGGCCTGGGTTCGATTCCGCAATGTGGCCTGGGTTAAAGTTCGTGGGACGTCAGGTTTCCACCCAACCTCGTTCCCAGTGCTATCCGCGTGGCCGTGTGGCGCCCCCGACGGATAGCACTGGGAACGAGGTTGGTTTCCACCTCGGTCGAACGTCTGAGCATGCGAACAAAAATAAACTATGCCGACAAACCTCAACATTACACCGTGTTTTGAACACGGGTAAACGTCCAAAAAAATGGTAAATCAACAGAATGCTGGAAAAACTGAAATTTGAGTTTGAAAAGTCTAAACTTCTCCTTGCAGATTTTCATATTTTTATCAATCCAAGAAATTGAAAAAAATCTCAAATTTCATTTTGCAAGATATGGAAAAACAAACAGTACCACATGAACGTACTGCTCATTGATAACCTTTTATTTGAATGGTCACATACTAGGGTTTCAGACAGACTCAAAATTTAGAAACACAAAATAATTGACTCGATGCTTGCTTCTGGGAGTGAAAGTGTTATAAACCAATCTACTGGGAGTTAGCTGGAGTTGATCCAAGGGGACTATGTTTCGATATGTTGCAATTTCCTCTGACCAGTTGTGGTATATTTTCATTCATTCATTTTGTAGGTTTCTTCATCGTGTATTTAAAGAACGATACAACACATGTCCAACCCAACAAAGACACCACAATATACATCAAGCAGCCCACGTGAGGTCAGGTGCGTTACCTTGACAACTAACTTCACCAGGCGAATGCCGCCGCTGGGTTCATTCCTGGCGAACATCGAAATTTACGTCAATCAGCTGGCCTGGACAGAGATGCATGGATTCGACTACTAGACGTCTTTGGATTAACGCTTCTGTGTTTACGTTCGACTCGTAGCTAGTCTGTTGCGCCCTTCATCACGTGCACGTGACAGTATGCGAATGCAAAAGGCAACCTTGCTCCCAATCTGATTTTCTCCCTGGGAAGTAGCTTTAATTTCAGACCGAATATACCACTGATCCACTCGAGGCTTAATCCTGGTTCTTATAAGCCGGCGGTAGACCTACGATGTCGTCGCCGACAACTGCCCAAGCTTTTTCGCAGACGGTGTTCACAGTGAAAATTTTTACTGCCAGCATGCCGTAAGGACCCCAGGCATGACCAGGGATAATTCTTATATATTGGAGCAGTATTCCATGCAGTGCCGATGACGACATCACATGCAGGCATTCCGTCGGCATACGAGAACTGGGATCCACATGGTCGTTGGAGAGCCGCGGCATACGATTAGATGTTCTCAACGAGTGCCTTCTGGTAGATTAAAGTATTTGTTTTGAGCGAGGTATAAATTACCCTGGGTAAATCGGCCCTAAGACCGCGAATCATCTCTTAGAACAATACGCCTGACTCGTTTTGCATAAAACGAAAATTATAATAAAAATTGAAATAATATAAAATAATGAAGTTGTGGAAATACATTTTAAGTGATGGTATATGTTACAGTGAGCCTGTAGAAATATAAGAGAGACGAAAAATATGTTTTATTAGTCAGTGACACAAGCTACTCAATATATTGAAAACCGCTCCATGAAATCACTACAATATTGCCAGCCATGTGGTTTACCGGTACAATAGAGTGGTAAAGTGTGACGTCACAAATTTGCAAATTATTTTTTTCAAGCCTCAAAATCCCATCATTAGATAAAGATTGCTGCTGTATAATCAGCCACAAAATTTCAACTTGTTAGCACAAATAGAACAGAAGATATAGAGGTTCAAAGTTTGGTACCGTCCCATACAAACCTCTCTCATTTTGCGCCTGTTCTAAACTGAAGGAACAGACGCAAAATTAGAAGGGTTTGTATGGAGAAATTAAAACCTAAAGTGCCCATATTTCGGCCGCAAATGGCAATGGAGAGCTAATTTTTGGCCAGTGGACGTTTTCTGGCATGCTTTCGCCGAATAACTGATCAAATTTCATAATTTCGCAAATTTAATTTTTGTGACGTCATAACTTTTGTACTCTTACCAATAGCTATTGACCAATAACAGTGCGCACAGTAATTGCACGTTTCTTTCTTTTTTTTCTTTTTTAACTCATGCCTCGGCTCATCTCGTCGTTCAATTCCAAGATGGCGCCTAATCTGGAGACGCCATCTTTGATTTGATCGCCGAGGCCTCATAAGGGCGAGATTGAGTATTTATTTTGTCTGTATGCATATCACTCAAACTTGCATGAAATCTGACCCGATTAAATACTTCAAAACAACAACAACAAAAGAACTAGCAAAAAATTTTAAAGTAACTTTTCAAAAGTATCTTATAACCCATAAATATCAAACAAGTAGCGATTTCGCTTCCAGTAATACAAAAATGTACAATCCGTGATACATAACTACAATCCAGGTAAATAAGGTTTGAACTCCGAATTTTTATATAATTATATTAAATTCACCCCTTCTCCCACTAACCCTTGAAGACGAGACATTTTATACATTTTTCTTCTTGGGCGCAGAATCGTTCCCAGAGCCTTTCCTGACCAGTTGGCGAGAAGGCCCTGGGATAGCCTACAGTGAAATTCGCTCGTTTGTGAGTAACCTACGATCAGGCCAATTTTTCGCGCTCCTTATATTCTCTTTAGTAAAATAGAGCGCGGAAAAATTCGCCTGATCGCAGGTTAGTTTGTGAGCAGAGGAACGAACAGAACTGGTGCGAGCCAAAAGTAGCGCCCGAGGGAGTAGGGGCAAGTCCAATTCTCCTTTTTTCTCTGGAAAGGCTCGAGCGAATGTAGCAATCGCTGCGTCTAAAACTAAGATTAGCGAGGCTAGCTGGTCTCCATAATAATAATAATAATAATCGAATATTTTTACAGGATACCCTTCAGTACAACAGTACTGTTATCAATGGGGTCTTGCTAACTATTAATAACAGACCAGAATTGAGCACATGTAAGTACTGTCTCCTACCTAATGCTATATGCTATTATAAAACAACCCTTTTTCATAAGAACACCGTAAAACCTAGAAAAGAAGCCCAGTGGGCTTAATCTCGGGAAAAAGCCCATCTCGAAAAGAAGCCCCCCTCTTGAGTTTGCAAAACTAATCTCGAAATGAAGCCCATCTCGGAAAGAAGCCCATCTCGAAAAGAAGCCCATCTCGAAAAGAAGCCCATCTTCAAATGAAGCCCACCCAAGGGTCCTAAATAGAAAACAAGCCCATGGGCTTCTTTTCGAGGTTTTACGGTCGGTTTCAATCCTAAAAAGTCACGCCCTTACAACACAACTTCTATCTCTGAACTAAAGTAGATCTTGTAGAAGAGTCATGAGCTAGTGACCGAAACCACTATTCGTAATAACGAGGCGTCCGTACTGTACTGTTCGACTGTACAACCAAGCATTTACACGCACGATAAATATACATGTAATTCATGCGTGGATTTCACGCAAGGCGGACTAAACACGCGCGATGCGCGTGCGAGACTAGAATGATTCCTAAATTTCAGTTGGTTAAGATTTCCTAATTGGCATTATATGGGCCTCTGTATTAAATACAAACTTATCAAGGGGAACAACGTCCACATCACTAAATAATAAGAATAAATACTTTAAAGTCTCTCCAAGGAAGAAGCTCTCCATTTTGTCTCTAAACCCTAGCCTTGTGTCCTTGACGCTATTGAGAGATGAGTATCCTCCGCTGGCGATTTTGGCGTGCTTCTCGATGGCTTGAAATATGGTCCAGCCATATTCCTGGTACTTTTTGTCTCCCGTGAGACGATACAGAATAAATAATGACTCCACGGTCTCTGGTCGTAGCAAACTGTGAGCATCCAATGGCTGGAGAAATTGAAATGATGGAGTTTAATAGGTACCCTAATAACAGTATATGCTTCCCAGGAGGACCGTGGTCTGAAGATTTGTGCGTTGAGGTTTAACTCTGGTTTACGTAGCACATATAAACCCCCGGGGGGGGGGGGGAGACTCACATATAAAAGTGACGGGAGTGATCGCCGGGAAATTTTGAAAAGAACCCCTAAAGGTACCAAAATCTTGTTTTGTGGGTGTGGCTCGAATTCATTTTCACCCCTAAGAGGTACTAATTCTAAGACAAAACTAGTCCCTGTTATATATTTTGTCCAGCTTAATACCCTAAAAGGTACCGAAATAACTCTAACGGCAGTCATTTTGTCAGGTTTTTCCAGCAATTTGCCGGTCCCAATTTATACTCCTGGGTGAAGAGAGGCACTGTGAAAGTAAAGTGAAGCCCAACAATACAACACAAACCCGGACCTCTGATACCATTACATCAACTTGCTTCTCACAAGTATTCAAACCAAACCAAAGGAAATAGTGCACAGTCACAATATAGCTGGTATAGGAAAATTCTTGAGAAACCCTGGGATTGTTTGCAGTGGAAATTTAAAAGTTGCAGGCAAAGGACGATGTAGATGTACAGGAGATGTTCACAAGCGGAGAAAATCGCCTGTCGCCTGCAGAAAAGGAAAACCTTGAGTTTAAAGGGGCTACGTCACGGATTGCCGTTTGCAATCCGTCTTAGTCTTCTCCATCCTCAACCATCCTTGTTCCTGTTTGGTTTCTTATTACATCTTTGGTGTTTTTCTACCTTAGTAAACTGTTATTTTGAGGCTTTCTTCAATTTGAAGGTGATTTTGCAATTTGCAAAAATGACTTAAAATATCGTGACATTGCTCCTTCGAACCATTACAATGTAAAAGTATTTACATGTACTTACCCTAACTGTAATGTCGTCATGCATGGATGGACCCTGGTTGAAATAAACAAGTTCAGCGCTCAATCCTGTTGGCATTCGCTTGTACATCTGGACACACGTCTCTAACAAGTCCTTAGCAAACTGTTCATATTTCTTGTCCAGGCCATTATGGACTGCTAACATTAAAGTTCCAGGCAGAAAACAACCAAATGATCCTGCAAAGAGTGACAAGTCACATGAATCAGACGATTAGGTTTGTAGAGAAAATGTCGAGCTGTACTGGTGGGCATTTCAAGCATTTCGACAGCTACATGTACGTGTAACCTGCATTCATCTGTTAGGCCCTCGCCAAAACTATTTAGCACTACTGTGCTAATTGCGGACACTGCAAATGAACAAACAGGCATGATACTTAAATTTGATTTTTTTTTTTTAAGTGAAGATGACGCTACCATTGCCACTCGACAAAGTTTTTGATTAATTTTTGACATCTTTTTGACAACTTTGATGGGTTCCATTTTGTGGCGCCGCATTTGAACTAGACTCAAAACAAAAACCATTCAAATTTGACGACTCCGCCTCCAACACTCCTTGGATTTTGATTGGTCAAGTCAAACGGAACCCATCCGAAAGTCGTCAAAAAGTTGTCAAAAAGATGTCAAAAATTAATCAAAACTTTGTCGAGTAGCAACGGTAGCGTCATCTTCACTGGATCAGTCTTAAGAACTGGTGACCCATAGTTGTCGATGTAACAAAATATTTTTATCACAACTTTATTTTTAGACACTACATGTGTACATGTACATCTACTGTACAAAAATAGTAAATTATACAAAAATCAGTAAATACCATCTTGGGGCTAAATGTTTGACCATGAAGAAGTTCACCAATGTACACCAGCTTGTTTGGTGGGATTCTCGCTTCAAAAGTGACATAACCCCATCCATGGCCTCTACAAAATCATCCCTAAGCCTGCAAATAAGAAATTACAGTTACGGCTAGATTTAATTTAAAATTACTAATAATAAAACTATGATTTCAAAGGTTCTCTGAAAAAAATCTAACACAGCCTTACCAATCTTCCGTTTTTCCACTCTGTAACCACTGCTTTAGCAGATACTCATAGTAACTATCACCGCGCGCACCCAGAGTGATTGTTGAACCAGGGCGGAACCTGCCAGTATCAGCATTTACAAAAATCGGCACTAAGCCTGCCCTCTTTGGAAGGGAGTGGAGATGATTCATCACTGTATCTACAGCAGACTGGGAAAAAAATGACCAAGTTTGCTTCGTCAGACAAATAGTGGAAATTATAATTATAATTCTGAACAAATTGTCACAATGCCAATATATGGTCAAGGAGCCCTTATTATCTGTCATCCGTACATGAAATATATCCTGTAGCATTATATGGCAAACTGGTCCACGACGAAAAGGAACATTCTGATTGGTTCCCTGAGCGGTCCGTATTTTGCAATACGGACCGATATTTTGGTCATACGGACCGTATTTTGCAAAATTGTTTTCTATTAAGTAGAAACATGTTTCCTCATGTCTGGCGGACAATTTCGGTTAAACTTTTCGCAAAGTGGCCTGAAAAATGCAAGACTATGCTTAGCTTTGGCGCGCGCGCGTTAGCCGAGAATGGTTGCATTAATTTATCAGCAAGTTTTTAAAAAAGCCATTATAATAAAAACTTTATTGAACTAGCTTGCTCAGTCCGTATTGGGAAATATTGGTCTCGTTCTTTTTTTGCAAGTTTATGGACCTCGCCTTCGGCTCGATCCATAAACTTGCAAAAAAGAACTCGACCAATATTTTCCCAATACGGACCTCACGCTAGTTCAATAACATCTATGTATTTGTCAGTTTGCCATATTTGGAAGTGCACTCAAGTTGACTCATCCGGCATTTATGTACTGGAAAGGGCTGCTGAGTTTGATAGGACTTAAGGACATTTCGATGCTTTCATTTTGCGACTCATTACACAATTTGAGTGCATTTTATAAGTATAAGTGCCCGGCCCACGAGTCTTCCTGTAGCTCAGTGGTTAGAGCATCCAACCAGTGTGTGGAAGGGCGGAAGGCCATGGGTTTGATTCCCATTGGGGACTCAGATTTTTCTTTGTCCCACGTACGCTCATGACAAACTGAAATACATGTAACATCTTTCTCAGTTGACAGTTTTGCTGAATAATAACTTACAATTATCCCATTCAATCTTGCGGTATATTGTCTGATTTTAGCCAATTCAGCCTGCAGCCTCATTGGTTAAGTATCAGATGATATTCTATGCGATTTTGCAGGATAATATTATCCTTAATATTATGATTGTTAAAAATATATATATTTGTTTATATTATGCAAAAAATTGGTGGCAACATTAAAGGTTACCTTGTATTTTGTATCTCCAGTGGTGTAAGTAAGATCTCTGAACTCCAGTTGTATAGTGGTGACTTCCGAGACAGAACTATCTGGACCCCAGCGGGGAGGGTGTGCTGCATGAGTCAGCAGATTGACATCTGAATATGGAATATTGGACCTTGATGAAAAGCTGGCAAGAGACGATCCCCTAGATCAATCTGCAAATTAAAACAATAATAATGACCTTTTAACCAGTGACTCAATAATGTTACATACTTATTTTTGAGGTTTCAAGGGGGGAGTCACCAAGAATCAAGAGACAGGAATAAAAAAAATGTTTTCTTCAACTCTCATCAACTTCCCTCAAATGTGGGCCAACATGAGAGGAAACTCTTGCTGACTCTCAATAAAAGTTTGAATGCACGAGTCCGTCAACAAGAGTGGTGCATGAGGGTTTCAGGCCAAACAAGAGCAAGACTTTCCACTTTCTCGTTTGGCCCGCATCAGGCTATGTAAAGATGTGCACATTTTCTATGTATTCCTTACATCTCCTTTATCTGGCATCAAAGTGAAACACGTTAAAATAAATTGAAATATGTTGATGAATACTTTTAGTGTACTATGCCTACATTGTATACGACTAGCCTGGAATACACAACTACATGATTGAACACGTACATGACTGTATAATAGACCTTTTTAGCTTCATATGTAAATTGCCCATTTCAGACCACGTGATAATTTCTCTAGTCTAGAGAATTGTGCCTTTGTCTATCAATCTAAACATGTCTTTATTATTATTATATTCTCATGAATCTGATTCAATTTCATGGTCTGAAATGGAACAAAAACAAACCAAGCTAAAGACGGTCCATTACAGTTGATAAAACTACACCTACCAGACATAAACAACTTAATTATTAGTTCAATATACTTACTGCCTTCTTTAGAAACAAGTCATCTTGTGACAAGTGATAAGCACTCATAAGTCCTCCAAGTACACGGATGGTCGTCTCAAACAGATTCACATCAACATTCTTCTCAAAAGTCAAGCTATTCGCAACCCAGTCGCGTGCCTGTTGAAATTCATCGTGCAGGTTCATAAGCAGCATGGTATCTAAGGAATCAATAATTGTAAGCCCAACACCAAACCACTCGCTGTACGATCTGGAAACAGGGCGCAGTTCATCATGACCCCAAGCATATTTTTTGTAACCTTCCCAGGCGTATTTAAAAGCCCCTACAACCTTGTTCTGACGCTCATTTTGTTTCTCCAGTGGAATTATGTTAACTCCATTTATGTTCAATGCAAAGTTTTCATAACTTTCGATAGGATTTGCCTCACCATCACCAGCAGTATCTGCGCCGTTTTCACCAGGTTTGTCCTCGTTGTGAACTATAGTGTCTCCATGTATCTCCCCTGGCAGTCTTTCTTCCTTTACATTACCAATCACATGATCATCAGAATTAATATTTTGCTTTTTGTTATGACTTAGATTATCTTTATGTGATTCAGGGCTGTTTCTATTCTTTAATATCGGAGGTCCCTTCTTCATTGCAATGGCATTGTGCTTTTTGAAATGGTCCAGTTCTCGTAAATTGTTTTCAATAATCTCTTGTTTATTGACTCTATTGAACTTCGGAGAATTTTCGTCGGAAATCTTGTGACCTTTATGATCGCCAGTTTCACTCAAGTCGTCAGCATTATAGCTGTGTGACATTAGTCCTTTACGCCAAATCACTAAAGTTACACATCCAAGAATAAAAAGCACAATGATGAGTGATCTTTGAAATGAAGACATGGCTCGCCATTTCTGCAATAAAAGAACAAAATAATAATAATTATTATTAATCTTGTTACAGTCAAACCCCTATTAAGCGGTCCGCTAACGGACACTTTCCGTAGGCGGACACCTCTCGTAAGCGGACACTTAATTATGTACCCAGCTACATACAAAGGCTACATTTTAACCTCCCATAAGCGGACACCTCTCTTAACCAGACACTTTCTCTGGTCTCGAGGGTGTCCACTTACAGGAGGTTCAACTATAATAATTTACATATATTCACTAATGCAGAAATTCAGGTAATATGCCATGTTGAAAATGAATATACACGTAAATAAAGTTGTTACAGTTGATCGGACTTGAGTAAATATTACACGTAAACTGAAAAAATTATAATATCTTCTGCCGACATTCAACAATAAGTTTAACTTTAGTTAATATAAGCTTAATATTAGTTATTTTAGGTACATGTAATATTTTTTTAATTTAAAGTACTTACATGTAGGCATGTTATAAATTATACTACATACATCCGTAACAACAGACACTGAATAATAATTATTTTAAAACCACGATACGAATAGAAGTCAAATGGAACTCAAGTCTCAGCTGCTTCGAAACGTTGTTAGCTTCAATTTTGTTTAATAGTTTATGAATGTTAGTTTAGGAGCATGTAACACTATTATTATCATTAAAAAATAACACATAGAAACAATCGACAATACAGGTAACTTAACTAAATAAAGAAAACCTATAGAAAGAGTCGCTCGCTCACCCTGTACAGAGAGGTATGTCGGCGGACTTTACTATTATCGTCTCCATCATGACTTTCCCATGGCATAGAAACCGAGATAAAATCTCGTGATCCATCCCCCTGACTGGAACTCATATTTACTATGAACTTTAGGGAAGAATTCACGACAAAATTAGGATGTTTGTAAACGGGAAATTATATATCCTTGATATTTTTGATTGCTATAAATATTGTCCAACACAACGCCGATTGTCCGCCATCTTTACCATAATATTTAGTACCCAGGCTGCTGGGTCAAAAATGTTTCAGAGTCCCAGGTCCCAACAAATGTTCAAAGAGTGGATA
Organism: Desmophyllum pertusum; assembly: GCA_029204205.1. NCBI lineage: Eukaryota > Metazoa > Cnidaria > Anthozoa > Scleractinia > Caryophylliidae > Desmophyllum > Desmophyllum pertusum. Next base: position 109,626 of record MU825898.1, read on the forward strand.
AAGCTATTGTCTCCACCGCGGATAAATCACTATCCAGTGGATAGCGTACTTTGTTTTGTATACACTTATCCACGGGGATAGCGATTTATCCGGTGGATAGCGTTATCCAACCTTTGAACAACTGGGTCCAGCAACAGTACCGCAGTAAAACTCGCAGTGAAAGTCGCAGTAAAAGTCGCAGTAAAACTCGCAGTGAAAGTCGTAGTAAAAGTCGCAGTATAACTCGCAGTAAAAGACGCAGTATAACTCGCAGTATAACTCGCAGTATAACTCGCAGTATAACTCGCAGTATAACTCGCAGTATAACTCGCAGTATAACTCGCAGTATAACTCGCAGTACAACTCGCAGTATAACTCGCAGTAAAACTCGTAGTGAAAGTCGTAGTAAAAGTCGCAGTATAACTCGCAGTAAAAGACGCAGTATAACTCGCCGTATAACTCGCAGTACAACTCGCAGTATAACTCGCAGTATAACTCGCAGTACAACTCGCAGTACAACTCGCAGTATAACTCGCAGTATAACTCGCAGTATAACTCGCAGTATAACTCGCAGTATAACTCGCAGTATAACTCGCAGTATAACTCGCAGTATAACTCGCAGTACAACTCGCAGTATAACTCGCAGTGAAACTCGCAGTGAAAGGTAGTAAAAGTCGCAGTATAACTCGCAGTAAAAGACGCAGTATAACTCGCCGTATAACTCGCAGTACAACTCGCAGTATAACTCGCAGTATAACTCGCAGTATAACCTACAGTATAACTCGCAGTATAACTCGCAGTATAACTCGCAGTATAACTCGCAGTATAACTCGCAGTATAACTCGCAGTATAACTCGCAGTATAACTCGCAACTCGCAGTATAGCTCGCAGTGAAAGTCGCAGTATAACTCGCAGCGAAAGTCGCAGTATAGCTAGTGATATTTTGCAGCAAGTTTCGGCAAAATATCACTAGCTATTTTGCGAAGCCAAACAAGATTTGCCGGGGATGCAAGGCATACACGAGAGAAAGGTCAAGGGAGAAGGGAGGGTGGATGGAACAACTGATATTGAGGCGATTTTGATTAATATTATGAAAACAACAATAAAAAACATTGCAAACATATCATGTTCCCTGCTGCCTAGATTTAGTTTAAGAAAAGAAGGAAAACGACACAATACAAGATCACGGATTGCAATTCGACCTTCCTTTATTTCAATACAACTGCAATCTATTAAACATAATAATAAACCCAGATTTTCCCGGCTGGTGCGAATCTACGACCTGACATTTAATCGCGATTTACTGTGATAGATATTGTGAGTAATATTTTCTTCAGCTTCTTTTAAAAGGCGTGTTTTGGATGAATATCCTCTGGTTCATCTTCCATTTCTTCATCAAAGAGAGCTGCATAAATCTTTCGTTTAGCTTCTTTGGGAATTTCCTGCTCATGATCTTCTGAGCTCTTCATCTCGTTCTCGTCCATCTTACCACGACGGCGTCGACGGCGTCTTCGCCAAGCATCACTGAAAAAAAAATATATATTAAATATTCTGAGAATATAGACTTTAATCAAACGAGCAGCTGCAGTTCTTTTGCGTGGAGGGTGGACTCAAAACGTTCAAGAATCTGGATTGACTTACTGTGGCGAATCAGAAGAGCGTGAACACTTTGATTCAAACTTGGATTTTCCTGACTATTCTTCTTGTGGTTTGATCATGTCAAAGTTAAATAAAAGTGTTCACGCTTTTTCAGTGATTCTCACAGTAAGCTTCGTTACTGAAATTGTGAATTTTGAACGTTTAGAATTTAATTATTTGCGGAGAGTATTATACAACATTTCTTTTTGGAAAATCATCAAAGGGCTACAAACTAGAAGCCTATTTCCTATTTCCTGTTCTAAAATTGGATGATGAAACAAATAGCTGTAGAGGTTTATTTCCAGAATATCATATACAGCTGTTTCGAGAAAGGTTGTCGGAAAAAAGCGCACGCGACAATCCCGAAAGGTAATCTAGGATATGATTAATGATTTGAATACGTCAAATAAATACATCAAACCCGCGATGCCTACTTTTGCTGCTTTCTTTTAGCACTCGCAAACATACGTCCATGGCGTCTCGTGCCATTTTCTCAGATTTCCCTGAAATGCTGAAGTCAAGGAACCGTGAACTTAAAACTACCCACAATACCTTTCGGGATTGTCGCGTGCGCTTTTTTCCGACAACCTTTCTCGAAACAGCTGTATTCAAAGTTTGCAGCCTGTACGCTTACGTTTTGCGAAGAAATTAAACTTAAAATATTTAGTTTGTGTTTTCTACGCACTTACTAACCTGTCATCAATCAACAGAGATGCAACAACGAACATCAAGAGAATGGCGATCCAAAACTTGTTCATCTTAAAATCCTTCGTGAAAAAAAAAAAAAAAAAAACAATTAGCAAACATCTTCCGAGTTTGAGAGTTGTAGGCAAAACAGAAATGAACTGAACTGACTGGGTTCATAAAACTGGTACGTTTAGCATCGTTCTTACCTTTTAGAGTTTAGCAATTGCAACCAGCAGAAATACTTCTTCGTCCGACAAGCGATTTCACTGAATGACTACTGACTGTGCTTAAAATATATTTATAGCGCACGACTCTATTTTAATTTTTAAACAGTTAATGAGTTGGTGACATCCATTTTCTATACTTAAATTACAGCTTGTTGTTCAATCGTCTTCCTCGTTACAACATTCCTAACACAAAATTTTCGTAGTAATTGATAAACAAAGACTAGTACTGGTTGAAGGACTTGTAAAATTTCTCACAGGTGCATCCTTGGTGAGGCTACCACCACACAAGACCACACCATCTGAAATTATCCAACAAGTCCCGATACAGGTGCATGGCTCTTTTAAAAACAATAGAACAAAGTTGATAAAGCCCAGCAAAATTCTTTTTTACACGTTTTTGTTTGCTCGTTTGGCCTTGACCATGCACAAAACCAAATAGGTTTTCATGCGTGTCCGAGCAACTAACGATAGTGTGTGAGCACAGAACAAAATAGATTGTGCACTGTCGTAGACCTTCAAACATAAATCTTGGCACCTTTGTTTGAGTAGCTTACAGAAAATGAAGTGTGTTTGAATATAAAGACTGAACGCATAGCGGAAGTATTTTTGCGTCATCATTTTCCGTAAACTGTTTCTTCTTTGTACGGAAGTATATAAGTATAGTTTTTGTTGTTGTTTAAAATAATTTTGTGCTTTAGTATTTCAAGCAAATTATCATCCTTGTTTAATTGATAAACAAAGACGTGTTATACTTTACAAAAAGAGGATAATCTTGACTTGACATGTTAAATTTATGACACGTGTACTGACATGTGTTTTTGCATGTTGTGTGAGCATTACAACAACGCCATCTATTTTGAACAATCCTTCGTTAAAGTGCATGAAGAAATTATTCTTGCAGTTGTGTTTGCAATTTAAGCCGAATGAATTGCAAAGAAACCTAAAAAAAAATTAACGGGATTTGAACCCATGACCTCTGCGTTACCGATGCGATGCTTTAGCAACTGAGCTATCAAGTCACGCATTCATTGAAGCAAATAAAGGGCCCTAGCTTCGATGGATAGTTTCGATGGCCATGAACAGCTATTTTCAACAGATATTTAAACTTATAGGCCATCGAAGCTCAAACATTTCTGTCAAAAACGAAAGAACAAAAGAAACTAGTAATAATTCTTCCTAGCTATTTCCAACACCGAGGTTTATAGTTGTTTAATAACTTTTAATTATGTTTTTCAAGAGCACTGACGTAAATTATTCAACTCGGGCTCAGAAAATTGTGAGCCAAACTGAGGTTAATACGTGAGAAGTTCTGAGATATTCAGCTCTCGTGAGGAGAGAGCTCCTTGTTTGTATAATCTCTTACAGTTAGTTTGATTTTTTTTGAAAACGTCCGTTTGATTTTAGAAAAAGTGAGTTTGATTTTGAAAAGAAGCGTTTGAATGGGACTTTGATTTTCAAGTTTTGAAAAGAAAGCATTTTTAAACGAAAGACGAAAGCGCGTTTGACTTTAGAAAACTTGTATTTTGGAAAAAGTGAGTTGATTTTGAAGATGCGAGTTAACTATATATGAAACTGAAAAGACCTCATATTCAAATATAATAACTGATTTATTCTCATTCACAAAATCAGATTTCAAATCTGTTTCATTCCCATGACTGCTCTTTCTGTTTGACTGTTATTTATTCCCAATAATTTACGAATGAAATCATGCACGGTGTTTGCTTTTCCATTTTAGGGTGATAATTATTTCAAAAAACGAATATAAAATAACAGTTCCTTCTAGCTATGGGAAATAAAATTGTTTCATTCGTGGCTTTGTATGACAGGAGGAAAAAAAGACAAGCACATGGACTGAAATATTGAAACTTTCTTTATTGCAATATAACAATGTGTGTAATATACAATATTCTGTTTATTACAACAAACCCTTATGGTGCGAAAGTGACAACATTTTATCATGATATATCGTCATAGATACATTCTCAACAGTTGTGCTTAATATTTTCTTCAGCTTCTTTTAAAAGGCGTGTTTTGGATGAATATCCTCTGGTTCATCTTCCATTTCTTCATCAAAGAGAGCTGCATAAATCTTTCGTTTAGCTTCTTTTGGAATTTCCTGCTCATGATCTTCTGAGCTCTTCATCTCGTTTTCGTCCATCTTACCACGACGGCGTCGACGGCGTCTTCGCCAAGCATCACTGAAAAAAAAGAACAAATTAAATATACTGAGAATATAGACTTTAATCAAACGAACAGCTGCAGTTCTTTTGAGTGGAGGGTGGACTCAAATCGTTCAAGAACCTGGATTGACTTAAGCTTCGTTTCTGAAATTGTGAATTGAAACGATTTGAAGAAAACATAATGCAAAGAATTGAAATTATTTGCGGATATATGCGACGTTCTCTATGAAAAATCATCAAATGGTTACAAACTAACAGTATATTTCCTGGTTCCTGGTCGGTTTGAAATTGGATGATGAAACACTGAGGTAACTGTAAGAGGTTTATCTCCAGAATAGCATATATTCAAAATTTCACAGGCTAGGCTTACTGAATTTTACACGAACACACTGATAAACTTAACTGTAGTTTGTGTTTGTTTTTGTGTTTGTTTCTACGCACTTACTAACCTGTCATCAATCAACAGAGATGCAACAACGAACATCAAGAGAATGGCGATCCAAAACTTGTTCATCTTAAAATCCTTTCGTAAAAAAAAAAAATTAGCAAACAATCTTCCGAATTTGAGAGTTGTAGGCAAAACAGAAATTAATTGATTTGACTGGGTGCATTAAAACTGGTACGTTTAGCATCGTTCTTACCTCAGTTAGCGCCGTTTAGCAACCAGCAGAAATACTTCTTCGTCCGACAAGCTTCACTGAATGACTACTGACTGTGCAGACGAGATATTTATAACACGTGACTCTATTTAAATTTTTAAACAGTTAATGAGTTGGTGACATCCATTTTCTATACTTAATAGACAGCGTGTTGTTCAACCGTCTTCCTCGTTACAACATTCTTAACACATAATTTTCGTTTTAATTGATAAACAAAGACTGGTTGAACGACTTGTAAAATTTCTCACAGGTGCATATCCTTGGTGAGGCTACCACCACACCATCTGAAATTATCCAACAAGTCCCGCGCGCTACAGGTGCATGGCTCTTTTAAAAACAATAGAACAAAGTTGATAAAGCCCAGCAAAATTCTTTTCTACACGTTTTTGTTTGCTCTTTTGGCCTTAACCATGCACAAAACACAACGTTTTAACGTGTTTCCGAGCAACTAACGATTGTGTGTGAGCACAGCAGAACAAAAGATTGTGCACGGTCGTGGGGGACCTTCCAACATAAATCTTGGCACCTTTGATCGAGTAGCTTACAGAAATTGAAGTGTGTTTGAATAACTCACAAATATATAAAGACTGAACGCATAGCGGAAGTATTTTTGCGTCATCATTTTCCGTAAACTGTTTTCTTTGGACGGAAAAATGGTATATGTAAGTATAGTTTTTGTTGTTGTTTAAAATAATTTTGTGCTTTAGTATTTCAAGCAAATTATCATCCTTGTTTAATTGATAAACAAAGACGTGTTATACTTTACAAAAAGAGGATAATCTTGACTTGACTTGTTAAATTTATGGCAGGTGTACTGACATGTCTTCTTGCATGGTGTGTGAGCATTACAACAACGCCATCTATTTTGAACAATCCTTCGTTAAAGTGCATTAAGAAATTATTCTTGCAGTTGTGTTTGCAATTTAAGCCGAATGAATTGCAAAGAAACCTGAAAAAAAGATTAACGGGATTTGAACCCATGACCTCCGCGTTACCGATGCGATGCTTTAGCAACTGAGCTATCAAGTCACGCATTCATTGAAGCAAATAAAGGCCCTTGCTTCGATGGCCATGAACAGCTATTTTCAACAGATCAGATTTAAACTTATAGGCCATCGAAGCTCAAATATTTCTGTCCAAAACGGCGAAAGAAACAAAAGAAACTAACAATTCTTCGTAGCTATTGTTAAACAATTTCCAACACCGCCGAGGTTTCTAGTTGTTTAATCACTTTTAATTATGTTTTTCAAGAGCACTGACGTAAATTATTCAACTCGGGCTCAGAAAATTGTGAGCCAAACTGAGGTTTTATATTTTATCTAATACCTGAGAAGTTCTGAAATATTCAGCATTCGCGAGGAGAGCGCTCCTTGTTTGTATAATCTCTTACAGTGGGTTCGATTTTTTTTTTGAAAACGTCCGTTTGATCTTACTGAGAAAAAGTGAGTTTGATTTTGAAAAGAAGCGTTTGATTTTTAAAAATGTGAGTTTGATTTTCAAGTTTTGAAAAGAAAGCAATGTTACCCAACGCGGTTGATTTTTTTAAACGAAAGCGCGTTTGACGGCTTTAGAAAACTTGGTCTGGACTTTTGGAAAAAGTGAGTAGATTTTGAAGATGCGAGTTAACTATATATGAAACTGAAAACTTCCTAACTTATGACCTCATATTCAAATATAATAACTGATTTATTCTCATTCACAAAATCAGATTTCAAATCTGTTTCATTCCCATGACTACTCTTTCTGTTTGACTGTTATTTATTTCCAATAACTTACGAATGAAATCATGTGTTTGCTTTTCCAGTTTAGGGTGATAATTATTTCAAAAAACTTATATAAAATAACAGTTCCTTCTAGCTATGGGAAATAAAATTGTTTCATTTGTGGCTTTGTATGATGGGAGGAAAAAAAATACAAGCACATGGACTGAAATATTGAAACTTTCTTTATTGCAATATAACAATGTGTGTAAAATACAATATTCTGTTATTACAACAAACCCTTATGGTGCGAAAGTGACAGCATTTTATCATGATATATTGTCATAGATACATTCTCAACAGTTGTGCTTAATATTTCCTTCAGCTTCTTTTAAAAGGCGTGTTTTGGATGAATATCCTCTGGTTCATCTTCCATTTCTTCATCAAAGAGAGCTGCATAAATCTTTCGTTTAGCTTCTTTGGGAATTTCCTGATGATCTTCTAAGCTCTTCATCTCGTTTTCGTCCATCTTACCACTACGGCGACGACGGCGTCTTCGGCGCCAAGCATCACTAAAATAAACAGGAACACAAATTGATTTGAGAAAATATAAAAACAGTGAAATTAACTACATTGTTTTGGGTTAAGAGCAGATATTTTATAACTTTGAGCTACAATAGTTTCAATAAACGAAACTGATTTTGCGAAAACTGAAGTCCGCAATATGTATTTCTCGATAGTTCGGTATTGTAATTTTTCTCGCTGAGAAAATAAAGGTTGCAAACTGAAACTAAGGTTCCTGGTTTAAAATTGGACGATAACTGAAGACGGTAGCAACATTAATTTTCAAATAGTTAATGATTTGGTGACAGCCATCTGCTTAAACCTAAATTACAGCTTGTTGTTCAATCGTCTTCCCTTTTAAATATACACACAAATACTTCTTGTTGAGTAGTTGTCGGCAGCATAGAAGTAGTACATAATATTTCTGTTAATTGATAAACAAAATCATGTTTTTGTAGAGTTGTAACATTTCTCACAGGTGTCTCGTTGGTGAGGCTACCACCACACCATCTGAAATTATCAAACAAGTCCCGCTACAGGTGCATGGCTCTTTAAAAAAATCAAGAGAACAATGCATTTATTTCAGTATACTGGTAACTAACAGAACATGCTTGCTTGATGATAAGTAGGCTTGCCGGCCATACGTCGAAAGTTTCATGCATGTGTCGAACTAAATTCAGCGAATTAACATCATCATCATGAGCATGGAATGAGAAGTTCGACAATTTTAAGTCAGTTTTTGGAAGAGCAAAATCACCTTCAAATTGAAGAAAGCCTGAAAATAATAGTTTACTAAGGTAGAAAAATACCAAAGATGTGATTATAAACCAAACAGGAACAAGGATGGTTGAGGATGGAGAAGATTAAGACGAATTTCGAACGGCGAACTTGAAAAAAATTGGCCAATTTTTTCAAGATGCGCCATCTGTGACGTAGCTCCTTTATTTGGATCGACGATTTTCATCTGAAGAAAGACGTAAAGAACGACGATGACTGAATTAAATCGCGAAAAAACGCAATTGTTATTTGGGTTTTGAGCTTCAGAGTTCGCGTGTTATTGAAACTATAAAGGTCCAGTAATACGTTCGGGTGTTGTGCAGGGTAGCGCTGACACCATCTGAAATTATCATCCAAAATGCACATTGATTCTTCACAAAACACGAGTTGAACGTGTTTTGTTTTAATTCACTCACTGTTTTTAGAGTAACATCTTAAATTATGAAAACAAAATCCTGCCCGCTACATGTTGAGATGGTTGTAAAAAAATTAAGAGACTTAAATCTACCAAACCAGTTAAAATCGATCTAATGTTTTACTTTTGCTGGAAAACAAGCTCAACCGCACAACAAAAACTGCACCCTAAATGTTCACGCCGGTTTTGATTTCAAATAATTTTTCTTTTCTGTTATATTTCTGCAGTTTTTTCTAAATAAAAAAACGTAAAACACTCAATATTTCAGCACATGTCGTAAATCAGCTGGGATTCATGTTTTTATTATCTATTTTCTTTGAATCCAGCTAAGGTTTTTATTTATATTTATAAACTTTGGAGGTGACATCTTTCTTTAAACTTCCGAATATCACCAATTACTGCGACCATGACTATACGATTATGATTTAAAAAAAATGGTTAGATTGTAAACAAGTATCTTTGCCTTATCCGACAGTTGGTAAGATTTGGAGAAAAATTTGGAGAATTCAAAGTACTTATTGTGTAAACCATCGACTACGACTTGGATTTACATAAACTTTCGAATTCTTCCTAACCAAGAGAGCATGATACAAGAGAAGCATTCCCCACTGTCCACAGCTGAGCTATTTTAAGAGCGTTTCCTAATTGGTTAGTTCGAGTAACGTAATGTCGGAGGCCTCGATCAGAAAGAAATAAAAATAACTTTCACAGTATGGCGTGAAACTATTAATAGACTCCAAAACATTATCACGATGCACAGGAACTGATCCTTCTCTTAGATCATCCTCTCTTGTCCAAACTTATTATTAGCTTTCTGTCTTGTTTGCATCAGCGTATGTATAAACACTCGCGCCATTTTCTATTTCTTCAATAGTTTTTTTTTCGGAGAGATAATCATCTTAGAAACCAACCAACCAGTGTTTCTAGATCTTTCAGTTGTGAGAAGGCCTCCAATTTTGTCATCCCATATAAATTCATTGCAATATGGAATATTTCTGATGCATATAGTGTCATTACAGCTTCAATCGAAATGTGCACTGTGTGCGTGGAGGATGGAAAGGCCAACTTTTGTGAATTATCTTTAGAGATATGATTAGTAATATTCTACACTTATGTCCAGGATTGAACGCAGGTATTGTTTTTTAAATACTTCATATATGACTGGGTTATTTGTCATTTTCATATTACTTCATATTTAACAAAATTATGTGTGTTTTGGTGAACTTATCAATGAGGACACTTTGTGATGCCTATCATGAGGAGCGTGTATCTCATTTGTGGTCAATCCTGGACATATATCTCATATTCTGAGGACTATTTGACTATAAAAGATCACTTGGGTTACCGAGCGATTGCAGTAACAGCTATACCTTGTAGCAGTCAGGAGAAGGGGTTAAAATAGCATACAAAGTTTAAAAAGTTTAATAATAATAACTATGATTTTTTTTTTAATTAAAACGTATTTGAACAAAGCGAAGGTCCGTGTCAATCTTCATTTAATAATCTTTATTTCACATAAAGGGCATAATATTCTGCTCTGTATCTTTTATCCCAGTTACAAACCATATAAGAAAAGTATGCCATGGTTTATGCTCTCCTATTATCGGTTTAAATGATCAGGGTGTGCTCGCCCCGGGCTTCACATGAATGCCTTGTGGACAAAGAGAGATAGTGAGTAATAGTTGCTATATCTTGGTTGTTAAATTCCGCTTCAGAACAATTTTGTAATGGTTAAACAAAATGGCTAAAGCCAAAGGTTTGTGTTTCCCAGCTTAACTGTTGCTAGATCAGACCCTATAGATGTTGATTTCACATGATAAACAGATTCCGCACTGTATGCTCTGTATTGTACATATCCCAGTTACAAGTCAAGTGAGAATAGTATGTCGTGGTTTATGCTCTCTTATTATTGGTTTAAATCACCACGTGTGACAACCTTTCATCTCTATATTCAGAAGTTAAGAAGTTTAAATAAATGCTATGTGGAACAAGAGAGTTAGTTTATAGCAAGAGGAGTGCTGAACGCTAACATCCATTGAAGTCTAAAGTTCCGAGGTAAGGATGATTACAACATATATAGCATTTTGTAGCCCACTTGTTGAAAAGATCCACAGTACACTATATTATCTAAAGAATACTATAAATATTTTAGAAAAGGCTCGGTTGTGTTAGTTTGATTTTAGCAGTGTTCATTCTTTAGAAGTTGGCTTGACTGAAAGCTTGTGACAAGTTTAAAATGATTAAGAACTCATGTCGGACAAATAAACCTTGTAAAAGTGCTGTATTGCCAAAGGATCTAACAAAATTTCAGTATGAAATAGTCAAAGTACGTATTGCACAGCGCTTTCAGACTCACAACAGTAGTGAGGGAAGAGGACTGAACGGTTTAGGGAGGAGCCTGAGGGAGAAACAGCTGAAAAAAAGTTAGGAAGCAGGGAGAAGCAATGTAAAGGTGGAAGGAGAAATAACCTGCGATCAGGCCAATTTTTCGCGCTCCTTACATTCTCTTTATACCCTGGGTGCCAGAGGCTTTTCTTGCGCGGTTTCTGTTTTTTGGGGCGTCGGCCTCCGGCCGATCCCAACGCCACGAGAGAAATAAACCTCTGGTACCCAGGGTATTCTCTTTACGGATGTCGCGCTAAAAATGGAGCGCGACCACGTAAAGACGAAGAGTTAATGAGAGCGCGGAAAAATTCGTCTGGTCGCAGGTTAAAGGAGAAACGGCCGAAAAAACTAGGGAGGAGGAACAAAATGACTTCATAAATAAGGTGTTGAGATATTTTTAAAACCGTTTGTTCCTGTCCCCTCGAGACGAGAAATACTCCACGAACAAATAGAAGGATTTAATTGTACGGGATTTTGCCGCATGACCGTACTGGGATAGGCAGCGCATTACGTGCCATATCAAATGCCTTAGTTTTGTTTTTCATTTGAATGCACGGCTTATGGTGTCATTCAGCCGTTTTTCAACGAGTTTTGATGAAAATACTTGTGCTGCGTTCACCTAAAATACCCCAAGGGTAAACTGTGGTGCCAGTTCTACTAATATTTACTTTTGTTCTCACTCAATGTTGTTTGCTTTCAGTGTACTGTGACGTAGAATTGAAGAGAATGAAGTCGATCCGATTCACTACCGTCTTTCTGGTTCTGTTGCTGGTATACGTAGACTACAGTAGTTGTTGTACATCGAATGATCTAACCAAGTTAGCAGGTGAGGATACAAAGTGATACGGCAGAATGATCGCTCAATTAATTTTACGGGGTATGGGGTGGGGGGGGGGGGGGGGGGGGAGGTGGGACTCCAAGGGGACTCCGATATAAAAGTAACGGGGCAGTCGGGGATGATCGTCGGAAATTTGGAAAGAAAACTCATTCTAGTAATAATTGATCAAGTTAAAACACTTTTTTTTCCCCTAAGATTTGCCGCGTTTTTGTTAAAAATTGTTACTGTGATGGTGGTTGGATCAGATCTTAATTACCATAGATTTTTACGATTTTATTTCTCCGTTTAATCTTTAGTTTTAGTTTGGATTGAGAAGATATATCAAACACTCGAGACAGTGTTTCATCGCATTCCCCAAACACCTCAAATTTCGTAAAAAATAACTCCGCTGCGCGTCCGATCATATTTTCAACTCTCTTTTCTCGGTGTTTGGAAATCGGATGAAACACTGCATTTCGTGTCTGATTTATAACTTGAACTCAGTGCAGCTTTTGTGTCGCGTTAGTTTGAAACAAAACGAAAATTGTCTCTTTATCGGTATTTATATTCATTCTTTTATTCTTATTATTCATCCACAGAGTACCAGTTCGTATTTAAGGACCGTGCGATCAAAAATGTATTTTTGTTGGAAAACGCCATCAAGGATGACCTCAACGCATTCACTCTGTCATTTTTTGTGAAATTGGAACAAGGTGCAGGTGAATACCAGTGTGTTTTCAGCTACGCTACTCCGGAGTCCACATATGGCAATGGAATATATGTTTGCATGACCCGTACAATCCAAATTGACATAGCAAATAACGACAGGTAATTACACTGTATTTACGAATGACATTTATCAGAAAATAATACAACTCATGATCAGAACATGCATTTTATTTTCTCGATCGAGCTGCAGTCAGTTAACAGTTATTCGCCGTATATATAGGCGAAGTTAATATATATACAATAACCTTCATTTGGTGTGAAAATATGCGCGAATATTTGTCAATTCACGGACATTCGTGATCTATTCCATTCTCGTCCCCAGAGGCCACGATCCTTTTGGTCAGCACCAAGAATCGAGACCTCTGGCCGGTCCCAATTTGTCGAGCATGCGCAGAGTACTCGTTCTTTATTCTCAGCCAATCAGATTTGTCAGATTTTACGGTTAGTCCGAGATTCGCCGAATTCCGGTTTTGGAACCGGCCAGAGGTCTCGATTCTTGGTGCTGACCAAAAGGATCGTGGGCTCTGGGTACGAGAATGGATTTATTCCGAAAAGCGAGCAAAAAAGTTAAAATATTTAATTAAAGTACTAGACAAATTTACTTACTTTTAATATACTTACTTTTTGATGTTTCTTTCAGGATTAATTTACTCTAGACTTCGTTTTATCGTCTTGACCCTATTCAAATAATACGGGCAAATAATAGGGAAAATATTTCCTTTGAGGTTTGCAACATTAGGTCAGGACGTCATATGACTTGGAAATGACGTCATGATTTCGGAGCAGCCGCCATCTTGGATCCGTTATCTTGAATTTCTTGATTTTTCCAATACGTCAGAAGACCACCCAAAAATGACTCAATAGGAAACAAAACTAATACAACAATGCTAAAGTGATTTTAAAAATGTAAAAGTTATTGCAAGAGAGTTATTTTTTTTATTAAAGAACAGGAAAATTCTAAATTTGGAAAAATAATCCTGTCAAAATACGGTTGCTATGGTAACAGCAAGTAAACGTGAACACAATGACATATCATACCAAATTGATCCCAGATAAATTTTAGGAAAATTCGAATAGTTTGGGGGCTTTTATTATGTAAAAAATTCAGTCATCGACTTATTTGTGTTCCTACTATCCCATAGTTTTTTAATACTGGTGTCTATGTACGTCGATAATTTTATTTTAATCTCATTTTGTTATTGTTTTCCAAGGGTAACCAATGTCAAGATCGACGATAATCTGATGCATCATATCAGTGTGACGTGGGAGAATTGTGAGGGGAACTGGCAGTTGTTTGTGGATGGAAAGCTCGCAGAACGTGGCACTGGCTTCATGAAAGACCACGTGATTCCACATGGAGGTACTGCAGTGATCGGAAATGATCAAGACAAAATGGGAGGGGGCTTTGAAATGAGGGACGCTTTTGGACCTGGCGAGGTAGCAGCACTCAACATGTGGAGCACGGTTCTGTCGGCGTGCGAGATTTCCAAGCAGAGCAAAAGCTGTAACATTCCCAAGGCTCCGTCCTGGGGTTGCAGCAGTTCAACTGAGACGCCCATCATTAGCCTTAATTTCAGGCTTCAAGAAGGGGGGGGGGGGGGGGGCTTTTTAGAGAGGGGGGCTTAATAGAGAGGGGGCTTATTAGAGAGGGGGGCTTAATAGAGAGGGGGCTTATTAGAGAGGGGGGTAATAGAAAGGGGGGCTTATTTAAAATCATAAATTTTCAGGAAAATTCACATTAATTTTTCAAAGTTTACTATTACGCCACTAACTAAAACAGAACAAGAAATGGTTATGTATGACCGTGTTACAAAGGAAAGTAATATATCAAACACGAGAGCCAGTGTTTCATCAGGATATCCAAACACCGAGAATGGAGTTGAAAATACGACGCGCAGCGGAGTATTTTTTGACGAAATTCGAGGTGTTTTGGATAGCCGATGAAACACTGTCTCGAGTGTTTGATATATCTTCTCAATCGAAACAAAAACTAAGGAGTAAACGGAGAAATAAAATCGTAAAAATCTATGCTAATTAAGACCGGGTATCCAAACCTCCGACACGGTTATGATTTACTTTGTTTTAACTTGATGAATTATTAATGAGTTTGAGAACGTCATTTATACCCTCGACGATAATTCTGGAGATTAAAGACCACGTTTCAATACAAAGTGACTGAAACGCCAGAAAATATTGCTGAAAAGTCATTTACATCAGCCTGAAGGAAGGAGGGGGGCTTAATAGAGAGGGGGGCTAAATAGAGCTTTTATGGTAATAGACCTTTTTACCGATGATGTCACGAAAAATTACAACTTTCAGGAATTTTTTTTTAAACTAAAACACAATTTCATATATCGATTTATCATACTGAATTGAATAAAAGTAGGAAGTTTTGTAAAAATCTGCCTGCCATTCCCGGAAAAATAAACTTTAAAACTTTCATATTTTTGTTACAACGAAATGTATGCCAGGGGAAAACGCTTGTCCCTCCTGGCATACATTTCTTTGTAAAAAATTGGGAAAATTGGATTGCTATATTTCCACGAGTTTGAAAAAGATTTTCACGAAACTTCGCAATTTTACTAAATTCGGTATGATATCGTCCTATTATATTGGTTTTTTTTTTTTTTTTGTAGTCATATCGAAATCCATCTCATGATTTGAGAACAGTTTCCATCGAATATGAATAGCCCCATTTCTTTAAAATATTAAAATTATACTTGATAGCTACGTTTCCAATACAGAAATATTAACTAATTCATTAAATTAAGGGTATTCGGATTCGTAACGCATTTACAAGTACACTGATGAATCTGGAGAGAAATGTCTGCACGACAAACTCTTTATTTTGCGAGTTGCGCCATGTAAATGTTCATCTGCATTCAAAGTTTCCGGATTCGTGACGAAACCGGACTGTCTTTGTATGGAAACGGAAAAACGAATCCGAGCCAAAAACGACCCTAATTCATCACGAATCTGGACAACCTCGTTCCCAGGGTCTCTCTTCTTCCCGCCAAACGCGATTGAACTGAGATTCAGTTCAATCGCGTTTGGCGGGAAGAAGAGAGACCCTGGGAACGAGGTTGGAATCCGGAAACATTTCCCAAAACGTAAACGTACTCGATCAGACATCTAAAATAAAACGAGGCTCAAAGTGATTCTAACTACAGTGGAGCCCCGATATAACGACCGGGAAAATGTGTTCGTTACAACGGGGTTTCGTTATATCGGGGATCTGTTCCATATATTTTGCTGTAACTTTGGCCGGGAGGGCCGAAGAATATCGTTCGTTATAGCGGGGACTTCGTTACAAAGGGGTTCGTAACATCGGGGTTCCACTATGTAATTCCGTGAGCTTTATTAGTGAAAAATGAAAATATATACAAGCAGGCATAGCATAGACTCGATTTCCGCCGCTCTCTCGAGTCCGGTCTTCGTTCCTCTCTTCAGGGGTAGGAGCGTGGGCTCATTTTCCAAAACAGCGGTTGGTAATCGAGCCTAGCATAGCATCTTTGCTTAACAACGGTGCTGAAGGTGGCTGTAACTATTTAAGAGCCCTTGTACTTTAGATGGATTAACAGCGAAATTTGGGAAATTCATGTGCCTCTGAATTCCCTCCTTAACATTTGCAGAAGCTGATAACTATTTAATATTATAAAAAGCAAACAAGGGGGACATAATTTAAGGGTGTTTTTGACAGGCTATATAATTGCTAGGGTAACCTATTATGTCATGAAGATGAGCATAAGTTGTTCATCAATAATTGTCAGGGGCACGACGGTTTCTCAAAAAATCAATTCAATTTCAGCTGTATTGAGTGCTTTCAAAGATCTATCAAAGCACAGGCATTGCAAACCGTTACGAGCCACCTTAAAGCGACATAGAAATAAATGTTTCTTTGATCGTACCCTCACTTAAAGGGGCTATGTCACGATACCTTAAGTCATTTTAGCAATGTACAAAATGAACTTCAAATTGAAGAAAGCCTCAAAATAATAGTTAACCAAGGTAGAGAAAACACCAAAGAGGTAATAATAAACCAAACAGAAACAGGGATGGTTAAGGATGGAGAAGATTAAGACGGATTACAAACAACGAACTTAAGAACCGTGACGTAGCTCCTATAAAAATTTATTATTATAATTTGCAACCCTTCCTCCCCACTACCAGCATAACAACACTCCCCCCCCCCCCCCCCCCCCCTCCCCTCAACACCCATACCTTTAGGCCACTGAGTTCTACTAACCTCATCAAGCCATAAATTTTTTTGTAGGAAATGTTTAAGACTTTGCTAGAGGTTTAAATAAGAGGTTTGTATTAAGTATTTCTACACGGTGGGCACAGAGTGACCCTAAAACGCCGACCTTCATTCAATTTTTCACGTTTTGATGCAGGCTACCTGAAATTTTACAATAATATAGAACTCGACATTCTAACAAATCGTATGTTTTTTGTTTTTCAAATTTCGAAATTTTTGGTGGAAAAATGACGTCGCAATGTTGGCGCCAATTTTTTTTAAATATTATGGAACATTTGATGACAGTTTCTGAAAGAACATGCCACAAGAATGCTGAAACTGAAAAAATATCTGAAATATGTTGATCCAATCAAAAGTTATGGTGTATTGAAGTTTGCATTTTCCGCCATTTTGAGCTATTTTTAGTAACAAAATGGTGGAAAATGCAAACTTCAATACACCATAACGTTTGATTGGATCAACATATTTCAGATATTTGTTCAGTTTCAGCATTCTGTGGCATGTTCTTTCAGAAACTGTCATCAAATGTTCCATAACATTTAAACAAAATTTGCACCAACTTTGCGACGTCATTTTCCCGCCAAAAATTTCGAAAATTTGAAAAACAAAAAAACATACGATTTGTTAGAATTTTGAGTTATACATGATTGTAAAATTTCACTGAGGTAGCCTGCATCAAAACCTGAAGAATGAATGAAGGTCGGCGTTTTAGGGTCACTCTGTGCCCACCGTGCTGCTTTCTCTTTGATAATCAATAAATAAGGTGAGGCGAACCTTGTACACATTTCACACTATCGGTTCTCAGATAAGATCATCCATGAACTGACATGCTCTAAGATTTCTCCTCTTAGGTAAGAGCTAACTTATATTTTGTATGGACAATGGTACTACAAGTACACTATTAAACTAGCACTCGAACTCTGTGCAAACTGTTTCTAGAAAAATTCATAGATATACCTTGTGATATATAGAAAGGAAAAAAATCTACATTCAATACACGAGGTAATTATTAGTTAATAGTTATTCTCTCAATTTACATTGTTATGCAGTTTCAAATATTCTCTTGCCGCTTGATGAAGTCTGCAGTCTAGTTACTCCATTGGCAATACCTGCATTTGTAACCCTGAAATGATCAAAGAGCAAACTGTAAAGAACATGATCCACTTTATAAAGATTATAAATATTTTACATTCAGTCGAAGCTCCCGTATTACGCGGACACCCTCGGGAAGCAGAAAAAGTGTCCGCAACCAGCTGCAGCTTACGGGAATGTGTAAATTGTCTACTGACGTCTTTGAGGAAAGACGCTAAACGTTTGGCAAGATTTGCACGCACTTCACGAACGCGTTCGCTTTGATCGATAACAAATTTGCACCCCCCCCCCCCCCCCCCCCCCCCCCTGCGCCCGAGAAATTAGGGGCGACGAAGGAGACGGCTGACACCATTTTTACTAAACCCAAGATTGCTGAACATGTATACTTACACTTCTTCCATCTCCACTTCATCATCGCTGTCGCCTTGGGGTACATGGAGGTAGGGATTGTCAGGAGCAGGCCGGAACTTATATCTGTAGTGATACAAAATAACACAACCAACTTTTAAAATTACAACAACATACAACTGCGTAAATAATGCAAAGAGTTAATACGTCAATATAATATGTACATCTAGAGCTCTACATTAAAAGTTCATACCCATCCCGGACAAAATAGCTTACCTCCCCTCCCCCCTCCCTCCCCCTCCTAGGAATTTCCGTATGAACGTCCCCGTCCGTCCTCGGCCACAAAAAAATTGTCATTGTGTGAGAGCACAATAAACATTTTCTAAACCATGAATGTCAACTTAAGGGAATGTGTCAACCAGAGTATAGCCCCCCCCCCCCCTCCCATAGATAACCCCTAGGATATAGTCCATTTCCACATCTGTAGAATCCCATACAGCCACTTGCCCCCCAACCCCAAGATAATAATTGTTTTATAATATTCTCACCACAGGATATTGCAATTAAAAATTACTGGGGAAAGAACGGAAGGAAAAAACAGAGGGAAAATGGGATATTTATCGTAATTAGCGGGCTTCCCAAATAAGGAAGTAATGGTACATTGCCTCATATGCCTTGAGTAGGCAACCAATCAGATTGTCCAAAATTGCGATATCCTGTGGTGAGTATATTATAAAATTATTTATAAGGTATGCATATTCATTTTCATTATTAGGAGATACTTCTGATATCCAAAATACAGGTCTGGATTAGTTGACGATTTCTTACCCAGTGAGGACAAAGAAGACATAAGACGCTGCATTATTGAAGAACTGAAATTAAACAAGAAAATAACTTGTGTTAAATGGCAGATAAGAAGCTTGACAAATATAAAAGAGCTGTGTACCTTATTCTTACTAATTTTCGCGAGTACTAATTTTCGCGATTTCGCGATTGAAAAAAATTCGCGAAATTAAATACTCGCGAAAAAAAGGTGCCGCGAAAATTAAAAACGCGAACTTTAAATACTATTACATAAAGAAAATTGACACTGTAATTTGGTAAAATACAAAGGGTAAAAATTGTCATAATTCTGTCCGTGATTTATGTATCTCCACATTCCTCCTCTGATTCGCCGTTTTCTTGCAATTCCTGCAAGTTGTCTCTGATGCAGTCGTAAAAATTGCCATTCATAGTACTGATTTTCCTTCAATTCATCAATTAAACGCTTTACTGTTGATTATAAATGACGGGTTTTTTAAGTGCTGATTAAATTTGGTGACATTTTCGCGAAATTTATACACTTCGAGTCCATTTTTTTCGGTGAAATCGCGAAAATTAATACTCGCGATATATGGCTCTGTCATTTTCGCGAAATTAAGTAGGCGCGAAAATTAGTAAGAATAAGGTAGTTAACATAATAAAGCAAAACTCACATCATCCAACCACATGTACTGGAATGGCACGGTAATCTGAAACGAACAAAATGCACAATCAACAGTTATTCATCTCAATGGAGTTAAATAACCGAAGATATTTACAGTCAGCTCTCGTTATAGCGGACACGAGTTCTCGGGACGTAGTTTGGAGTCCGTAATAGCGAGAGTCCGCAATAGCGGGAGTCATTTTCAGTCAAACCTCTATTAGCTTTCGCCGGGGGGAGGGCTGGATTTTGTCCGTAATAGCGAGAGTCCGCAATAGCGGGAGTTATTTTCAGTCAAACCTCTATTAGCTTTCGCCGGGTGGAGGGCTGGATTTTGTCCGTAATAGCGAGAGTCGGCAATAGCGGGAGTCATTTTCAGTCAAACCTCTATTAGCTTTCGCCGGGTGGAGGGCTGGATTTTGTCCGTAATAGCGAGAGTCGGCAATAGCGGGAGTCATTTTCAGTCAAACCTCTATTAGCTTTCGCCGGGGGGAGGGCTGGATTTTGTCCGTAATAGCGAGAGTCCGCAATAGCGGGAGTTATTTTCAGTCAAACCTCTATTAGCTTTCGCCGGGTGGAGGGCTGGATTTTGTCCGTAATAGCGAGAGTCCGCAATAGCGGGAGTCATTTTCAGTCAAACTCTATTAGCTTTCGCCGGGGGAGGGCTGGATTTTGTCCGTAATAGCGAGAGTCCGCAATAGCGGGAGTTATTTTCAGTCAAACCTCTATTAGCTTTCGCCGGGTGGAGGGCTGGATTTTGTCCGTAATAGCGAGACAAAAAACAACAAATACTCCAGACAGCAAAGTGTCTCTGCTCTTCTCAAAGAGCTTAACTGGACA
This sequence comes from Desmophyllum pertusum, assembly GCA_029204205.1. Taxonomy (NCBI): domain Eukaryota; kingdom Metazoa; phylum Cnidaria; class Anthozoa; order Scleractinia; family Caryophylliidae; genus Desmophyllum; species Desmophyllum pertusum. Next base: position 130,383 of record MU825898.1, read on the forward strand.
GATTTACAAACTCAGAGGAAACGTGACCGTGTAACCATGATGTACAAAATCCTAAACGGACTAATTGCTATTCCACACAATGATTACGTCACACGGAGCACCACAGTAACACGCAGAAATCATAACTTCAAGCTAAACACTTTTCCAACATTATTAGATTGTTTCAAATACTCCTTTTTCCCTAGAACTGTTAAAGACTGGAACTCACTACCAGCATATGTTGTAAACTCAAATAGTATAAACCAATTTAAGTCCCGTATCTTGGAAGTAGACTTCAGATAGTTCATCATTTAGTATTGTTTATATTTTTACCTAGACCGATTCCATAAGTCGGTGTGTCCGCACGCTCCTTGGGTTACCCATGAGTAGCAAGCGAGTGGAAATAGCTACTTATGGAATCAGTCTATCATTCATTCTTTATTTTTTTTTTTTTTCATCTTATGTTAACCTTGGTGTAAAGCAACACAGCATTACCGAGATAATAAACTGAAAGACTGAAAGAGAGTCCGCAATAGCGGTTGTCATTTTCAGTCAAACCTCTATAGCTTTCGCCGGGGGGAGGGCTGGATTTTATCCGTAATAGCAGGTGCCCGTAATAACGGGGTGTCCGTAAGGTGAGAGTTGAATGTAACTTATTTGCCTCTCTACCGGTGGGGAATAGGGCTAGAAATGAGCCTTCTCCATTCTGTTTTGTCTTTCGCGAACAATGATAATAATAATGAATTCCCAGGATGCAAACCCCATCTCCTCTCGTTCTTTAACGACAGTCGTTCTCGAGGCTACCATTGCCATGTCCAAGCCAGCGAGTGATTGACCTAGCCCATTTTATGGGTTATATTGTTGATTTAGACGTGTTTTTGTTGTTGTCGTTGTTGTTGTTGTTGTTGTTGAACTCAAGAGTAACACAGTTAAGTTTGTAGCTAGCCACACTCACCTTTATCAGATAGACGATTATTCTAGTGAAATAGATGTAGCACACAATCTATGAAAAAAAAAAAAAAAAAAATTAGCAAACTTTGTCAGCATCTACATGTACTTTAAATCAACAAAGGGTGTCAGAAATACAGTGTCAAATTGGAAAATGTTAGCTCAGTTGGTAGAGCAACGCACTGGTAATGTAATGTAAAACTTTATTGAAATGTCAGTTGTTCTAGTGTTGTACACACTAATTGGTAACACTGATAATATTAAAAACTACACTAAACTACACTAAAAAATTACTAAAAAAATTACTAAAGCTAAAAAAAATTGTGGTATCACGAACGTCATGGATTTGAATCCCTACATGTAGCCTTTTCAGGCTAAAAAAGCAAATTGCTTAACCCTTTCACTCTCAGAGTCAAACCTTCAGTCAATAAATGTGGCTGTACCTTCTGAGTCTGTGGATGAAACACTTGTGGGTGACCATTCAAATGAAAGCTATTGAGCAGTACTTTCATGAGGTGCTGCTTGTTTTTGACAATTTTTCAAAATTAAATTCCAGATTTTCTTCTCAGTTTTGAACTCAGCACTTTTGGGAGTGAAAGGGTTAAAATTGCTTACACACTGTGAGGATCATTTCATTTGTTTCCATAATAATTATTGCTGTATGGTTTTTCATGAAAGCAGATACATTTTGTTATGAATAATTTACAAAAAAAGTATCTAAAATAAGAGCAATAGTAAGATTAGTGACTTACCATCACATAGAAATGTCTAAAGAGCTTCAGTTTGGCTAAATTGAGTGCAGCTGTAAAAGGAATATAGGATATTTCGTTTTCAAATTACAGTCGAACCTCCAGTAAGCGGACACCCTCGGGACCAGAAAAAGTGTCTGCTTAAGAGAGGCATCCACTTATGGGAGGTTAAAAATGTATGTAGCTGGGAACATGACCAAGTGTCTGCTTATGAGAGGTGTCTGCCTACGGGAGTTGTCTGTTAGCGAGGTTTCGACTGTAATAGTAACAATAATTTGACAAAAAAACCTTACTAATAAGACTGAGTGGAATCCAATTCGGTCTTTAATCATACAAACAATATACAAGTGATTTTGCACAAGACAGTATGATTTCAGACCAAATATCCACAAGATCCACAAGAAAAGGAACCCATTCAGGTGTCACTGTACAATAACAGAACACAAAATTGACAGTCAGTCAGTCAATAACAAAAGCATGATGTGTAAACTGCTGATAACCAATCAGATTCTATTTTGTAGTAAACGTTATGAGAGTTGCTGAGGTCCTGTGGGTGGGCGACATGTGTAGATAATAGCCTGAGTGACAGACAGAATGAATGACATTGGGATTAAAAGAGAAAGAGCAAAACAGGTGGAAATGTTAAAGGAAAATTGCTCAAGTATTTAAAATACCTTTTCCATCTGTTTGAGATCCTTCTTGTAAATGTCTTATTGACCTGAAATATAAAGGAGATGTACATGAATTTCTACATCTTTTTAATCCTGCACTTTTTACTGTATTTTGTAGTCGCAAATGCAATACTTGACACAATAACCCCTGTAGCCAGGCAACTGTGTGCACAACAAGATATCCAGAATTATTATTCAACACATTGTCACGATGCTCACAATGGTCTGTTATCTGTCATCCATGTACATAACAGATATCCTGCAGTATATGTAGTTTGCCATATTTGGAAGTGCACCCAAGAAGACTCGTCTGACATTATTGGAAAACGCTGCTGAGTTTGAGAGGACTTTATGAACATTTTTATACTTTTATTTTGCGACTCAAACGACAATTTATTAATTTAATAATTTATTATCCCGCTCAATCTTGTGGAATATCGTCTGACTTTAGCCAGCTAAGTATCAGGAGATATTCCATGCGATTTCGCAGGATAATAATAATAAATAATTATTATTATTAATTGTTAATTGTCCATAATCTAACTACCCTGTAATCTAAAGCATTGTAAACACAGGTGCCAGACTTGAAAAGGACAATCAGTAATTGTGTTGTAAACACACTTACCACACAACAGGAAAAAGTATTGCACCACAACAGAGCAGGTCTACCAGGATAAATAGCTCTTTGTAATAACAGTTAAGGAATCAATTGCAACACAGATCTTCCTTTCTATTACCTTGTTAACAGAGGTAATAAATAATTGACAGACAATTTTCAGAGAATTTCGAAGAGGTAACATAATTATTGGAAAGGACTAGCAGAAACAGTGTGAAATTTAATATATTTGCAATAAAACTCTGAAGAAAATGGAAAGCTTGTGAATTAAAATGCATGATAAAGTTCACAAGAGGTAAGTTCAACAGTAATTATTAGTAATAAATTAAAGGATATCCACGTTGCATACTGCACGCTAGCTTCCTCTGTTGACTCCATCACAATTTGGGCTGTGTTTGCTAAAATCTACAAAAGATCAGAAAAAAGAATTATTATAACAAACAAGTTCATAAATCACACCTGGGCCCGGTTGTTCAAAGCACGATTCAGCTAATCTTGGATTAGCGTGAATTTTGATTTCAGTTTTGTAACTTTTCAGTGAGATTTTCTGTTTATATTTTTTGCTCTTCAGTTTTGACTTTGACTAATGTTAAACTCCACAAAACATTATCATGGAAAACCACATAAATTTATATAGGAGAAATTGAAACCTCGATTATTTGTTAATCTGGATTAGCGTTAATCAGCTTTCGAACAACTGGGCCCTGGTATATTATAGTAATAATTATTATTAATAATAATAAAATGTAGTTATTAAATAATAATTATTATTATGTAACACAGTTCATATATTAAACAGTTTACAGCCCTTGTGCTTTGATGGATCTACATCTACATATACATGTACCATCCTACATCAGTTGAAGTGAAAATACATGTTATGGTATCAAAAAGAGTGCCCAATCATTGACAAACAAATTATGACCAAACTGTCTAGGTTTATACCAATGATAACAGCAGTATTACACCCTTAATTTTAGCTTCAAGTAAACACCTGTAGGTCTGGTGACCGCCATTTTTTATCACCGAACAATGATCAGCGTGTATAAAAGATACAGCTTTTTGTGAAGTTTTAAAAACAGATATAAGGAAGGGGTTAATGGCTAATGTATAAATTATTATGTTAAACTTGCCTGCAGTGGTATAATGATCAAAAAAATCTTCTTGTCTCTGTCAGACAACACATGCTTGATAAAGAAGTACCCGGTGCCAATAAGGACAATGGTAGTAAACAACAACGCTCCTTTTAACCTGTCATGGATGAACCAACAACACATAAACAAATTGCTATCTGGACAGTGAATAAGTGATAACAAAAACAACTACATGTATGCTATCCACAGCGCATTAAACTCCGGATCGAGCTGTCCGGGTTTAAGAGCTGGCCGGGGTCATTGGAGTGTTCTTGAACAAGACACTTAACTCTCGCAGTGCCTCTCTCCACCATGGAGTATAAAATAATGCGTACCTGCGATGGGCTAGCAGCCCATCCAGGGGGAGTGGCAATACTCCTATAGTCGGCTTCATGCTACGGAATATCCAGGATAAGCTCTGGCAGTGTGGCGGTGTGGGCCAGTGTGGCCCGCGAGTGAGGCTTTACAGCACCTTACCTATCCACTGAACAACTTTACAGTGAAGATAACGCTACCGTTGCCACTCGACAAAGTTTTTGATTAGTTCAAATATGGCGCTACAAAACGGAACCGTCAAAGTTGTCAAAAAGATGTCAAAAATTAATCAAAACTTTGTCGAGTGGCAACGGTAGCGTCATCTTCACTGTAAGTTACAGTATTATTATGTCTGAGGTTGAAGGTCATTACTCTTGGGGGGTTACTACGGTGAAATTTTTTTTTGGGGGGGGGGGGGGGGGGGTTGTTACTTTCGGAACTTTACGGTAATAATATTAATAACACTCAGACAATCACAAATCAAATCAGTATTAATTGTGAACTTAGTACACTGCAGAGCATCACTTACAAATGTGTGATATAGTATAACACTTCCCAGGATTCGGCCGGTTTACCATCTCTACTGATGAAGTGATAATTTACCTGTTTGAAAAGAGAACAAAAATAAGTTACTTTCCAATTTATTAACTCTGACAAATGACGTAGTATTATACTGTCATACATGTAACAATACTCAAATAAATTTGCAACAGAGTTACATGTATATGTAACTGAAAGAGTAACAGTGCGACTACTCCAACCAAGGCCACCCAAACAAATTATTTGCAAATTGTCCAGTTACTGTTAGTGTTTGAGCGTTAAAACAATAAAAATGGCCACAAATGTATTGCTTCTATAGCATGCAGCTTGCTTAGATCCATAATTTGTGGGAAATCTATTGTTAACATCCAAGGTTTTTATTCGCTAATTTGCACATAATTTTGATTGGTGGTGGCATTGGTTGGAGTAGTCGCACTGTAATGATCTTTCCACACAATTTGTGAGTACTGTACTTACTGCTTGAAACATCAGATCCATAGCTTTTAACAGGACCAGAACAAACATCATGTAATGCACTTTGTATGTATAGTCTCTATTAAAGAAAAATAATAATTATCTATTTAATTTACAGTGATAATGCTACCATTGCCACTCGACAAAGTTTTTGATTAATTTTTGACATCTTCATGACAACTTTGATGGGTTCTGTTTCAGTGGCGCCACATTTGAACTAGACTAGAAACTAAAAACCATTCAAATTTCACGACTCTGCCTCCAACACTCCTTGGATTTTGATTGGTCAAATCAAACGGAACCCATCTGAAAGTCGTCAAAAAGTTGTCAAAAAGATGTCAAAAATTAATCAAAAACTTTGTGGAGTGGCAACGGTAGCGTCATCTTCACTGTAATATAATAATCAAATAATATGATTGGATACTTGTGTTACTTGAAGGATACATCCGATTCAATTGATTACAAGCACCTAATAATATTTACATGTTTTAAATGCCTGAGAAGTTATCACTTGCAAAATAAATTTAGTACCCTTTTGCCTGGTCACCTTTTGTAACAAAATAATGTTTTGATAGTTTTACTGAGCATATAAAAAAGGGAAAAATATTAATAAATATTATATTTTTTCCTTTTTTTTTTGCTGAGAAGTTGACTTATAAAAAATTACCATGTAAATATATTGAAAAATTAAAAATGTAACAAATATGTTTTTTTAATTTGAATTGCTACAACTGTTGAGAATCGATAGTTTTATTTCACCTCGATATTAATCAATAAACAAAGATGTATTTCAGAGGCAATTATACTTGTAATATAATTATTATTAGACACTCTTGCGGTCAGAATAATATTAAATTATTTTAAATTAATTTTAAAATGTTCATCATTGTAGTTGTAAAGTATTATATTAGTTAACCTGTTTTTCCTCAGTACACGAAGCCAGTAAATTGCTGTTCCAAAGAAAAGCACAGACAGAACACCAAACATATAAGGCAAAGGTTCCTGTAAGAGAAAATTAATAACAACTTGTTTATTGCTGGACTATATGCAACTACAACTGTACATGTACATGTAAACAACTCTAACACGCTACAAAGTTGTACTAGGCACATTTGCATAAACTATGTGACATTACATAGAGGTTATTCGGCGGAAAGTTGTGTAATACGGCTGGGTATTTTTACGAGTCAGTTTTTATTTTTTCGAGCCTTTAGGCGAGAAAAAATAAACATTGACGAGTAAAAATGCCCAGCCGTATTACACAACTTTCCGCTGAATAAATTGTTTATTATACGACATAATTTCTTTCCAAAATATAGGCTTTCAATAGTGTTTTCCGTAGCGCGCGGTCAGGGGGACTAAGACCCGTTGAATACGGTCTCATATCTGCTCTCGTCTTTGTGCGTATTTGCAAAATGCTATGTCGTATTAATAAAGCTATATAGTGCATTTACATGTATATGAAACTATCATAATGTCAACTTGGACTCACAAATTAAATTTTTTTTTTATGAAAAACAAATTGCAGCACAAAACAAGTCTGCATACAAAACAATATGTGGATTATTATACTGCATGTGTACAGCTACAGTACATGTAGTAGTACACATTTGAAACCTTACCTCCCCAGCTGACAAAAAGTTGGCACCATTTTTCTCTACAATGTGAATCTGAAAATATAATATTATTATATACAGATCAAAACTACATGACGTAGACCATGTAAATAACACACTACTGTACATGCACATGTTAGAGAAAATTAAAAATAGAACTTGAAAAGTATGTTACATGTACCTGGATTGCCACTGGTACAGGTATTCTCTCCTTATTTGGAAGGGGACAGTTGTGGAAGTACAAGTTGTATAATCCCTCCTCAGCCTTGCTCTTGACTTTTACTACAAACTACAAAATGCAACATAAGAATTCAAATAAATTAGTTTTAAATGGTCTTCCAATAAAAAAAATAGGTACGCAACACATACATGTGTCTACTGCAAGGTCTGTCCTGGGTTGATTTGTAATTTGGAAGTGGTAAAGTCTTCTAGGCGGAGTCAAGTCAATGTAGAGATGCACCCACAGTGCAAGTGGGCAAAAAATAAACCAATAGGCCATTTCTGAGCTGTCTTCTATTTCAAAACGAGTCCAAGTGCGAAACCATTCATGACAAATAAAAGTGTGTTTTATATGTGGCTACATGGAATTTAGGCTAAGTTCAAATCGAGCCAATGCGGCCTTTATGCCTCTCTAGGGGTGAAGAGTCCAGTCTCGAGTCAATGGTGGTCAGCAGCTCTCCCCGGTGGCCACACGCACGGATTCGCATATACGGGGTTTTCAGGGGCTTCACATGTTTTGGTTCCAGCTTCGTGTGGAAGCACAGTTTGTGTTTAGTTTCGTGCATCTATTGGTGATGAGTTTAATTGCCAAAAAATGAACATGCATGTAAAACTCATTTCCATATGAAAGGTTTTGCACCAGGACTCATTTTGAAACAGAGGTAAGAAACTTTAAAAAAAAATTTAGTTTATTTTCTTAATGGCCTATTTAATATACATACTAGGCTCCTCTAATCCCTATAGGACTGGGTCAGACTTGATATAACATGTACTTACATTGCCAGAATACTTGAATTCAGAGATGTTGACAGTTTTCTCTATCTTCAAAGGCAATGTTTTGACTTCACTTTTAACAAGAGTCACTGGGGTTGTATTTGCATTTCGTCTTCTTCTTCGTGCTGTTTTAGCCGAGACATTTCCATCAGAATTAGACTGAACCTTGGGTAGTTCATTGGCTTCTGGGTTGGCGGTCGTTAAATTGTTCTTAGGTACAGATGCTGCTTGACTTGTTGGAGTTACAGCAGAGCTGGTTTGTTTGGTAGAAGGTGAAGCTGAAGTGGAACTATTTTTTCCAGCAGTAGATGAGGTAGAAGTTGCTGAGGTGTCTCCACCAGCATTTGTCAAACTGGAAGCTGTGGAGGTGTTTGGTCCAGTAGAACTTGGAGAACCAGAAGTTGTGGAGGACTTTGGTCCAACGGAAACTGTAGAAGCTGAAGCCACGGAGGATTTTGGTACAACAGAACCTGGAGTTGTAGAGGTGTTTTGTCCGGCAGAAGGCAACACTGAAGTGGTAGCCAATTTTTTTATTGCTGTTTCAGCATGTAGATGGACTGGCAAGGCTGGCTTTTTGTCAATGGTTAGGTTCAGGAAATCACTGCCAATTGTTTTAATTATTATACTGGCAATTTAAAAAGAAAAGAAATAAATTAGAGTCAACAAAATGAATCACATACATTGTGGTAATACTGACTTGTAAAAAGATTCAAGGCCAATATAATTGAGTAGAGGCCATTTTCACCTAACTTGATTTAACACTTGTCTACAAGTTAAAAAGTTTACTTCAATAAAGTTCATTGCATACAGCTGTATTTCTGTTTTTAATTGATATTTTAACATAAAATAAAAGTTAATGTTGGCAAGCAACAACCACACTAGCCCGCATTCATTCTGCGGTCTCTCCCAAATGCATGACTTCCATATTTGATATAGCATTAATCAGAAATGACATAACACATGAGCAATAATTTTCATCCCCTTCTCAGAATGCTGCAAGTTTCTTCGCAGCAAGGTGAATCCCTCCTCCCCATTTTTTAATTTTTCTTATTTTACATATTCGTTTGTCTGAGTCTTATTGACCTTTGTAATCTTCTTAGATATAATAATAATAAATTAAGGGCGGGGAATTGCTGCCTGCAGCACCCCTTCGGCCCTGTGCTAGAGCCCCGTCAGGGAGGGGACATACATTAATCTGGACTGTGTTAACTTGGCCACAGGACATTACCCCAGCAACGATGTCCACCTCGCAGTACAGGCATGAGGCACCCCCTCGGTGTGGCGCCATACACCAAGGCCCCTCATCAGCCTTGCAAGTACATTCCCTGCCCAAAATTGCCCATCAACTCTGCCTTATGTTGTCTTTTACTGCGCGCCTTAACATTAATTTTTTTATTTATTTATTTATTTATTTATTTATTTATTTTATTATTTTTATTTTTTATTTTTTTTTATTATTTTTTTATTATTTTTTTTTATATTATTTTTTTTTTTTCGCCTTAACATTAATGCATGACTAGTAGACTAATCAATTCACACAAAATGAACATGCTCACCAGTATATGACCTAAGTTTAAAAAAATCAAAATCAAAATGCACTACAAGTCACTTAGCTCACTATCAATAAAAAAGTTGTACAATAATGTAAAATTTATTATGTAACTTACTGCCCATTTTTGAGATCAAACGTGATAAGTGCCAAGGATATTTGGTTGGCATTAGTAATCAATTGTGACTGATCCTTAAGAATACACTTCTCGCTGTGCTGTTCCTGAATGAAAAAAAAGTCAACGATTTGAGATGCAAATGTAAGTGGCTAGAGCAGTTTTCTTACAAATTAAAAGTACAAACATAAAGCATTTTCAGAGCCCAGTCTCCAAGACTTGACTCAAAGGTGTTCTAAGGAGCCTTTGAATACATAGATCTGTGTTCTGATATTAACTTATTAGCACAAATAATGTCAAAATTTATGCTAATGAAAAATGAAAATGTGTCTGGCAAAAGTTGTCAAATACAATGTAGCCATAAAAAACAGTCATCTGTAATTATTTTTCAAGAAGATCACAACTTTTTTTAATGTATACATGTTTCGGTGGTCCTTCATCCATTTTCAGTACAAGTAACAGAACACGCTAGTGGGTGTAAGAAAAATACAATGGTATGGAAAATATAGCTAATTACATGTACAACGTGACAATAAATGTAGAACATATAACTAATTACAACTAAACAAGAAATATAGAAAATATGACTAATTACGGCGTGACAATAATAAAGAGAAAACAGAACAGAGAATATATACTGATAGACAAACAAAACTAAATAGCCAATGAAAGATTGACATGAAAGATTTGCCTATTGAGTGTGGGTTTTTCCCAATGAATATGTAGCGCCTCGTTGATTTTAAGCTGGAAGGAGGTGTTTTTCCATCCTGGACACCGCCTCCACCTCCTTCCAGCTTAAAATCAACGAGGCGCTACATATTCATTGGGAAAAACCCTGTAAATTGACAGTTTCTGCTAGTTTCACGGAAGTTTCAGTGTTTTATTATGATCTTTACTAAAACAATATTAGATAATAAATATTATTTGCTCTCAATAATATTTCTATGAGTGTTAAATAGTTGATTTGGCCATCATCAACAATCACATCATAGAAATCTAATTTGTTAAATATAGTGTAAACAATGATGTCAGCAGAGATTCGTTGAGCACAGCTACAGTGTATGTACATCTCAATTGATTTCGTTGCTTCAAGCTTTAGCTTCAATAAATTAGAATAATTTAGCTACTTAAGTTAATATTACCATGTAAGGTGATATTCCATCACTTCCCGTCTTTTCCAAGGAAAAACCAAACTAAAATAAAATCAATCAATCAATAAATAAGAACTAAAAGCCAGTAATGAAGCTATGTACGATAGGATACGATACCATAGGACGATAGGGCTCATTCATATAAAGGGAAAATACATGTATATTACTGCCCTATTAAATTACAGCAACATGCATAAAGCTTTATATTGAACCATCGGAAATTATCACATAAAATGGCTCTCAATACCATATGATACTTACGAGAACGTCTTTACTTTGGCCACCGTTGCCTTTAACTACCATATTAGAAAAGTTCACTCTGAGGATCCCATTCTGAAGAAATCCGAACTTGCTCAGTTCGATTGTCTGTCTCACTTCGTCCTGTACATTTGAATTGCATGCGAAGAGGTTTAGCGAAAAAACAAGGTTTAATCGAATTCAAACACTATTAAAAACAGGCCAGGTTCATACAGTAACTATACCTTTAGTTGTATATGATGGTCTCTACCCCAGCCGAAGGGAACGAGAAGGATAAATACAAGAAAAACAAAATACGTTTTTCCACTAACACTGGTCGCCATTTTGTTGTGACATCGACGGTGGTAGGATGACGTCACTGCTCATTTCCAGTCCTTTGACGGGGAGATTTGTTCTTTGGCTGAGCAAAATGGTGGACGTTTTTCAGGACGAGCAGACATTTTACTTCGCCTTTTTCACCTTCACATTGGCCACGATCGTCGCGGCGTTTATCATATCGAGGTTTCTCACTCTTAATCCGTCGTATCACTCTTAAAAGGTAAAATTAATGGCTGTGAAAATGTAAAAATAATGCTCAGTTGATGCATGCAAATTTGTATTTGCAAGCTGGTATGGGTAGCACAGTACTAGCAGTAAGCTTATTAAAACGTACAGTCGGCAGTTTTTCTTCTATTTTAGTTATTTCTAATGCAGGAATTGAAGCCACTATATTTCATATTAGGTATAGCTGTCTCTTGATCTTGTGATGAGTGTTCCAGTATTTTTTTTTTTAATTTGTAGTTCTAACAAACTTTTGTTATTAGCGTCATTTCAACTTACAGCATGGCCACCTGTTAATTTTCTAAGCTTATTTTACGCTTTCTTTTTTTTTAAACAAAGCATTTTTTGTTGAAATGAAACCGATTTTGGATTACCTGTCTTAAATAATTGGTAATATTTCCATATTGCCCCATACTTCATTATATTATGTACACGACTTTAATATCATGATTTAGTTTGAAACTGCATATAAGCTTATATTACTACCGTTTTCACTGCTACGCGACTTTCGAAATCAAATTCACTTGGCAATAAATAGACTTTATTAGACTTAGACTTCATGCGTACCTTATATGGCTTTTCTCCTGCCGTGCGACAAAATCATGCACGCACGATTGTAATGTACTGAAAGGCCACTGCTTTCTACTTTAATTTTACACTTCGCTACCGCCATTTGCAAAGGAAAGAATTTTTCTGGATCCGTTGTCGTTGTCTACAAACAGAGAAACGTACGAAAACAGCACTGACTACGATTGCATTACACGACACAAATTTGCATAATAACATCTAGACATGTCTTGTCATATCTTTACGCATGACTTCATTTGACTTCAAAGGTCGCGCAGCAATGAAAACAGTGGTAAGCTACAAATTAAAGTGCTGCATAAGAAACTACATAGACTGAGGACAAGAAGCACCAAATTGTATGCATAATTAGGTTAAGGTTGTACAGAAAGTGGTTTGTGTTGCGAGCGTCTTGTCAGCGAAAAACTCGTAACGGCTTTGTTTTTCGGTGACAAGACGCTCGCAACACAAACCATGTGACAATTTTTTCTGATCATGTGACAATATTTTTCACATCGAACCGCTTCTCATTCAAATTTCTAACGACGGTTTTACCACTCTAGTGGTTTTGATAGTATCTTTATCTATATAATTTATAGGTTACCAAGAAAAAATTTACTGTAAAATGTGAGTCTCAGACAATTTATTCCGATATGTCAGATATGCATCAGATGGAAAATCAATAGTCCCTCAAATAAATTTGGTCAAGAATACTTTATTCATACCGAAGAGACACTTGAGGTCCAGCAACATGCACTTTGCAAATAGTCTGTACTTGAGACACAAATAGATGCCTATAGTGTGTCTATGATAAAATACAGCTGAAATAGAATTGACCGTGACACACAAAGTAGACATCACAATATTGCTAAAAGTCATGTTGTAATAACTACAGTACCCTTGATGGCTGTTGTAGATTCAATTTTTTTAGTTTTTTCCAAACTTTCTAGAGTTATGATCTTATGAAGCTCAAATTTCAACTAATAGTTGACTCTCAGCATCTCTTTATAATCATTTTGATGACTGAGTTGAGCAGCCAATAAAATTAGTGGTCAGTATTTCAAGTTATTAGTGAGTGTGTGATTTTGAAATCAATGTAAGTTATTAAACATCAGTAAATATTGGCGAAGTTCTAGGGTTAGCTTAGTCTCAGGGTCAGGCATATAGAGCGGTTTTCATTTGAGTGTCGTAAAACCAAAACCAAAACCATGATTGGTTTTGGTTTAGCATCTGATTGGTTGAGTAGGTGGTGCGAGTTTTTTAAACCAATCACAGAACGTAGTAAAGCAAAACCAATTTCGGATTACTTTCGATACTCAATTGAAAATCGCTCTATAAGGTAAAGGTTATTTTTAAAATATTATTAGGGTCATGCTCATGGTTTGCCTGTCTGTTATTTAAAAGGAAAGAAACTCTTTTAATCTGTTCATGTTAATAATTTATTTGTACCCTCTTTTCAGAATCTTGAAGCAATCAAGTGGAAGTTACACTGGGCATAATTTTATTAACAGAGATGGCACTGCTGACTCAAGCTGCTTCAAAAAAGAACTATATTATATCAACAACAAGGAGAAAGCATCTTGCAATCAAATATTTATAACACTGATGGTTATTTAGAGTTTTCCTGAAGTTGTATTATTATCCAGTTTAGTTCTGGAGCCAGGATCAAATTTTCAAGCCAGGCCATTGCTTCCATTTTACAATAATTTGTCTGTAACTTTTTTTTATTGAACAGTGATAAGCCTATTTGCTCAACACATTTATGTTCTAATCTGAAAATATGGGAACTGTAAAAAAGATGAAGTCTAACTTCATATATATTAAGAAGAAAAGATTTTCCAACAAATAATGTATTTATTTCATATTTAAAATGCAACGCATATGTTATTTACAGACATCAATAAAAATAACTGAGTGCATTGCTGTTAGACTAGTGCGTCATTCATACCAAAACTATGTTTTAAAAAAAATTGAAAATCAGCAACAGAAAGCACGGTCTTCTCCGTCAGCGGTTGGTCGTCGCCAGGTGGAACTCTGGGGAATGGAATTCATCATCCCAGAAATCTGGGATAACGGTCACTTACGCTGCCATTCTTGTTACACGAACAGCCAATCAGGCAAACAATTCGATATTTATTCCATTCCTCCAGAGTCTAACCTGGCGACGACTATTGCTGACTGAGGAGACCGTTGACTCTGGGCACGAGATTGGCTCTGTGGAGGAGAGACCTGTCCAGAGTACTAGTGCATCAAAAATGACGGATCTGGGTTTTAGTTATATCCATGCTAAACAAATACTAGATCTCACGCAAACGTCTAATAATTAACGTGTTTAGCACAGTTCATGAGTCAGATCTAACCAAGTGAAATGTTGTCTTTGGCTGACTGGTTTCCAAGCTAAAAAACTAAAAACTAACTAAAGGCTAAGGATCAAATTTTTAATCCGTTCCAGTTTAAGTTTGTGCAGGCCATTGTTCAACTCCAAGGCCGGATTTCACTTGACATTAATTTTAAACTGAGGTCACAATATATAAAGTGGTGACAGCCCAGACAGTATCCCATCTCCCTTTTTCAGCTTTTTAACTCGTCTGTCTCCATCTTGCCTAGTTTTTTCGGCTGCTTCCTACTCCTACCTTATTTTTTTAGGCCGTTTCTCCTTAATTCTTCCCTAAACCGTTTTTCATTTTTTTTTTAGGCCGTTTCTACCTCCGCCCATTTTATAGATATAGATATATAGGATTTATAGGATTTGTAATTTTTATAGTATTTTGTGATATTCTTAGGTTATTAGGTGTCCCTGATTAGTGGGCATTATTAGGCACGCTAGAAGATTATGACACATTAATAAAGTTGTTGTTGTTGTTGTCCTCTAAACCATTCCTTATTTTTTTCGGTCGTTCTTCCCCAAACAGTTTCTCTCCCATCTTTAAAGTCAGTTGTATCATCTGCATAATATTTTTAGTAGAAAATTGTAGTTAAAGGAGCCTCAGAGTGCAGATATAATTAATGGCTGAAGCCTACAAATGACAAGTCAAACGAAAACAAGGATGACCAAGGATGGTGCTGATTGGGGGAGATTGAGATGCGTTACAAACTTCAAAATTGAAAAATTTTGGCTATTTTTTTTTTCGTAGTCGTCCTGGGGCACAATCCGTGACGTCCAGCTCGTTGAACCCGTGTACAGTTAAATATTCTATAACGGGCTTAAAATACCAGAGGAATTCAGCCGAGGGGCTATACAACTTTACACAAGACAAAGCTGTCTAGACGACACTCAATCTGAGTGTCATTAGTGTGTTACTTCACATTCTTAAGAAAAAAAATTGTGGACCGCTTTAAGCTCAGTGGCAGAAATAGTGGCACAAATGGTTAACATTCTCCTGAAGGGGGCATTGGGGATTGCGGTTTTACTAACGGTTTTGGTCATTTTTTGAGATCGGTCAGTTTCTGTTTTTGCACTCAAAATTTCCGTTTTTTCGGTTTTGGTAGTCGTTGCGGTTTTTTCTTTTTTAACATTCGGTTTTCGGTTTTTATGAACAAGAAAAGCGGTTTTTCGGTTTTGATTATTCATTTGCCTAGTTCCTAGGCCTCTTTATTTCACCTCGGTCAATCCGTGTACTGTTCACGCCGGGTACGCCTCCTGTCGGGATTCAATAAAATAATCATTCAATATGATGCTTTGTCGTTTCATATTTTGATTGGGATGATATCTGTTTTTAGTTTTGTTTTACTCTGAATGTGATACGTTGAAGTAACAAGTATTTATTGAAGATGTCCCTCGGAAAACGCAGGAAATGGCATTTCCGAGACACTAAATTTCAAACCCCCAAGTGGGGTGTGTCTTCGGCGCTCTAAATAGTTTCTTGGAGCAAACAGCTTCAAAAATCGCACACTACGTCCCTGCCTTGAACTTTACATTCCAAATGAAGAAGCGAACGAATCTAACCAAAGTGAAGATGTCAGTGAATCTGTTGACAATTATGAAGACAACGAATTCGATGAAAGCAGCTATGATGAGGTGGGGCTCAATGAAGTTTTAAAAGGCACGTTAGAGACGGGAAACCTCGTCTGAGACGGGTTATCCATCTCGGTCAATTCAAGTTTCCCGTCTCTAGTCAAGTGTGAAAACGGCCAATGATTTCAAATAAAATGTCTTCATTCCTTCATTCCTCAGAAAAAGGAAAACTAAACGCCTTTATTTATTTAATTAATTAGCGATATTTCGCTGTTGTGAATTTGCGGTTTTCATCATCATGTTCGGCGGTTTTTCGGTTTTGATCGATTTTTATTGCGGTTTTTTCGGTTTTCACGGAAATTTTGAGCGGTTTTCCTGTTTCTAATAGACCCCAATTTCCCCCCCCCCCCCCCCCCCCCCCCCCTCTCTCTCTCTCTCTCTCCTGGTTCATGATCGAATGACGCCCGAAGAATTTCGAATCCGAGTCTTGCTGAACCAATCAGAAAATTACACGAGTCCTAACCGAAAGTCAGTCTCGTCAGCTTGTCGTCATAATCTAGGCGGTCCTTACTACCTTCTTGGCAATCTGACTGGCAACCAATGTTCCTTCCAACAATGTGAGTTCAGTAAAAGCGTTAATTAAAACTGCAGTAAAATTAGGTGCTTGGTAAAAATGGTGTCTACCTGATAAAAGCTGCTTAATTATTGGCTCCGTTTTTAGCCCAATAGCTTTTCTTGCTATTTTTAATGCGAAACCTTATTTCTCAGAAATATGGCCGAAGGAGCATGAGATGACTCTTGAGTTCCAAGCTCAAAACATAAATTCTCCTAACTGGTTACAATACAATTCTCTGCCGTGTTGTTCTGAGAATTTTACGATACATCTCGGGACGCTCACGGAGCTCGAGAGTCCCATTTTCTCTCTAATTAGTTCCTTGGTTGTAATAATTAAAATTTAGCATAAGAATTAATACAATCATGTATGTGGTTAGAAATAAGATGATACCTGCGTATGATTCATTGAAAAATTTGTTTCGGTCTCGTAAAAATGCCTGGAGGGCCTTTCGGTTCATTTCACTGTCACGGGGCGTGCGTTTCTAAACAAACGGGCTTGCGCAACTGTAGCTTATAATATAATGCCACTAAAACAAAACTAAAGTCGGTCGAATTCAGATCTAGCGCTGATGCAAAACTAGACTTTTATACCGTGAATATCTTAACAAAATTTTAAGCCTGCACCTCATAAATTATTTATTGTTGTTGTACATGTGTGTAAGTGTTATTTACTAAAAGGACTCTAAAATTAGCTGACAAGTTCGAGTGATTGCATCCACTGGACTGAGCTGCTGGGAAAGTTCCAAATTAATTTTAATTTGAAATCTTTCTTACCCCGAGGTCGGAAAGCTGCATGGAATAGTATTATTAAAATTCATTTTTCACTGAACTTATGGTGCCTCAAGCAGTATAAACATTGCTGCCCACGTTTAATTTTGCCAAAAAAATATAATATAATTATATATTTTAAAACTTTAATACTGGCGAAGCTGAGAAATGCCAAAACGTGTTTATGATATGTACCGGCCATCATGGGAAAATTTACTTTATGTTTTTTTGTGTTTTTTTTTTCCATTCTTACAGCAATCTAAATGTCAAATACATGAAAATGTACAACCTTAATGTTATATACCACCTTGTTTTCAAAATTGCAGGATGTAAAAAAAAAATAGAACATTTTATTTTCGCCTGACTTCGTCAGCCCGGCCCAAAAGGTAGACGTCCATTAACTATACTGTCAGTACAAATTTATATTAGATGCTGAGCTTCATTGTTTTTTTACAAGTTTATATTATAATATTAGTTTTAAAAATGTCGCGGCTTTTTCAGTTTTCGCTTGGTCGCTTCAAAACTCAAAACTATAAAAATTCCGGGGAAGCCAGAACTCTCAAGCCAGTCTCTGTAATTGACTCCGTCTGCGAAATTAAACTGGGTGGCTTTTCTTTTTTAGTGAGCCGGTTGTCAGTAAAATGGCTGGAATTCTGCTACTGGCAAATATCGAAAAAGATATAAGTTTAGATCCAAACTGACTGAAATATTTTTAAACTGTGAATTGCTCAGTCGAGCAAATAAACCGAATTGTATAAACATTTTGTTTTTCCTGCTGGCAAACAATTTGGCTCCGTATATTCTTTTATTACATGTAAATGACCGTCGACTTTTAATAAATAGCTAATGGATGATAATCATTGGGTTGGCCCTAAATTTTAAAATTCATTTCCCGGTTAAACCTCAGGGAAACAAACGATTGAAAATGTTTAGGATTTCTCAGTCTGAGACTACCATTTTCGGGTGTGTATCTATTTCCGGTCGGTTTAGTGTCGGAAATCGCGTAATCACACTTGAGCATTGTCAACATTTGACAATTTTTATAAACACATCGACAGATGAACATAAATTAAATTTCTGACTTTACTCCAGCCCTGAATAGCTAATTGCCCCAAAAACAATTAATTATATTGCTTGACAAAGAAGTTCTTTCGTTTCGAAACTGGGGTGCTAACTCTCGAAGAACTGAGTTGGAAACTGTTCGCGTCGCGTGTACACTGTCGTCAGAACCAGTTAACAATTGAAATTCCACCAGCTGGAAATATATACATGTACTTGTAAGCTAGAGATCTACTTTATTTCATGTCTGTCGCCCTGTAGGGAACTTAATAATGATAATTCGATGACACAAGTGTCTGCCGGCTGTAGCTATTTTTGATATTTTTTTAGAAGTGCTCACTCACGCAAGCACTGCTATTGTCTTGTTCACGTGGCTGCGAACCTATCAAAAGTTTCTTTTTACGCCAAGATAAACACGAAGGAACGCTTTGTAACCGCTTCGTACATAGACGCACCATTTCGAGTAAAAGTGGAGGTGGAGTGATACATATTTTATGACCTGGCGGAAATCCGATCGTTGCACACTCTCTCATAGCTGGTGGCCGCGAAAGTACGGACAGAATGCATCAAATTTTAGGATTCAAATTAGCTTCACAGTGCCAGCGATTCATATGCAAATCTGGTGAGCTTCGTTGCACGGTTCACTTTCCTTGAACAGAGACGATTGTCGATTGTTCGCGACACGGGACAGAAGCAATCCGATTAAATTTCCAGCGTTGCCCGTAGCGATGTAGCTCCAGAGCTCTGGTCTCTACAAATTGTTTATATTCTCGGAACAACGGGGAAGTTTTTGTGCTATCACCACAGAAAAGCAGACGAACCATTCTTCTATCATCTAAAATCCGTCGATCGACACCCGACAACATGGGGATTGTAGCAGCGATGGTTTCCCTCGCCGACACCGTGCCTGATGAAATAGAAGACGGAGAAATATCCATCGTCTTCTGGTCAATAGCGTTTGTTTTCTTGCTCGTTGTAACCGTGTGGTTTTACATCACACAAATCGCTCCGATGCGAAGGTACGCCGATCAACAAATCTCTGATGAGGAAATTGATCGAGAAGAAGAGGTAGCGAAGAGAATTCTTGAACATTTGAGCGACGATTTGAGTTTAAGAACGATATTTCGAAAGAAGAGAACTTGGAACATACTACTTCGACCTTCAATGCGAAAAGAGAGGACTCGAGCATTTATGAATACATTGATGATGAAATTCACATTCACTATTCAAAGTACGGTTGGGATGACGAAGATGACGATCCGTCTGATATTTCAAGTGGCCTGGCAGCCGGGAGAAGGCACTCGATGGAAAATATGGATATTATTTTCCCTGGATTCCTACCTAGTATTGTTGAAGAGGAAGAAAATGACGAGGATAGCGATACAGAAAGCAGCGAGAAATCTCAAGATACTGATTTTGACAGCAGTGTTCAATATGATAAGTTTAACGACCTTTCTAATTTGCCTACAGTCTGCAAGCGGCTCGCTAATGACAATGGCGGGTTGCTGGAAAGTTCAGTGAATACGGAATATAATTATTCTGAGACGAGGGCAGAAATTGCGACATTTATCGAAAGCCAAGAGTCGGTGACAAATAATTCGAAACCAAATGAAGAACGTGTTGTCATTCGTAAACCCGCTGAGAACCATTCGCTTGACGCCTTTGGAAATGTTTATAACAACGCAGCAAATGTTAAAACGGTCCACGAGCCCGTAAAAACAGACCAAAACGACACTAATTTGTTATCTCGCCGAAGTGGCAATCGTCCTCAAGTATTAGATACAGAAAACGGCAAAAATATTCTGTCATCTGAGCCGGCGCGATATGCCGCCACGCACGAGAGCGTGATACCAACAAAGTATGTTGCAGATTTCACTTCCGGTAGTTTCGACATTTCTTCAGACAAGGAAAACGGGAATCGAAACAGGACGATCGTTTTGAGCTGAACGACGATGTGATCGAGAGCACTTCAATGTTTACAATATCTAACTGTGATCTTGCGCCAACTCTCAAACAAGATGCAAATGAGATTGAAGATCGCAAATTATGCGCAAGTGAGCGGAAAATTCCCTGTCCTGCCGAAAATGGTCTGGATCACACACGTGATGTCGGTTCCAAACATGCAAAAAGCGCAAAGAACGAAGAAATGATGACGACATTGAAAGCGAACTCGACTCAGAGCTTAGTGATGCTTCTATGGACGATACCAGCGGATTAACAGGTATTGATATGGAGGTCAACAAAAGCGCCGTCGACGGTGAATTGAAATTAAATGGTTTCGTAGATGAAATAGCGGTTACAAATGAACACACGACGCACGCCTGGACATTTTTCTCCATGTCGGGCAACGATGAAGTTATAACTGCACCAGAGAAGGGAATTTCGATCAAGGAACCACAATCGGATCAAGTAGAAGTTCCTAAAATAATTATCGATTCTTATGACGATGGTTTAGAAAGTGATAAGCTAATTCCTAATGAGGAGGATTCAATCAACATGAACGGCAATGGAATACGGCATGGAAACTCGTTTGAAACCGACACGTTTGAAACCGACATTGATATTGATGATGTTGACTTGATCGACAGCGACGAGCTTGAAGATGAAGGCGAATTTAGCTTATATATCAAGAGGCACGTTTTCTGTTACAGACCTAGACAAGATTCTCTCGGAAGAAGGACAAGCCGATGCAAATGGCGATTCTAGCCATGTGTTGGAAACCGATCTTTCGGTGGACGAGCGGAATTTCGGGGAGAACGAAATTTCAGCAGCTCGTACTGTAATATCAGAAGTCGAAGAAACAAATAACTCTCATACCGAGACAACGTACATTGATGATGAATTGAACATGAATATTCAAAAGTCAATTATTGTCACTTCAACGCGTTGAGCGATTGTTTGGATAAACAACCAAATATAAACGAGGATCTGGAAGAGATCGATTCTCTGCCTAACAAATACTCCGTGGAAACGTTAATGGATGATGTCTCATTTGAAAAGGATGGCGTTTATGGCGAACTTATCATGTCCAAACTGAACGAGGCTCTTAACAATACACCCGATGATGCCAGGTTTGATTCTTACGGAGAGGACTGGTATGGATTTGCCGAAGAATACAGACGTGAGCGAAGACCATTTCTTTACACGATCCCAGAAGATGAAGAGATTGGGTTAGCAGACGTTAACAAAGAGAGAGAAAGCTATCTATGGGGCCAACCGAGAGTTAATTACAATTATGATAATGAATTCGAATTGAATGTTACCAAGGAAACCGAGCTAAAGGCCCCTATTGCTGCAATGGAAGCTAGTGACTCTGAATATGATCTGGACGACAATGAAGATCTTAGTAGTTCGGAAACAGAGACTGAATGTAATGGAGAAATTGACGCTGAGGCAAATGATCAAGACGAAAAACCAGACGAACCTGCTCTTTCAGACAAAATTATCACCTATAATGGCGTGACCGTGAATGGCGTGACCAGAATCAGATCTCTCTCAGACGAACTTGTCACTAACAACGGCGTGACCGAAATTGGTGGAATCAGAGACGAGAAGGATTCGAGTGATGATGAAGAAAAATGGCTCGAAGAACCTGCCCTCTCAGACAAAATTATCACCAACAATAGCGTGACAAAAAGTCTCGAAATCGAAGGCGTGACAGATACGGCCAATGTTGAACAAAAATGGTCACGCAACGGCGTAACTACGAATGACGGAAATACTGTCGCGGTAGACCATACAAGATCTGTAACAATTGTAAAGAAAATCAAGATATTTGTCAGAAAAGAGGTCAAGGTGGCGAAAGACGATCAAGAATTTCTACTAAGCCCAAAGCAGTTGATCGAAGACTCTTGTAAGAAAGATAAAACCGATACAAGAGATGAAAGTAACGCAACGTGGCCGACGAAAGAAGTA
The DNA here is from genome assembly GCA_029204205.1 of Desmophyllum pertusum. Lineage (NCBI taxonomy): Eukaryota > Metazoa > Cnidaria > Anthozoa > Scleractinia > Caryophylliidae > Desmophyllum > Desmophyllum pertusum. The sequence continues at coordinate 152,906 of MU825898.1, forward strand.
GAAGAGGAAGAAATCATTCTGGAATGCCGCGAAGGAAAAAATCATCCTGCATACGATGAAATCAAAGCGGAGATTGGCCCAATTAACCACTTCACACAGCCTCTGAACTTTGAGGAAGAACAATGTAACATCTCTGAGGTGGATGCAATGAAAATTGAAATGAAAAGGGAATATTACACACCACGCAAACCCGAGCCGAAAATCGTGGATGAGATTATCAAGGAGCGTGTTCCAACTGTGGAAGCCTCGCAATTTTTCGCGGAACCACCAACACAGAAAGATCACACGGAAAGTGTTGAACGTGAGTCAAAAATCATGGTTGAGACAATGGTGTGGTCACGCGTGGAAGCCGACGTCCCAGTGCATGACATCACGCAATATTTCGCGGAACCACCAGCAGAGAAAGAAACGAAAATCACTGCTAAGCCCGAGTCAATAATCGTGGATGAGATTATCGAGAAGCGTGTTCCAACCGTGGAAGCCTCGCAATTTTTCGCGGAACCACCCACACAGAAAGATCAAACAGTAGTCGAGACTATCGTGGCGCGCGTGTCACGCGTGGAAGTCGACGCCCCAGTACGTGACATCACGCAACATCTCACGCAACCACCATTACAGAAAGATCAAACGAAAATCAACGCTACATCCAAGTCTAAAATCGTGCATGAGACTGTTGAAACCCGCACGTCACCCGCGGGAAGAGAAGCCCCGGGACGTGACATCACGCAACATTCCGCGAAACTACCCATACAGAACGATCAGACGATAATCAACGCTACACCCGAGTCAAAGATCGTGACTATCAAGGGGAGAGCATCACCTGTGGAATCTCACATTCCAGAGCGTAACAACACGCAACCCCAGTCAAAAATCGTGTCTGAGACTAGCAAGTCGAGAGTGTCACCCGTGGATGCTCACATTCCAGAGCGTGACATCACGCGAACACAGAAACCCGAGTCAAAAATCGCGCCTGAGACTACCAAGGCACGTGCGTCAGCTGTGCAAACCAACGTCCCTAAACGTGACGTCAAGCAAAATTACGTGCAACGACTAAAACAGAAATATCTAACAAAAATCAGTGATAATCTCGAGTCAAACATAACCTCTGAAGCTATCAAGCCGAGAGCGTCATCCGTGGATAGCGTCGCCCCAAACGTGACATCACGCAACGACCGTCACGAAGCGATCAAACGAAAATCAGTGCTAATCTCGAGTCAAAAATAACCCCTGAAGCTATCAAGCCAAGAGCGTCATCCGTGGACGGCGTCACCCCAAAGCGTGAAATCACGCAACGACCGGCACAAAGCTATCAAACGAAATCAGTGATAATCTCGAGTCAAAAATAACCCCTGAAGCTATCAAGCCGAGTGTGTCATCCGTGGAAGCCGTTGCCCCGAAGCGTGACATCACGCAACGACCGTCACGAAGCGATCAAACGAAAATCAGTGCTAATCTCGAGTCAAAAATAACCCCTGAAGCTGTCAAGCCGAGAGCGTCATCCGTGGAAGCCGTCGCCCCAAAACGTGACATCACGCAACGACCGTCACGAAGCGATCAAATGAAAATCAGTGCTAATCTCGAGTCAAAAATAACCCCTGAAGCTGTCAAGCCGAGAGCGTCATCCGTGGAAGCCGTCGCCCCGAAACGTGACATCACGCAACGACCGGCACTAAGCGATGAAACAAAAATCAGTGCTAATCTCGAGTCAAAAATAACCCCGGAAGCCGTCGCCCCGAAACGTGACATCACGCAACATTTCGCGAAATTACCCACACAAGATGATCAAACGAAACTCGACGCCCGAAGAAAGTAACTAAGACTGATACAAGCGATGAAGTTAAAGCAAAACCCAAGAGATCAAATGTTGGGTTGAAGTTGTTTATATCGGGAAAGAGTTACCAAGAAGATCCAAAAGCAGTTAACGAAAACGCCTCGACGTATTCTCCGCCCGCCATTCAGCCGCCGGTTTTAGCGGAAGAAACTCAAATCCAGCCTCCGGAATCACCCCCTGTGAAGATTAGCGTCCAAGGTAAAGATTCGCAAGAGGACAGAGAACGCAGGAAGGTCCGCTCTCCGACGTTGTCACCGACGCCTTGGGAGAAAAAGCCTCGGAAGACCTATCTCGCATCACGTAACATTCGACTTACAAAGAGCCACGAAGATCTCAGATTTGTCGAAAAGGTGCCAGAAGGACTACAGGATAGCATCCAAGAGGAAGAGGTTGTTACAGATGTAGTATCTGACGTGCAGTTAGCTAATGTTCCCGAGGATGATCTGCTCGAGTCCCTCGAACCTCCTTCTATCCATACCGCTAAAATCACTGTTCAAGAAGTCATTGGCGATAAGCAGAGGATTCTTATTTTGAACGTAAGGAAAAAAGTTCAAGGAAGGGCGCGATGGAAGTCGCTGAATGATCTCGATTCGCTTAACAGGGCTATGACGCCATCGCAACGGAGTAGCGACCTGGGGAATTCGATGGAGAGCTTTGCCGAGGAAGAAGAAAAGATTGAAGAGCACAAGGGTCTGAAGATAATGCCTATCGTCGAAGTCAGAACTCGCCATGACCGAACGCCCACACCTGAAATGGAAGAAAAGAGACCGCTTTCACCGCGTCGGTCACCTATACTCAAAGTGGTAGCACTGCCAGAACGCGAGTCCATGCGAGAAAATGACAACACGCCCAGGGTAATTAAAGCTAGAGTGATGCCAGTATTGCACGAGGGATCACCACAAAATGGCGAGACCGTATCCGAAAAAACTACAAAGCAAGAATTTAAAGCACGCGTGACACCGATATCTCCAAGGGAATCTAAAGCTCGGGTAGAGCGCGAGTTTGTGACGGATGTAGACGGCAAAGAAAACAAGCCACAGGAGAGAACAGCCCGCGTGTCTCGTGTATCCCCTGTTGTTGAAGCTATCCCACGGGTAGAGCGCGAGACCGTAACGGAAATTTCAGAGCATGGAACCAAAGGGAACAAGATCAAAGTCCGGGTAGCACATATCATGCCTGAAAATGACGATCGGCCAGAGAAAGAGAACACAATTTCTCGACCACATTCATCGCCAACAGTGGAAGCAACACCAAAGAGAGACGATCGCGAAGTTGAAGCTCGTATATCGCAGATATCACCGATCATGGAAGTCAGATACCGACGGGGACGTGAATCTGGATATGGAAGCTTGGAAATAAAAGATAAAGATATCGAAAGTCTGAATTTCTCAAGCACTACCGGCAGCGTTCGCGATGCTAATCCTGTTTATGCCCTGGGAGGTGCTAACGAGCGCAGCGTAACCAGCATTAGCAGCATTAGCAGCCTCGAAGAAGCAGAGGACGGAGAAATTCTGGGAGAAAGCAGAGTCATGGTTACAGATCTAGACGCGTTATTAGCTCGGCAGGCAGAGGAGAAGCCACGACCGCGGAGCCCTGAAACACAGGAAGTCACAGAGAAAGTTCACGTGTGGGCGCGCATGGAACCAGTTCTGGAGAAAGTCATTCACATCAACAAAAACAGAGAAGACGATGGCCTCGTTATACGCCAAGTCAAAACTGAAGAACCGATTGTCATAGAACCCGTCGTCTTTGCGGAGACAGCCGATACCGAAGAATCGAAAGTGATCTCGGCTTTTCTAGTCAACGACGGTTATGACGATGATGAGCTGGATGAAGTCTTCTTAGAGGAGTACCCGCCTTACGGTGACCCTAGCAGCCATAGCAGCGACGCAGACTCAGAAACGTCATCGGTAAGCAGCCTACCGCTTAAACATCGGCATCGGCAAACAAGAGCAGCCCTTGAAGCCGCTAATCTCGGAGGACGAAATCGTAACGAGTCGAGCGGATCTTCTCAAACAGCGACACCAGTTGCCGAGCTAGAAAATGACAACATACCGACTTCCTCGGGATCGAGCACGCCCGAAGTTCAAGCGAACGAAATTTCGCGGGAGGAATCGTTCTCGTACAAAACACCCGAACATTCTCGTCCAGCAGTCAACGAGAAGCCAACCGAGTTTACTTCGGCCTTTGTTGCCGTTTCACGAACGACGGAAATCCGGCGACCTCGTGCGAGATCGGAACATTCCGGTCGGAAGTCCGACGAGGAACGTAGTGCGCAAAGTAAAGTACTGGGACCTAGCTTGCAAAAGAAAGGACTGGGTGCTAGTTTCCAGGACGTTCAGACCATGCCAGGCCTCGATATAAACAAACAGCGGTTCAAAGAAGCCGCGGACAGTCGCAAATCAATGCCGGATTTGTCAAAGAAAGGACCGAAACCGATGAATGACTCGCCGTATTTGCGCGGATTAAGCGCGCACACGCGCAAATGGCTCAGTCAAAATGTGTGGATGGACCCAAGTGGGCAACAAGACGAGCAGGATGATCTAATGACGTCAGATCTATTTTTGTATCCTTCAAATCGCTTTCAACCCGGATCCAACATCGACGCCAGTTTCATGTCATTAGCGGGCGAAAGAGACTTTCCTGATGATATTTCGATTTCTTCGTCCACGCTATCCACACGCCCTCAGAGCCCAATGTCAGAGTTCTCTTTTGCTGGAGAGACGCCCTACTGGGGACTGCGGAGAGGTTCAACGACCACGATCAAGTGCTCCAATCCTCGGTGTGAGCAGGAGGAGGTTTTGTTTGCAGGCGAGAAAACCACTTACACGTCTTGCCCGGCTTGCTTCACGTACTACTGCACGAGGGTTTGCAGGCGCATTCACTGGTCCGAACACAAGAAAATATGCTTCTTCGGTCGCATCAACAGCTACATTCGCTCCTTCATTTATCTCTGTCACCGAAAAGAAGCTCTGAAATTCCAGCTCTCTAAGGCGGCCAAAGAAGGCTTCAAGAAGAAAGGTCGCGGCTGTATCCTGGTTACGTTCGTGTCTGCGCAATCGGCGCGAAAATTCATGACAACCGGTTGCTCGTTTTTCCCCAGTCCTCCTACGTATTCATCACTGATGGACCTTCAAGCCGAAGGCGTGGTTAGCAAGCACAGAGTCGCTTTAACTCAGCACATCAAAGACTACGAGCCCGAGGAAGAATTTGTCCTCAATCTTGCCATCATTGCTGGCAAGATGGAGAACCTGCCAGCGATTCCTGTTCCGCGGAGAAAGGTGAATACTGTTCTCCAAGTTATCAAGATTCCATTAAGCAGTACGGTCAAAGAAACTGTGTCGTCTCCTCCGCCGAGCGACCCGAACACTGAAACGAAGGTGTTCTATCTTCCGAAGTGCGCTCGGCATGAATTCGTGAGCGAGAACGAAGCCCGAAGGCATTACTGCAGGAACATTTCCAAGAATTTGAAACAGTACGGAATTAGATTGAAAAATGACTACCCCGATGTGTACGAGAAACTCTGCCTTTACGTCGATCAGAACATTCGCTTCAAGGAACCACTTACTGTTTATGGTAACCAGGGCAAAAAGATTGTGATGTGTAAAATAATGCCCGAGGCTGGTGACGAAGCAGCAAAGAATTGAAGAAAGCCATCAGCTTGAATTGCAAGGTAATTACCGTATTTACTCTATTAAGTTCCCCTTTTAATACCCCCCTCCCATATGCTCCTGCCCCCCCCCCCCCTTTTTCAGGGATGAATATACTAATAAGCCCCTTCCTCTATCCCCCACCCAACCCGAATCCCGGTTTCAATGTGAATTGTAAGTTGTCATATCGCGTGTTGTTGGTAATGGCGGCCACAATCGTAATCTTATAACGCCGAATGGCTAATGATAAATAGGCGAAAATTAAGTCAAGTAAACACGATGACATTCACGGTTTCTTTAAGCCATTGACGGTGAATATAAGCCCCCTCCCTCTATTAAGCCCCCCTTTAATAACCCCCCTTCCCTCCCCGCTATGTGCACTAGTGAGACCTACAACCAATAAGCTCCCGGTATACTTTCCACAATTGTTTATTTGAATATGAGGAGTGTGATATTAAAATATTAACCAACACATGCCTGCGATCTGGGGAGAGGGGCAGTGGTAGTGGGGGTTGGGATGGGGTTGTATGCTCTCATATACAACCAGGGCAGCAAGTATTTCGTCCGCAACACTATTCTCGAGTTTTCGCACTATTTTTTGTTCAATTATTAGAGAAAGATAAAGGTAAAGTTGACGACCCTCTTAGCTAAAGTGATCTGACTTGCTGGTCTCTTTCCGTGTTCTTCTTTTGTAGAATTGATTACCTCGTGTGGACGTGAATGAAGAATCCAGAAAGTGCATTCTCAAAGGAACATATACAGGTCGTTTTATCGTAGCATTCAACACAATTCATGGATACAGGAAAAGATCGCTTACTTGAAGTGATCATGACAAACATTCAACCGCTGACAGGATTGCCCGCAGCAGTACCTGATTCACAAGGTTAAAAGACTCCTTAATGCTTACGCTATAGTCGTTTTTAGTCAGCTTGCCTTGTGTGGGGCCTTGCGTTAAATGTTTGTATCGTTATAATTATTCTTGTGCTTAGCTGATTTGTTGTCAATTTTATCATTTTAGCGTTGTTTTCGTCAAACTTTAAAGGACGAAATTTTGATGTATTTCATAAAGCGATTTTACCAAATTTTCTTGCATGTCAATGTTAGGTCCTTGTAAAACAAGAAACGTGTTTACTCTTGCTGTGCGAATAAAAAAACCGTGAACACTTTGATTTAACTTTGACATGATCAAACCGCAACAAGGATAGTCAGGAAACTCAAATTTACACTTTGTTTTTGAAGAAAAGCTTTAAAAAATTAGCAATAAAATAAATAAAGGGGAAAAAATAGACCAATTTTGGCAAAGGAAAGTGTTCACGCTTTTCTGATTCGCACAGTAAGTAATCAAGGGAGTCTCGAAGGGAGTCATGTATATTTTATTTTGGAGGGAATTTCGATGAGTTGATTTTTATCGCAGAAAGACACTGTTTAGTCTATACAGTTACATTGTGGTCACTAAGGTGTTTAAATCATTTGCTCATTGGCGAATTTTTAAAATTTGATGTATTTCAAAGAAGTCAAGGTTAGATGTTTGTCAATTATTTCGCGTCGTATCTTATATTTATGTTTTAGCTTAATTTCTCAGTCTAGAACTTGCGGCGTTTTTAATTTTTTTTTCTCAGAATGTTATTACAAACAACACCCACACGTCAATACATAATTGTTGAATGTTAACCCACTGGCGAAGTTTGAAACGGTTTTAATATTGCTAGCTGTTAGATCAAGGCGGTTAGGCGTAACTGGACGATTTCATGCCGTGTTTTTTTTAATCTACGTTTTCAATTTTTGCGGGTTATTTTCTCAGTCAGACCTCATGGCGATTTCTTCAAAATCGTAATACAAACAAACCCTTGGAATTTACCAATAATATATCAATCTGATAGTGAAAATTATCTAGTGATTATCAACCTTTTTGATTATAAACAACAACCTATGAAGACTAATAATCGATGACATCGATTTGAATAATTTATGCTTTATTTATTGTTGCATACATTCAACTCTCTCTTAACGGACACCTCTATAAGACGGACACTTCTATAGAACGGACACCTGGTGTTGGTCCCTGCGCGCCGTTTTTCAGTCATTTTACTGTATCTAAACTCTCTATTAGCCAGACACCTCTCTAAGACGGACAGTTGGTACCGGTCCCGATGGTGTCCGTCTTAGAGAGACTTGACTGTATACACTGCGCGCGAAAATCGTACCGCGTCTTAATTCAAATCAAGTCATATTATCAGCTCAAGTATCCAATCTAGGTTAGACTTTTCCAGAAGAAAATTATCGTTGCAGGGCAAACTAGCCTGCGGGTCAGGCAAATTATTTTACTAGATTTTCGTGTTAGAGTGCGAAGCGCGAGACACACGCGGTGAAACTCATGCCTCGCGTGTCTCGCGCGAAGTCGCGTTTGTGCCATTAGTTACACATTGTATGCCAAAATTATTGTAGATATCCAAAAACGCATGTACAAGTCCTGGAGGCAGCAAATTAACACTTATTATGAAACAAAATTACTATAATAGCAACCTCTAGTTTAATTTCAGTCGCAGGCTTTTCGCATACACCAGAAAAGATGTATTTCAATATCATAATGTGATTATACTATTAGCGTCGTCATTAAACGATTTATTCGTAGGAATTTCCTTACTCTTGAAGTCCAGCCCAGTCGTTCCAGCTTGCTTCTCCGCTTTCTGACTTCCGGTGTCGCCGGAAGTCACGAAGCGGGGTCGAGGCGACTTGCAGCACTACTTGAAATCTCGCTAGTGTGTCTATTACTTAGTTTATTATGAAATTGGAGCTCACACATGATAAGCAGCTGGCGTTTCGAGCGTTAGTTGTAGTTTTTGATAAAAAGCCAACACAGCACAGCAGTTTCTTTTCGTTTGCAAAAGGAGTAAGGTCGTTGTTGTAATAGACGAAATAATCCTTAACAAGGATTGCAAATTAATCTCCTTTCAATGTATCCTGTCTGAGCCTCGCTTAACAAAATACAAAATCAGTTGAACTATAAATAAACTGATAAAGTAGTAACTTGACTTACATGTGGAGGGGAGGGGGGGGGGGGGGGGGGGGGGGGGGGGGGGAGGGAGAAGAGAGGGCGGGAAGTGGAATTCCCAAGGGCGAATCGGGAGATATCGGAAAAAATATCAGCACAACATTGCGTAATATTTTGCAATAGAAAAAGCACACAGAGGCGGAACCACAATGGAAAGGGCAAGAACCGGGAGTACAAGATACGGGATACGGGAAGTTCAGACACCCCCCCCCCCCCCCCCCCCCCCCCCCCCCCCCCCCCCCCCCCCCCCCCCCCCCCCCCCCCCCCCCCCCCCCCCCCCCCCCCCCCCCCCCCCCCCCCCCCCCCCCCCCCCCCCCCCCCCCCCCCCCCCACCCCATCCCACTAACATTGTATCTGACAAGCTGGATCTTTCTTATAATTTTTTTAGTTCGTGTAATAACCAAATCTGGGTTAGTCAAGAGTTTCAAGGAGCTATGTCACGATATTTTAAGTCATTTTCGCGAAGTGCAAAATCATCTTTAAATTGAAGAAGGCCTCGAAATAGTTGTTTACTAAGGTAGAAAAGCACCAAATATGTGATAATAAACCAAACTGGAACAAGGATGGTTGAGGATGGACAAGATTAAGACGGATTGCGAACGGCGAACTTGAAAAAAATTGCTACTTTTTTCAAGATGCGCCATCCGTGACGTAGCCCCTTTAAGGACTGGTACCCGAGGGTTAAGTTGAGTATTTACTGTATTTTTACATCGACATTTTGGGATTATTGGGTATAAAGTATACAGAAACATTTTAAAATGACTAACATGGTTTGTGAGGCGTTTGCATATACCAATACTCCTTGACCCACCCCGAGCTGTAACGAGTCACAACTGAGAAGAATCATTTAAGTATCAGTCATTGTCACGTGTGGTATGATAGACATCTAAGTACGTCAGGATTTCGCAAAGTCCCTGATCTTCTTGAACAAATAGATAGTTTCGAAAATAGATCAGTTTTTTAATAGCATGCATCTACAAAGAACTTTACAAACAACTGTTGAATTACCGTAATATCCTGTTAATAAGCGCAGGGATTATACAACTGCGCAGTGGCTTTGAGGAGGATTAAGTTAGGAAGTGGGGGCTTATAACGGGTGTATCAATAACAAAACTATCTCAGTAGAATGCACAGTGCGACGCGCCTTAGCGTAACCACCCAACAGACATTTTACAAGTGTCCTCTCGTAATATAACTTTTGTTGATAAATACGACGTGACAAGTTTTCATTTGATCGTGTTCAACTTTGCAAGGAGGCGTGTCCGTCAAGCAAATTCGCGCTCCCTGATTTATAACTTGTAAAAAAGTTGTTGGGTGGCTACGGCTAAGTAATAGACCACAATCGTACTATTGTATCGTGCTTTAACGCTAATCTTTTCACTTGTCACACATAATTTATTCGCTGCGTGTAATTTTTCTGTAACGAAGAGCTTATGTGCTGGATTTTGTGGTAGCTAGCCATGTTTTCAATGATACTCAACTCCGCCGTGGATCGCACGACATATTTTATACATAGAGCCGATTGCTGTGTAATCTTTAAGTAACTGATAATGTTCATCGGTCAGTGTAAACAAAAAGGAAATAAATATTCAATTGTTATAGAATTCTTGTGTGCCCGTCAACTTCTTCCCGAGTTGCTTATGTGTAGGCTGAAGTGTCAGCCGTCTCCTCGACCTAACCCACCCCCGAGGGGCAACTCTGTCTCGCCTAGGCTCCTCGGGGCGAGGGTGAGGAGACGGTTCACACTTCAGACTGTAGCTAATGGATGCGGTTTCATCCGCGCTCTTGACATAGTGCACTGTCATGTTAATGTCACTGAAACGTGCATCATCCGCAAAACCCAACACAACTGCCAGGCTCATGTATATGCCGACTCATGCGACAAATCGATGAACCATACATGACGACACGTACGACTTGAATTGAGTCGACAGTATTGAACAACTCTTTGAGAGGAAGATTTTATATTAATTGAAAATGCGCACGGACGTGCTGTTTAAAAAATACAGGTTTATGCGGTTCCATGGATTCCATAGTAGTGGTTTGAGGCTTTGTTTTTGCGCTACAGAAAAGCAATCATCAGCACTAACATGGTTTTATTTCCAACCAATCAGAAGTAAAATCAAAACCAAACGTGACTTTGCCTTACGCGCGCCAGTTTTCCCGCGCTTGGGGACGGTTGCGTGTTTTCCTGCTTTGAATTCTGATTGGCTGACTACATTTGTTGTTGTGATTGGCGGTTTCGGTTTTACGACCGTCACGAGAAACCTACTCCAGTGTGGCCTGCCATTTTGCCCATATAAGGCCCACATAAAGCCCATTTATGACCCGGCGCACGTCACTTACGTTACTGAAAGATAACAATCCCACGTTATGTCCGGTGCGGTGGAAAAATATTGATTTAACGTGCGTATATATAAAATTGAACATGTTTCGTGTATATGAAGACAGTCTTATAATTTTCCAAACTTTGTCAAGGTCAGAAAAGGTCACATAATAAAACACTTTTACTGCTTTCCGGAGGTCCGTTGACCGCGAGTTAATAGTTTTCCGTCCGGACCTCCTGGGCTCAAAACAACACAAAATAAACACAAATCATGAACTCCTCTATATTCATGTGAAATTTGACATTTTCAAAAACATCAGTCAAAGTGCTCATGCACTGATGCATGGCATGTTCATGGCTACAATTGTATATCCAAAGCTTAATTGAACTGATCATTTTGCTTTTTCGAAATTGTATCTGTCATTCGCTTGTTTTGTTGACTGAAAATCTTTGTCCACTGTTCCGCGGGAGGGGCACTCAATGACCCAAATGAACAAGTGTTTAACAACTGAAAACAATTTCAGAAGAAAAAGCTTCGGGTGAAACAATTAGGCAGTAGCCTCAGGCTCTGGAGTAACTCGCACGCTATATTTTACTGTAGTGCCTGCTACACAGGCTAAAGAATGCATGAAAAAATATTTTTGAACAGGGCATGGATTTGCCAAATATTTCTGATATGATTTTGGCCCCCTTCCTCCATGTTATAAGCTTAAGCTACCCCAAGCCTATTTTCTAATTTGAAAATAGCTGAGATGATGAGTTTCCGGATCCGAACGAAACATAATTATAGTTGTAACTGTAAGAATTAGTTTCCTGCTGAGCATTCTTAAGACTCTTAACGCTTGAGTTCGGAAATGTTTTCAATTCTTGTTTGCTTTGTTGCTCTGAAATGTATTTGTTATTTGCCTGCATGCTCCAAAGACCGTGGGAACACGAAACGTACATACGCAAGATCGAGCTAATTTCAAATGTTCCAAACGGAAACTGCAGCAATGATAAAAGTTATCAACTGCGATGTTCAGATGATATATTATTATCAATTATATTTTTGTAAGGTACTGATATATCCTTCAATTTTCATGATCACTTCAAACGCCTGTTTGGAGAGCATAGTGAGACTTGTCTCATCCTAAAAAGTTGCAAAATGACAAAAACTGAGATAGATGAAAAGGTGCCAAAATTCCCACCAATATTACAAGTACTTGCATAAGTGTGTCGCGGAAAGTAAACAGAGTCAACTTAATTTTCGTGAAACCCTTTGCTGTATTAAAACTAAATGAAGTTTCGACAGGGCCGGGCGGGGATGTTAACACATAAAAATCGCGCGAGCAACTTGCAAGTGTTTTTTTCGCGTTATCGGATGCAGGACAATGCAAGTATACGAAAACTTGTTACAACTAGATTGTTACTTATACCCAAATGTTTGTTTTACACTATTAATTTCATTTGTTACTACACTCCCTTATGTTCAACATGATCAATCAATGTCAACCCTTTTCGATTATATTTGTACGTGTTTAAATAAAAAATTACATAAACTTTTAATGTATTACTTTCGAATTTGAACGTCAGTTTATCTTAAAAACGGAAAACAATCCAAGCTTCCGCACACCATCGGGAAGTACGTACAGCTAACCCATTGATATTGAGTACGTTTAGAGAGAAACGCGCGCGTATGCACGTATGTCAATGCAAGAGATATAAGAAACAATCTATGACAAACTCAATCCATCAATCATATGAAAAACTAAAACTGCAAAAGACAGACAGTTTCGCCTCTCAGTAAAGCAAAATTCGAAGAAAACGTCGTTGTTTTCCTAAAACAAACCTTTCTCTTGTATTTGTTATATTTCCGTTTTTGTCACAATATTTGCGTCATATATCCACATTAACGCGTTTAGCATAAAAATAAAATTCAATTAATTTTCTACTTCACTGAGTATGCAAATTTTGTCCTCTTTAATTATTTAAGAGACTGGTCGAGTATGAAAGCGATGCTCTCATCCGCAAAACATCTTTCCACTTGTCAATCTCGCTGTTTTTAGAAATAAACACGAATCTTCTTTGCGCTGGAAAGATCGACAGTCGTTGAAATTTATTCTCGCAAATTTGGCTTGAAACTCCGCATAAAAGTCTTGATTTCTTTAGACGTTTTCCCAGTTTATAATGGGAAAAAGATTTGAAAACAAAGGGATGGCGACTGCGTTCGCTGCGCGTTGAAACACAAGGTTTGCGTCGTAGAACTCCGCGGGAAATTTTTGCTTTCTTGATTTGTATAACAAGACGGCCCTTGTCAACGAAAAACATGATTTATTCATAGATAACAAAAAGAAATGGCATAGCATTTGACAGCAATCACGCATAAAAATATAACCGCTGGCGACAAAATCTTAGCTTGTTTACAATTTTAAAGGGATTTTCTTCTAGAGCTATCTCGAGCGTTATAGGTGCAAATGTCAAACTCCTGACTGTTCTGCGGGCTAAATGTCTTGGAATACTTTCTGCTCGTGAACTGAACTTTAACTTGTGTGATCACCGCAGGTTCTTTATTACGAGGGATTGGAGTCTTGGGTAGATTTTTTCCTACGACGACCGCAATGTTGAGAACCATTTCTTGAGCCGGGCAATAACTGTTTACAAGACTTAGCAGTATTTTCTGATGTTTTGAAAAAACCCCAGCGTCCTTAAGTTCTTGATAGGACGAAAAAGTTGGCGTGTTTCTAGGATTGCGAAAATAGTCCACACCGCTTTTTATGAAAAGCTCTGCGGCCTTCGGGGAGAGCAAGATTAACATGACAGCTCCGCGTCCTTTAGTTATAAATCCCTCGCGCGCAATTTCAGTCAAATGGTACAGCAAGTTACGATTTGCATTACACATATTAATAATCGATTTCATGTGGCTATCGACTTGTCCGTAGTGGCATACAACTCGATGCTGATTCCAGTGAGTCCTTCGACATTCTAAGCAACAGTAGTGTGTGAAGCAAGACGGGCAGGATTTGAAATCCAACGCGACGATCCCTAATAGTTCCTCCTGTTTTTGACACGATGGATTCTCGCAAGTGAATAGTTTCTTTTCCATTAAACGGGGCGGCTTCGGCGGCAGTCCGCGCGGAGGCTTTTGAGGCGGCGTTTTTGCATGACTCCTTCGCGGTAAAGTGGTAGATTTCGAAGGAGACGGCGTGCGTCGATTTTTTTCATTATCGTTGACATCCAACGAGAGTACGCTGGCGTTTGCGGCGAATTCCTCTTGAAATTTGCAGGGTGTTCGCGAATAATCAGGCGACGGATAATTTCCGTTCATTGCGCTGTAGTCTTCCATCTTCGTTTTCCCTCGCTTCTGCTTGATTTTTGACGGCGAGACTGGCACCATGTCACCATACTGGGGCGAGCGACGGCGGTTTGCTCGGCACCCGCCCTTTCCAATACACACATACATCATTTGCGCGCGAGTAGGAAAAAAAAATTGAATTTTGTTTTGCTCCACAGACGCTTACCTCCTGTGTCACTTTCGAGACTAAACATCATCGCTGAATATATTGGTCTTTGTGTAGCAGCTGTTGGGTACAATGTGTCTCGGCCAATCATTGGCTGCCTTAATGACATTTTGTGCATTCTACCAATCAGTGACAGCGTCGACGAGGTACGGCGCGCCATTTGTGTTGTCAGAAGGCACAATAGACACACAATGACCTCATAAGCCCATAAAAAAGTTATCAATCGAAAATTAACTACACCATTGGGTTATTAGCATCATTGACTTGGAAGAATTGTTGTTGTAAGAAATAATTTCGTTCTAGTTATTTGCTTTGTTATCCCCACTGACAAAAATAGTTTTTCACTTTAATGAACCATAGAAACCCAACCGAGACATTTATGAGTAGAAGCTAACGGTCATGTTTCGCATTAGGCAAACAACGGCAAACGAAACTAAAACAGTGATTATCGATTTGCACTTTAGCCCATAGCTTTCCTAAAATGCATCACTTTTCGGATAATTAACTTTCTTTAGACATTCATAATTGTAGCACTTTATTTTAGTCGTACTGTCTGTGACGTAGATCAGGGCAATCAGTTACGCAAGAACCTTATAATTAATCCCGTGTTGAACATAGAATTTGAAAGAACCAACTCGAAAGTCGAAGTCACGTCCTTGGTGTTAATTTATGATAATTTTATTTGAGTTAGGATTAACTCAATTGCATAGAGTCTAAAAAACCGGACTAAAAACTATTTTGTAAACCGTTAATTGCTCAAAGTCGGTCTATAGTTTCAGTCAATTTAATTATGTAAATTTAATACGTTTGACTGCTTCAGAAGAACTGAAACTTTCGTACTACAGGCTAGCTTGCTTTTATGTAATATATCAAACATGAGAGACAGTTTTTCACTCGATTTCCATGTCCGAGACACGACGCGCAGCGGAGTATTTTTGACGAAATTCAAGGTGTTTGGAAATCGGATGAAACACTACTGTCTCGAGTGTTTGATATATGTTTTGAATGGAAACAAAAACTAAGGAGTAAATGGAGAAATAAAATCGTATTAATCTATGCTAATTAAGACCAGGTAACCAGCCTTGCTTGGTGGACCAGGGGATCTTGAACTAGAAGTGAGCAGAACTAACCGGAACGAAAATAAAAACATCGTTAAATTAGATTGCGTAAACTGACCCTCAGCTGCAAGGCAAATGTATAAGTCATTCTTTCTGCAAAACGTGGAGACGGTTCTAGACTGTCATGTGCTGACAATCAACCGACGTCCAATATTATCAAACCATATATATTGAGAGTATTTTGGGAAATATTGAGAGTGTTTTGGGAAACTTGAAGACACTTAGCGGCTTGAGCCGGTGTTGAGTGTTCTCAGTGAAGAACTGTGCCAAAACGAGTTTCGGCGCTACAGTATCAGCTCTCCGGCTATATATGTGTTGACGGTCACGCCTACTAATTATGACTCCTTCGAGGAAAGTTATTAAATTTTGTGAAATCCCTTTCCTAACCAGGTTTCTGAGAGAGAGTGAGGGTCAAAGGTTTGATACAATGAACTGAACTCAGTCAACCTAACAATAATATCCCCCACCCCTAGTTCTGCGAACTGCATGATTTAGGATTTTTTTCAGTTATTTTTTTTCCCTGAATCTCATATCGTTATCACTTAGTGAACTAATGCATCGAAGTGCAAAGAAACCTGGAAACGTAACAGCACTTCATTAGGGCCTGGAATTTGGATGGTTCCATACTATTATCACATGTACCCCAGGCCCCTGCTTATAAAGACAAAACAATGTCCAGTCGTTTTTTGAGCCCGCGTCCCTTGCCCCAAAACGGCTGCAAATAGAGCCTGTCTTTAAAGCTATTATTCAGAAAAAAATGGGGGAAAATGAGCTCCGGCATGGGTAGAATAATTATCATAACTTGGTTCAGATACTGAATTATTGAACAATGCTTTATTTGCCACTGCTTTCGGCGGCAAAAACTACGTATACGTCTCGGGGATCTCGGGCAGAGCAAGCGGCCGGAAAATAGTAGCTAGAGGAGAAACAACACCATTAGAACAAGATTCCATAGAACTAACGAACCGAGTACAGGCAGCTAGGGCTCCGGCCTAAAAACTACAAGTCTCCAGGGGCCACTCCAGGACTTCAGGCCCTGAAGGCTCAAAATCATGGAACTCCACGCCTCTATCGGCGGCATTGCCTCAATTAATTAAGGGTTCCAAGAAATGAGAGTCGAAATTTTTGTCCTAGACTACGATAAGAGAATACGAGCAGTCCCTCATTTTTCTCAGGGATAGTCCGAGTGAGGGATAGTCGAGTGGGAGAGCAGGTGCGCGCCCTTGTGTGCGCGCCGGCTCGATCTCCCACTCGACTATCCCTGATAAAAATGAGGGACTGCTCCTAGTCTATTTTTGTGCGAGTTCACTTTAGGTTTAGTCGTAAAATTGGCCAGAAATCAGCTACTGTACATATTTTAAAATGGTGAGCGATCCCGATTTGATCCGAAAACTTCTCCTTGAGCCGAACCCTTGCCGAACACTAGCCGAACTCAGGCCGAACACAAGCCGAACCCTGACCGGGAAGTGCACTGGCTGCAGCCGCTGTACAAGTGATCGCAGGCGCATTGTTGCTAATCACCCGATTCACTCGCTCTGGTACTGGGTATCACCCGTAATCGGGTGTGCTAATCGATTCAAGCGTCCCTTGGCTTCCAGCGTCGAAGAACCTAAACATTGAAAATTCCTGGTGCGGTGAATACTTTCTTCTCCTTGGCAACCGACCGATATTGCCTTCTAATGTGGTCTTTATGATTTTGGAGTGAAATCTTCATGACTGCTAGGCAAAATCAAGGAATGAACTGTGGGTCAAAAAACATCGAAAGATCGAACGTTGTAGATCAGCTGTAAAGTGTTTTTGGACGTCATGTTTCTTTGTATGATTGTTTGAAAATTAAGTCCCTCGCTGTGCAAGCTCATTTGAAATGAGCCTAAATACTTTGCTTTACGTTTACGCTGTGGTGATCGCAACGATATCCGCTGCAAGACTGTCATCTGCTAGTTTGAGTAAGTAAAAAGCTAAGTTTTAAAAAGAGTAAAGATTCTGTAAATTAAAGATCTTATGGAAATCATTGAAAGGACATCAGCTGGTTTGCGATCGTTTGAAACTTAACATAAACAATTTCATTCACTTCTTTAAATCGCAAAGTGTTTCATAACGAGATAGTTACATAGTTTAATGACTAAATAGTTTAATAAATAGCTTTTTGTCAGATGCGAGATTTCGCTTTTCGTTTAGCAACTGAGTACAACTATTTCCACCAATTGCCAGCTGCTGTTCCAGTTGACATTCTGTATGGAGAGGTTACGGCAGCTAGAGTGGTGTAAAAACATTGATAGTACTTCTAACATAATTGAATTGTTTATTTTGAAATGCTGCCCCCAAACAAATGTACATGTACTTGACTTGAGAATTAGTCTCCATAATTATAGCAAGTGTTTGGGACAGTACAGTAAGCTAATATATACATGTACAAAATGTGAGTATCTAGAAGAAGTTTCTGAACTTGACTATTTATTTGTTTCTCATTGTTAGATTTCACAATACAGCCATCAGACCATGTGGTCGCTGTTGGCCAACCCCTTCTACTCAACTGTCAAGCGCAGTACAGTGGTTCTGGAAGTGTTCTCATATCTTGGAAAAATAACAATGCCTGGCTTCTGTATCCTGCTAACAAACCTTGGTCGCAGCTGTCAAATCACTCATTGTATTACAGTAGCATTCCTGCACAAAGTATTGGCACGTTCATATGTGGAGCCTCAGTTACTGACACATCTCTGAAGATCATTTACAGCAGAACAGCAACTGTTCAAGCAGCTTGTATGTATAGGGTGACCTCTTTTTGAAATTCACCCGATTAAATTTCTGATCATAATCCCCCTCCCCCGAAAATAAGCCCTCCCGAAAATATTCCAAGCAATGGTTAGTGAGGACGAGCGAAAAAGCGGGCAAAGTGAAAATCCTTGTTTTTTAACTTTGTTCATGCTTTTTTGCTTCACCCGCTATTTCGCTCGTCCGCATTCTTAAACCGTCAGAGCCTGGAACAGGCTATCCCCAAAATAATCCGCACCCCCAAATCATAAATTGCAAAAATCTGTTTGATACTCATTACTCAGCCTTTCAATAACATGTGAACTCTGAAGTACGATAATAACCAAGCTAATAAATTATTACGTTTTTCACTGCCATCAATCAGAATATTATGACAATGGACCCTGAAAAAATGAAATAAAACAAAAATAATGGATCAAAATGTACATGTACATGTACCAATCATAACCCATGGATGTGACCTTTTGAACCCGATGAAGTCAACTTCCGTTTTCTGAGAAGATGAGAAGATGATTGATGGTAGCGAAGAACAAACCTGTAGGCGTTGATTGAGCAGAGTCTGCAACTGCATGTACAAATGTGTGGTTCCAGAAAATATCCATTTCCTCCCTCACGGAAGGTTTTTTGGTTTGAACCCCCCCCACCCCCCAGGAATTTCCAGTTTAGCTTCATACTTTCCTTTAAAAAATTTGACTTTTGAAACCCCCTCCTCCTTGGAATTTCCAATGACCTTCCTTGGGGTGGTTATGGATATTTTCTGGAACTGCACATTATGTAACCCTGCCATGCATTAATTATCAGCACATTTTAACTGTCCTGTATAAATGTTGCAGATATAAACTCCCAATATCTTACAAATCCACACAATGTGACAAAGAGATTGGGGGAGGTGGCAACATTTGATTGTGTTATCGAAGAAAGTTTGCCTTATGCATCTATCCAATGGCAGAAGAATGGAATCCATTTCACTGAAGGTGAAGTAACAGGTCCATTTCATATTCCAAGCACAAAAGCCACGTCGTCTGCTCTGTCAGTCAGGAACATAACATTCTCCAGTGCAGGATGGTATGGATGCGTGGCTGTAAATCCTTTATTGCCCAATCAGCCACGGAACAGCAAGAGAGCTTATTTAACTGTGCTTCGTAAGTACATTTATTTTATTTAGTTGATCTGCATGCAATGTGCACCACTTTTCATTCTAATTAAAACATTTTCCGGCAATTTAATTGACTGTTTCTTTGCACAGCCAATTGTGAGGTTCCCAGAAAATAGCCATACCCCTACGGAAGGTTTTTGGTTTGAACCCTCACCCCCTGGAAATTCCAGTTTAGCTTCATGTACTTTCCTTCAAAAATGTTGGCTTGAGATCCCCTCCCTCTCAGGATTTCCAATGACCCTCCAAGTTGGGGTGGGTATGGATATTTTCTGAAACTGCACATTATTTACATTTATTATATGGCAAACTGGTCCACGATGAAAAGGAACATTCTGATTGGTTCCCTGAGCGGTCCGAATTTTGCAATACGGACCGCAAAGATGGACTGCTCACGAACTCATTTCGCCAAATTCCTTTTATGAAACATTGAACAAAAGAAAACTGTTTTCTATTAAGTAGAAACATTTTCGCTCATGTCTGGCGGACAATTTTGGTTAAACTTTTCGCTACGTGGCCTGATAAATGAAAGAATATGCTTAGCTTTGGCGCGCGCGCGTTAGCCGAGAATGGTTGCATTAATTTCTCAGCAAATATTTTAAAAAGCCATTATAATAAAAACTTTATTGAACTAGCTTGTTCGTCCGTATTGGAAATATTGGTCTCGTTCTTTTTTTGCAAGTTTATGGACCTCGCCTTCGGCTCGGTCCATAAACTTGCAAAAAAAGAACTCGACCAATATTTTCCCAATACGGACCTCACGCTAGTTCAATAACATCTATGTATATCTTCATGTTGACCAAAAATATGGTCAAAAAATTATATGAGATGGCAAAAAAAAACTGTTGACACAACGGACTTCTGTATGTTGGTGTTGAGAAACTATATACAGCCGCAGCTGCTTCGGCACTCCCATCGTCAGCTGGGGAACCATCGCCTGTGGCAGTTTTGGCCCTATTCCAGAACTGCAGGTGATGGCGGGGCCACCAGCGTACCAGACGCCAGCTGGGAGTGCCTTTGAGGTGCGAGGGGCAGCCCTTGGGCGGCGACCTCTGCTTTCGTTATTGAGTTGAGGTGTGTTAATTGACTAAGTGACCGGCATAGCTACAGTGGCTAACTCTTGCGGACCTTTGCCAAACTGCCAGATCCAGCTTGAAGCAGCTTCCACCTTTGTCTGGATGGCCTTGACGACGGCACTTTTTGTACAACTTATTTTGTACTTACAAGTACTTATTTGCAGTTTAATTAAATCAGTCTGTGTTATCTTCTTACAGCTGCTGTGGACAAGCCTCATTTTGGTGTTCATCCAACAAACATGATTGTTCCAGAACACCTTCCAGCCATAATGCAGTGTCAAATTCTGGGTGTTCCTCCACCCGTGATATCTTGGACAATGAATGGACAGTCCATTAGCAATGTATCTGATCGCTTGTTTCTGAGCAATGGTTCCCTTTACTTCGCCCCACCTGTGAACCGTTTGTATGCCGGGCAGTATGTGTGTAGTGGTACAAACTCTGCTGGCTCAGTATCAAGTGTGGCTGTGTTTTTCAGAGTTGCTTGTAAGTTGTTCATTAGCATTAAATTTTTTCAGAATTAATGATACTTAGTACATCAAAATGTTTGTTGTCCTCTTGAATGAGTTCTCCACACTTCAGCCTGGCTGCATGGGGTCACTGTGTTGACAAAGTTGTGATCCCAGGAGTATTAAATTAATGTTACTGAGTTGAGATTAAAAAAGTATAATGATTGGTGCTAAGAAATGTTTAAAAACATCCAAACGTTTCGGGACTGCTGTCCCTTCTTCAGTGGTCGGAATCCCGGGGGGGGGGGGGGGGGGGGTACTCCCAAAAAAATTGGGTGGGGGTGTGCCGCTGGACTATAAAAATCCTTACCCTGTACCAGAGCACAAAATGCTAATTTTGCGACCCTGTTCCAGACTAAATGTTGAAAAAAGATACCCTGTTCCAGAGGATTTTTAACAATTTTATTTCTAACCCAAAAGGCTAAACTACTAAGCAGCACTGCGAACGTGTAGCTGTAAAGCTTCTTTAATACTCCTACGCGTTTCGTTTCGTCTGACTAACGTAGACTTCGTCTACCCTATTCCAGAGTATAAATTACCGATCTTTGTGCTAACTTCTGGGAAACTGATACCCTGTTCCAGACCAAAAAATGCCTTTTGGTATACCCTGTTCCAGAGCAAAATGCTCAAAAACCATACCCTGTCCAATGGCACGTACCTATATAGCGTATATAAGGGAGTGCCCCCCCCCCCCGGGGTCGGAATAGCCGTTAACCAACCAATAATTTTTAATGTTACTGACTACAACCCAATTCCCAAATTATCCCAGTCGCATGATCTTGATATTCTGATATTGACAACCACTGTGTATTTGTTTGAATCATATTAAATTATTTTCATCTTTTATTTTTAGATTTTGATTTCATTTTCAAAGAAAATCCGAGCAACCAAACTGCTGTGGTCGGAGATGCTGTCAGCATGAAGTGTGTCCCTCCTGTCAGTTTCCCTGTTCAGCTCACAATTCGCTGGTATCACAACTATCAGCTGATTACACCAGGCGGCGACATTTCTATTGACAGCTCTGGAACAATGAAATTTACGGCTATTAAAAAATCAGATGATGGGATGTACTTTTGCGATGGAACGAATTCTGATCTTCAAGCCACAAGAACATCTTCACTGGCCTATGTCACTGTGCATGGTAGGTAACTGGTGGTTTATGAACTGCTTTTTGTTTTGTATTTAAATTTTGTTCAATTTTATCCCCAGAGCCTGTCAATATTTTATTTATCACCAAGATTGCAAGAATCACAGGCTCTGGGGAATTGAGATGGAATTTTAAAGTGTCTGGTAGTAAATTGTGCATGGTTGATTGAAAAGAAAAACAAAATCAGGCTATAAATAATAATAATATTATTGTCTTTCAAATATATGTTTAAATATTTCTAATAATAATTATCTAGTGTCTTTGTATTGCGGGCATCTTCTCACGCATTGCAGACCTATGATATATTATAATTATCTAGCATCTTTGCATGCATTGTGGACCTATGATGCTATCTATGACATTCTTCCCACGCATTGCGGACCTATGTCACTCTTCGCACGCATTGCTGGCCTATGACATTCTTCGCACCCATTTTGGACCTATGTATGATGCTATGTAGCGTCTTCGCATGCATTGCAGACCTATGACACTATCTACTGGCCTTCACACACATTGCAGACCATGATACTCTTGGCACGCATTGCGGACCTACATGTATGACACTGTTCGCACGCATTGCGGACCTATGAATCCTTTATAGACCGTTGGCCACTTGAGTGGCGCTAATGGACCATAACTTGGTCAATATTTCTTTGGTAGATTTTTTATGATTTTTTGCCACCAAAATCATCTCATAGAGATCTCTTCATTGAAAGCATAAAATTGTGACCCCCTCCTATATAGGGTATGGTTGACCACCCCTAAAACCTTTGGACGTCTTTTTTCAAATACACACAAGGTCTAAGACATATGTCACATTTTAAAATCTATGCACTGAGAGCTTCAAAATAAGCTTAGTTTAGGGGTGTACCTACTATACCAGAAGATTAGAACGTTTTTTAACTTTTTTATTTTTACGTTTTAAACCAATTTATAGCAAAACCATTACTTCCTTCATGAAGGTTGATATTATTTTAGAAATACACTCATCATCAGCTTTCAAATGGTACATCATACATGGACATTGAGTTTTTATTTATCAATTTAGAAAAAGATGGCTGGATGGATGATTTAAACAATTCTGGCAACAGTTTAGGTCACAGTGGTTTCATGCACCCAAATAAAACTTTGTGAAAACTAAACGGCTTAAAATGAGCCACAGCTCAACTCAGCGAATGTTTCGAAAAACACAATTGTCTAACTACGGAATAATTCTAGTTGATGAAAATATTTCTCTGTTTAGAGATGGTATTTGGCAAAGATTCGTGTTGGAGCAGCGCGCCAGTGTTTTCCCGCCATTTGTGACGTCATTCGTCCGTCTGTACTCTAATAACGGACAGCCCTAAACCAATCACAGCCCGAGTTTTACACAGCAAATGTATAACGTTACAGCAGATTTCAGTGCTGTGTGTAGACCCCGGTTTTTTCGAACATGATTCGCCCGCTATGATTCGCCCGTCATGATTCGACCGAGAGGTTACCAAGCAGTAAGACGAATGATGAAAGTTTTGCACGAAGACCCACGCTGGCGGGTGATTTATCATCAATATTTGTACGGAAGTTCTATAAAGGAAACAGCTAGATGTCTTTTTACAAGTACCAGCTTTGTATCAAATATTCGCAGGTTGTATGGGGAGCGTAGCGAGATAAACCGGCAAAGAAGAAGAGGAAGGCAAAGAATCTTGTCTAGTAAGCGGAAGTTTGAACATGTTGAATGTTTATTGTATTTTATATCGAGTGACATGTACAAGTTGTTGAAAGTCAAACATTTCTTTATCTGATACTTGAATAGATAGGGAACACAAAACTCTGGAGGAAATGATAAGGAATAAGCCGGAACTGTTTATAGACGAGTATCAAGACTGGTTTCACACAGTTACACGGGTTAGCAACTGTTGCAACTATTGTATTGTGCAGGTCGATACTACGCCTTGGATTTACGTATGAAAAGGTAGGTCTTATCTCAATGAATTTTCCGTGTTTTGCATGTAGGAAAGTTTGCAGCCAATACATAGAACTCCTATGGTCTGGAGGAAAGCATTCTTGACTTCTGTGCGTAACAGCGGCAGCAGCGGTTTCGGTAGTTCGCTATTGTTATTGTTTATAATTTAGGTCAATTTACAATCGCATCGATCAGATTTGCAAGCCGCAAGGACCAAGATATCCTTCTGAACGGCCTCGCAAAATATGTAATGTGTCAGAATTTTTTTAAATATTCTTTGTGACTGGATATCAAACATTAATTTCTGAAGGAACTTACAATAACAATAGCGAACTACCGAAACCGCTGCTGCCGCTGTTACGCACAGCTGTCAAGAAGTCAAGAATGCTTTAATTTCTCCAGACCATAGGAGTTTTATGTACTGGCTGCAAACTTTCCTACATGCAAAACACGGAAAATTCATTGAGATATGACCTACCTTTTCATACGTAAATCCAAGGCGTAGTATCGACCTGCACAATTCAATAGTTGCAATCAGTTGCTAACCCGTGTAACTGTGTGAAACCAGTCTTGATACTCGTCTATAAACAGTTCCGGCTTATTCCTTATCATGCATTGCCTCCAGAGTTTTGTTTTCTCTATCTATTCAAGTATCATATAAAGAAATGTTTGACTTTCAACAACTTGTACATGTCACTCGATATAAAATACAATAAACATTCAACATGTTCAAACTTCCGCTTACTAG
Source organism: Desmophyllum pertusum (assembly GCA_029204205.1). Classification (NCBI taxonomy): domain Eukaryota; kingdom Metazoa; phylum Cnidaria; class Anthozoa; order Scleractinia; family Caryophylliidae; genus Desmophyllum; species Desmophyllum pertusum. The sequence goes on from MU825898.1 coordinate 177,724, forward strand.
ACAAGATTCTTTGCCTTCCTCTTCTTCTTTGCCGGTTTATCTCGCTACGCTCCCCATACAACCTGTGAATATTTGATACAAAGCTGGTATTTGTAAAAAGACATCTAGCTGTTTCCTTTATAGAACTTCCGTACAAATATTGATGATAAATCACCCGCCAGTGTAACTTTCATCATTCGTCTTACTGCTTGGTAACCTCTCGGTCGAATCATGACGGGCGAATCATAGCGGGCGAATCATGTTCGAAAAAACCGGGGTCTACACACAGCACTGAAATCTGCTGTAAATATTAGCAAATATGTACAGGTATTTCCCTCTGGATTGTTTCAAGACTAGTGGAAACGAAAAAAATTAATGTTAGGATGAAACGTCTAGATGTACAGTGTAATAGCATGTTTTTAATTCTTTTCGTTTTCACCACTTTTCAGTTCCACCGTCTCTTGTCTCATCCGCTGCAAATGTCACGAAAACCGTTGGAGAATCAGTGAAGTTTGAGTGTTCATTTAATGGAATCCCAAACCCGGTCATTCAGTGGTTTTACGTTTCTGGAGGACCAATGGTTCAACTCCAACAAACAAATCATTATGTTATTTCAGCTGGATCTCTTGAAATCAGGCAAATCACGAAGAAAGATGAAGGGAGGTATATTTGTCGAGCTGTTAATGTGGCTGGACGTTTGGAATCATCAGCGTTTTTGAGGGTGAAAGGTATTTATGTTTCATCTGTCGCCAGTTTTGATGCAGTTAATGGCAGTAATCACGCATCCCTTTACCTTTCTCCTCCTTCATAAACATTTTAGGCCCAATATATTTTATGCGTCGTATATTTCAGTCGAATTTCAATCAAGTGCCCACAGAAATAGTAAAGTGGAAAACGTTGCTTCCATTGGTGTATTGCAACGTAGTCGAATGAAGTAATACCAGTGAGGTTTCTGCAGATTTAATTAAATTCGATGCGACTGCATAAAATTGGGCCCGCTTAAAAATAATAAAAAAATTCTTAAAAATTCACGGGACCATCAACTGCGAACCTACACATGACGTCATGTTTAGATTGTATTATCTCAAAGAGATAATACAGTCAAACCCGGCCACCCTCGGGGAAATGGCAAGTGGCTGCTTTATAATAGGGGTTGGCCGCTTAATAGGGGTTTTATTTACAGTAGTATACTGATATTGGGACTTTGATAGCTGGCCGCTTTATAGATGTTGGCCGCTTAATAGGGGTTAGCAATTGAAGCAAGACAAACAGATGATTTAATTTTTTATTGAATCTTACACAGCGCGTTAATGCTCTTGCAGTCAGAATAAAGTTTATTTCAAGCCGCCATAGTAGAATTTCAATTTCATTTTAACTCTAGAAGCTGGTTTAGAAAACTAAACCAGCCTCTAAGGAATTATAATGCACTTCGCAAAAAAGTCTCTCTGTCGTCTCCAGATCTCCGTGTCACTATACAGCCAGCTACAGTTAGTCTCCATTATGTCAATATATCCACTTTGTCAGGGCTGTAGTATAGTGACGTCGAATCTGAAAGACTGTTTAGAATCTGGTGAGGTTATTGTGAATTTCAGCTGAATTCCCTATAGTCCATGTGCTGAACTTTCTCTGTCGCCTCCAGATCTCCGTCACCAGCTACAGTTAGGCCCCATAATGTCAACACCCACTCTGTCAGGAGCTGCAGTCCAGTGACGTCGAATCCGGAAGACTGTTTTGAATTCAGCTGAATTTCCCAGTCTGTTGTGCATGTGCTGAACTTTCCTTGTCGCCTCCAGATCTCCGTCACCAGCTACAGTTAGGCCCCATGATGTCAACATCCACTCTGTCAGGGGCTGCAGTCCAGTGACGTCGATCCGGGAGACTGCTGAGTCCCATGGGTCTGCTAGATCCAGTCCCATTCCTTCAGCTCAGCACATGCACAGTCAAGAAGTGTACATTTTAAATCCTTTTAGAAACGTCTGGGAAGAAAATGTTCCAAGTATTTGCTGTGCGGCGCTGGTTTATCGAAAGGTAGATTTAAAATTCAGGAAAAACTTGACAAGATTCATCCTCGCTCATCTCGTCGAGCTCCATGACTTGGATGTCGCCTGTCCACGTACCCACAGAGCTTGTAGATGAACAAGTATCCAATTCCGCTGGAAAAACTTGACACGATTCATCCTCGCTCATCTGCTCGAACTCCATATCTTGGATGTCGCCTGTCCACGTACCCACAGAGCTTGTTGATGAACAAGTATCTAATGATTCAACGGCCTCAGTTTCTGGGTACGTGGGAGTTCTCAAAGGACTGAGCGACTCGGTTGAGCTATCGGCCGCGTATGACGAAGTGAAGCTCTTGCAGGGCTGTACAATGATAAGCCTACCCATTGTAACCCCAGGCTGGAATAGTGGAGTCGGTGTTCGTGGCCGCTCGTGGTCACTACCCGACGGGTAACTGTCAGATGAGTGTACTCGGAGTTCGTAGTATGAAGCGGTGCTCGCTGTCACCATGCTACTGGCAGACCACCCAGTGCTGTATAAACGCTCACTTGCAGGATTGGAAAGATTACGGCTTCCTTGAAGTGTCATGATGCTGCCTGGATCATTCGCACGGCCATTGTCACAAGGTGATACGCGATTTTGCCTTCTGTTCAAAATACTGGAGATTCTCGTCGGTGAACGTTGACTCCTTTCTACCGACTTCCTGGTACCAGCGGCGCCGTTGTTCAAATCAGCATTCGCCAAACGACTTGCTTTTCTTTTCCAAACCTTAGCAGAAACGTTCTGTTTTTGCGAAAAGCAGGCAGTAGAACAGTTTCCCATCTCGGTATATAAGTAATCTTTGAACAACTGTTATGTACAGTAATCTAAACTTGAGTTGTCTCCGACTGAAGTGTCTTCAAGTGACGGTCTGGTAAATTACAATTGTGGAGTAAACTTGACGTAGAAATTAGAAAAGACGAGTGCGCGCGCAAAGTGGATTTATCACCCAAGGTCCCGGACGTGGGATTACGAGTGCAAATTACAACGAAGACTTCCGAAGTTAGTACGACGAAACACGAAGACCCCTACCTGCCGACGGCTATACGAGGCATTCCGAAGATGGCCGAAGTTCACCCAACGCGTTCCTGTGCGTTCCGAAGTGTTATCCGTCCCTTGGAAAACTGTGCCAGACCGCCAGGTCGAGAAACTGAGTCAATAAAAACACTTCGAACGTTTGGAATATAAAAATAATTCAGAAGCAAACAACAGATGCCGTAATGTAGAGTAAAATGTCTCATTTTTTCTCGCCGTCGCGCGTCGCGTCTCCTCGTAGGAGGTGATTTTCGCGCGCGCCCGCGTGCTCTCCCACACGACTATCCCTGAGAAAAATGAGAGACTGCTCGTAATCTAATTAAAACATTATAGAACGAGATCACCATTGGGTAACAATCTTTTCCTCAAATATTTGAATTTTTTAACTAATTTTTAATTAAATCGGGTTCTTTTCCATTCATTTTATTGTAATTCTGGCCGGGCTGAATAAATTTGTGCGTTAAATCGGAGACTTCGTTAAGTCGGGTTCCACTGTAATACAGTCAAACCCCTATTAAGCGGCCACCCTCGGGGGAATGGCAAGTGGCTGCTTAATAGGGGTTGGCCGCTTAATAGGGGTTTTATTTACAGTAGTATACTGATATTGGGACTTTAATAGCTGGCCGCTTTATAGGGGTTGGCCGCTTAATAGGGGTTAGCAATTGAAGGAGGACAAACAGATGATTTAATATTTTTTATTGAATCTTACACAGCGCGTTAATGCTCTTGCAGTCAATAAAGTTTATTGCTTCAAGCCGGCCATAGTAGAGAGGGCGAAAAGAGCCATTTCAGCAGAATTTCAATTTCATTATAACTCTAGAAGCTGGTTTAAACCAGCTTCTAAGGAGTTATAATGCACTTCACAAAAAAGTATCTCTGTCGTCTCCAGATCTCCGTGTCACTATACAGCCAGCTACAGTTAGTCTCCATTATGTCAATATATCCACTTTGTCAGGGCTGTAGTATGGTGACGTCGAATCCGAAAGACTGTTTAGAATCTGGTGAGGTTATTGTGAATTTCAGCTGAATTCCCTATAGTCCATGTGCTGAACTTTCTCTGTCGCCTCCAGATCTCCGTCACCAGCTACAGTTAGGCCCATAATGTCAACACCCACTCTGTCAGGAGCTGCAGTCTAGTGACGTCGAATCCGGAAGACTGTTTTGAATTCAGCTGAATTTCCAGTCCGTTGTGCATGTGCTGAACTTTCCTTGTTGCCTCCAGATCTCCGTCACCAGCTACAGTTAGGCCCCATGATGTCAACATCCACTCTGTCAGGGGCTGCAGTCCAGTGACGTCGATCCGGGAGACTGCTGAGTCCCATGGGTCTGCTAGGTCCAGTCCCATTCCTTCAGCTCAGCACATGCACAGTCAAGAAGTGTACATTTTAAATCCTTTTAGAAACGTCTGGGAAGAAAATGTTCCAAGTATTTGCTGTGCGGCGCTGGTTTATCGAAAGGCAGATTTAAAATTCAGGAAAAACTTGACAAGATTCATCCTCGCTCATCTCGTCGAGCTCCATGACTTGGATGTCGCCTGTCCACGTACCCACAGAGCTTGTAGATGAACAAGTATCCAATTCCGCTGGAAAAACTTGACACGATTCATCCTCGCTCATCTGCTCGAACTCCATATCTTGGATGTCGCCTGTCCACGTACCCACAGAGCTTGTAGATGAACAAGTATCCAATGAGTCAACGGCCTCAGTTTCTGGGTACGTGGGAGTTCTCAAAGGACTGAGCGACTCGGTTGAGCTATCGGCCGCGTATGACGAAGTGAAGCTCTTGCAGGGCTGTACAATGATAAGCCTACCCATTGTAACCCCAGGCTGGAATAGTGGAGTCGGTGTTCGTGGCCGCTCGTGGTCACTACCCGGCGGGTAACTGTCAGATGAGTGTACTCGGAGTTCGTAGTATGAAGCGGTGCTCGCTGTCACCATGCTACTGGCAGACCACCCAGTGCTGTATAAACGCTCACTTGCAGGATTGGAAAGATTACGGCTTCCTTGAAGTGTCTTGATGCTGCCTGAATCACTCGCACGGCCATTGTCACAAGGTGATACGCGATTTTGCCTTCTGTTCAAAATACTGGAGATTCTCGTCGGTGAACGTTGACTCCTTTCTACCGACTTCCTGGTACCAGCGGCGCCCTTGTTCAAATCAGCATTCGCCAAACGACTTGCTTTTCTTTTCCAAACCTTAGCAGAAACGTTCTGTTTTTGCGAAAAGCAAGCCGTAGAACAGTTTCCCATCTCGGTATATAAGTAATCTTTGAACAACTGTTTTGTACAGTAATCTAAACTTGAGTTGTCTCCGACTGAAGTGTCTTCAAGTGACGGTCTGGTAAATTACAATTGTGGAGTAAACTTGACGTAGAAATGAGAAAAGACGAGTGCGCGCGCAAAGTGGATTTATCACCCAAGGTCCCGGACGTGGGATTACGAGTGCAAATTACAACGAAGACTTCCGAAATTAGTACGACGAAACACGAAGACCCCTAGCGGCTGCCGACGGCTATACGAGGCATTCCGAAGATGTCCGAAGTTCGCTCGAAGCGTTCCTATGCGTTCCGAAGTGTTATCCGTCCCTTGGAAAACTGGGCCAGGTCGGGAAACTGAATAAATAATAAAACACTTTTTCTCGCCGTCGTGCGTCGCGTCTCCTCGTGGGAAGTGATATAATTTTCGCGCACGCTTGCGTGCTCTCCCACTCGACTATCCCTGAGAAAAATGAGAGACTGCTCGTAATCTAATTAAAACATTATAGGACGAGATCAACATTGGGTAACAATTTTTTCCTGAAAGATTTGAATCTTAAACACAATTAAATCTCTTGATAAATCGGATGAAGAGGATCTGTCTTGATATATTTCATATAGAACGGACAATTGTGCGGGAGTCGCTTGGATATTGCAACAATTTTCTAAGCTGTAAACATCGCGCTATGATCTTGTTTTAACATTGCTCTACGTCCTTTGTACTTTGTGGCTTTGTTTAACCTTTGAACCTACTGGTTTACAATGGATGCAAGTTGCGTGCATTGAATTTGAAATCTTACTACTTGCTAGACTGTACATGTAGTTTCCAACTAATTACAATCAACTCTCGCCTTGCGGACACCCCGTTATTACGGACACCCGCTATTACGGACACTGAAAATCCAGAATCTAAAGAGGTTTGACTGAAAATGACTCCAAACTACGTCCCGAGGGTGTCCCGGCTATAACGCGAGTCGACTGTAGTTTGTCAGCTTTTACCATCTCAAAAGCCGTATTGCATGCTAAATGTGGGCGGTAAAGTAATTCTGGATTTTTCTCAGTTTTTTTTATAATTAAATAAACTTTTCTGTTACTTTTTTCTTCTACAATAACTCACCGTTATTTCCAAGAAGCGGCTTTTTTTTTTTTTTTTTTTTTTTTTTGCAACACAAATTATTTTATTGTCAAAAAAACACGAATTACAAGGTTGGTATTTATTTGGTATTACAAGAAGCGGCATTGCTTGCGGTGTGTAAGTCTCATTCTTAACAGCAAAATTTGGCTCAGGCGTATCGTCATATTGTGAAGTTGTTTCGTTTCTTTCTCGGCATTCCACTGTAAACGTTGTAGTGATGTTATCTAAACTACTTGTTTTTTTTCGGGTTCTTGAGATATCCATGTACAATATTCGTGTAGATAAGTAAGCCCTTGTAACTGTAGTGCTAAATACGTATGGAAACATAGCATTCAGGTAAAACGCCCCATTTATAGTTCATGGCGGGCACATTTCCTTCACTAGTAACTAGAAAATGCGGGAAAATGATCGGCGACAGTGCATCCTCGGAGACCCAGGGCCAGTTAGTTGGGGCAGACGAAGTAACTCGAGTAAAATCCGCGTAATGAAAGTTTGCAAGAACCCGGGGGGGGGGGGGGGGTACTCCTTGAAATTTTTGGTCGGGGTGTGCGGCCTGCTTCTTGAAACTCTTACCCTATTTCAGACCCTATTTCAGACCTGATCCAAAAATCGATACCCTATTTCAGACCTATAAAATTAGTACACGTGTCTAATACAGGACTTCAGCTACCCAGGAATGGGTTCCATTTGCGCAAACATTTGAAAAGGGCTTCAAATTCCCCGATGTTAATGGAGAAGAAAAACTGTTTCGGCTAAAAGCCAAACCAAATTCCAGACCAGAGTGCACAAAACATACCCTATTTCAGAGCAAAATGGTCAAAATCTATACCCTATTTCAGACCAAAACGGCTCAAAAACCATACCCTTTGGGGCGGCACATACCTATATAACTTATATAAGGGAGTACCCCCCTCCCCCCGGAGGCGAAAAAGGCGAACAGGCGAAAAAGGGTGACAGTGCTGACACAACAAGTCTGATCTCACTGTTCCTTTATTCAGTACCAGCATCTCTTGACATCAACCCGGTGAACGTGACCGTCAATGAATCATCGTCAGCATCGTTCCAATGCAACGCATCAGGGTGATCCAAAACCAGTAGTCACGTGGTTCAAGGATGGCACTCAGTTGACTACAGGTGGAAGGATTGTGATTGGTGGAGACAGCCTGACAGTGTTGAGCACGGTCGCAAGTGATGCTGGACATACAGCTGTAATGTTAGTAATGGATTGAGTTCGCATGTGGGCATTGCTCATTTGTTTGTACAAGGTGAGTGACTCGTGACATCAGCTTGAAGGTACTTTATATTTATGCTTTTAAGTCTGTCCTTGTGTGAAATTGGTGCCGGGGCGACCAGAATTTACGCCTTTGCGCATGCTTGAGTGTTTGACCGCGGTGAAATGTGCGCCAATGAAGGTATAAAGAATAAACGAACGTAAATCTCGCGCGTTCGTCTCACGGACTTTAGCGAAAAATAGAGACTGCTCGGCAGTCTAGACGGTTAACAGAAGGGGAAATTACTCGACTATTGATAAATTCCCATTTTATATACAGTATTTCTGACATATTATGTCAGCAATGCTTATCATTTCATGTACGAGGCTAAATGCGTTTGGTTAAAAGAGTGTTTGCCCAGTTGGTTTTTGTCTTTGAAAAGGATTGTAGATGAAGTTTTGGGCCTTTTATTCAGACAAAAACCTAAATAAATTAAGTCTGTTGCTTTGCGTAAAGATGTCTCGCGAATGGCAAGATGTGCGTAAGTTCAGTGAAATTATGCGGAACTGTCAACTCTCGCCTTGCGGACACCCTGTCATTACGGACAAAAAACAACCCTCTCTCCGGCGAAAGCTATAGAGGTTTGACTGAAAATGACTCCCGCTATTGCGGACTCTCGCTATTACGGACTCCAAACTACGTCCCGAGGGTGTCTGCTATAACAAGAGTTGACTGTACTCAGTTGAATAGTTTTTAGTTGGGCGTGTTACTTCTTCCCTGAAATAAAAAAAGTTAAAACCGTCTCAATCAATTTATTCAACAAATTTGTAGACTGTTCACAGGCCTCTCTATGTTCTCAGATCGTTGTAGCTGCGAGCGAACTGGAACTGAGCGCGAGCGTGTGGGTAGGGGGCGGGGAAGGAGAAACCACCCCACCCCCTCGCGCTCGCTGTTAGCGTCGAGAAAATAGAGAGGCTGTAACAGTTAGGCTCGATTTCCGCCGCTCTCTCGAGTCCGGTCTTCGTTCGGGGGATGAGCGTGGGCTCATTTTCCCGAACAGCGGCTGGTAATCGAGCCTAGTAAACAGTCTAACAAATTTGTCATACCTACTGCTTTGGATTTAAACATCTCTTTGCCTGTCTGCAGTTGCTCCAAACATAACTTCGTTTCTCGTGCCCCGATTGGTCAGGCTCGGAATGAGTGCCACGCTAACCTGTGCGGTCAGCGGTATTCCCCAACCACGCGTCACGTGGCACAGAAGCGGCGTGGCGTTATCCGTGACAAGCAGCCTGTTTGTAATTGGGAAACGTGCGTGACGCCGACAGTGGGGTGTATACCTGTATTGCTTCTAACGCCGCGGGAAGGGAATCGAAACACGGCAACTTGACTGTCCAAGGTGGTTTGTTTTATTGCAGGTTCTTTTTGGATTGGTCGTTTTCAAACTAGACACAGATACTCGTCTCAGTAATCTCGTACCCAGATATTTCCATCCCGAGAGTTCAGAAGATCTGGGTACGAGATTATCGTCTCAGATGATTTATTTGTCTCAAATGACTTTCTGGTTTAGTGTGAAAACGAGACGGATACAATTTTAGTACAGCATTTACTTGTATTTTAGCTCTGACGAAGGGCTAAAGCGCTTGAAACATCAGCTTTCCAAATTCGCTGTACACGGCGGTTTATTTCCCTTTATCAAACTCAAGTTGATAATCAGCTATTAAAGTGTTTCACTTTCCCACCGACGCGGCCATAACAGTTTGTTTAAAAACTAGTCGCCTGAATACAGTTTTAGACGACGAGCTCTGATTGGTTGCTTGTTAGTAGGTTCGCATAAAACTAAGTGACCATGTTTGAAAATGCTGGACAACTCTCACCGGTTCTCCCCAATTTCCCCCTTCTATGTGTATCATCAGTGATGTAAAGAGCGCGCGCGTTTTCTATTTTTAAAATCAGAATTTATTAATCTGTCCTACAGTGGCTCCTAGTCCTCCATTTCCAATCTCAGCCACCCCGTTTCCTCGACCGTTATTCAGTTGTCATGGAGACCAGGGTTTGATGGACACAGTTCTATAACCGATTACAAACTGGAGATGAAGAGAGAGTCTGGGACTTATGTTGTGCTGGAGGAAAACATCTCTGCGACGTCATACACAGTGAGGAATCTTGATCCTACACCAACGTACACCTTCAGGATTTCTGCGCGCAATGCTGTTGGTTTAAGTCCTGGGGGCGACTATTGCGAACCAAACCTTGCAAGATGGTAAGTGGGAATAATTGATGTAGGTAAAGTTTTCACGAGCCTAGTGGCCCACAACTGCCGGAGCTTATCTCGTTTTTCTGGGTGTAGACAGACACTGTGAGATGAGAGTTAAGTGTAAGTGTCTTGCCCAAGAACACAACACAAACATGTGACCCAGGCAAGGGCTTGAACCAGGACCGCTCGATGCAGAGTCCAACGCGCTAACCATTGAGCCACTCATCTCTAAAATCTCGCGGGAAGACCAAGCCTTCACACTTACAGTCTGGCCTCTTTAGGAGCGAGGCGCCACATTAAAGGAACTAGTGTGATGCGCGAGAATGAAACGTGTCTATCGATAAACGTAGTCTACGCGCGAGACACGCAACGTGTCTATGGATAAACGAGATGCGACGCGCCGAAAAAAAAACACGTCATTCTTCAAACGAGCCGGCCCTCTCAAGAAGCGCCGTTCGAGAAACGAAACACAGGCGCTAGATCGCGAGCACTCTACGTAGTTGACGAGTGCAAAGGTCTTAAACCACGAAAGTGCATTTTGTAGTTGTGATGGGAGTATAGATTCGTGTACTAATTTCGTATTTTTCACAATTTTAGCACCCTCACCACCAACAGCATTGGTCGCGTGGTACCTTCAAATAATGCCACTGCAATCAGCTTAACATGGAACATACCGGCTACTCCTAACGGTCAAATCACACGCTATGAAATCCAATAACAATGCTGCTGGCAGTAGCGACGTTACCAGTAAAGTGCTATCAGCCAATCAGCTTCCTGTACTTATGACTTTGATTGACAGCTTGAAGCCATTCAAACGCTATCAGTTTAGGATCCGTGCAGCCACTGGGAAAAGATTGTTAGTGGGGAAACTTTTCAGCTGTAGCTGAAGCGAGAACTGGCGAAGCAGGTATTTATTTAGTTTTACACTTTGGACTCCAGCGAACGTTAGCGTTCACAGGTTGTATGGTTCCTTGAAATCTTGGAAAGTCCTGGAATTTTTTTCTGACATTTTCCTGGACTAGAAAGTCCCCAGAAAATGTGTGATTTTTTTGGCAGGTCTTGAAAAGTCCTTTAAAAACAACCTCTCTTATGTGCACTGCGGATTTTTATTTATAGTTTTGATCAGCTAACTTGTTTTCCTCTGTTTTGTTTTCAGCTCCAGATGCAGCCCCTCAGGATATTCAACTGCAAGTTTTGTCTGCGGAATCAATTTTGGTGAATTGGAAGGTAAATTGAATACATGTAGTTTAACATGCAGCGAAACACATTTCGTATTGTTTTAAATGATTTGGACATCGTTTTGACATCTTTTGCTGGTTTTCCAACTTCTCAGCCAATCAGAAAGCAAACATGGGCACGTGCAATTATTTTATCGGCACGTGGCCCACTTTGATGTAACCGCCTCCCATACTAACTTGGCCAAGCCAACATAAAGATGACAATCCAAACTTTTAGCAATGTTACGAATTTTCCTCAGGAATGCCGGAGAGTTTCGTGGAGAGTTTTGGAAGGTTTTCTCATCCCCGATCGGTTACCGTCAGCGCGCGGTCAAACGCGACAGTTGACGTCATCTGCCGGTCAAACGAGCGAGAAACTCACTTCAACTCACTTCAAATCACTTCAACTCTCTTCAACTCACACGTGTCGATTCTCATTCTCGTTGGATCCGTTCCTAAGTAACATTACTGTTTTCCCTGTTACAGTGAAAATGACGCTACCGTTGCCACTCGACAAACTTTCTGATTAATTTTTGACATCTTTTTGACAACTTTTTGACAACTTTCGGATGGGTTCCGTTTAGCCTGTTCCAGGCGTTCGGATAGTGGGGGAGCGACGCGAAAAGACGCGAAGAGTGGCGAGTGAATAATAGGCGTCGCGCCCTCTCTTCTGCGCTTTGCGCATCTTTTTCGCGTCTCTCCTCCACTATCCGAACGCCTGGAACAGGCTAGGTTCCATTTGACTTGACCAGTCAAAATCCAAGAAGTGTGGGAGGCGGAGTCGTGAATTTGGAATGGTTTTAGTTTCTAGTCTAGTTCAAATGTGGCGCCAAAAACGGAACCCATCAAAGTTGTCAAAAAATATGTCAAAAATTAATCAAACATTTTTGTCGAGTGACAACGGTAGCGTCAGCTTCACTGTAATCGACATGCAGCAAAGTAACGCTTTGCAGTAATGTTTTTTAACCAAGTATCCCAGGCTGTTTATTCTATCACTTGTTTGTCACTATGTAACGGTGATCTTTGACAATATTTAACTTTTATTTTCAACAGAGTGTTCCCTCAGAATCAACGAACGGCAATGTTAGAAAATACATCATATTTGTGAAGGCAACAGGTCCGTACAGATTTTCTGATGCAAAGAACTTCTCCACGGACACTTCACTGAATTTTACAATACGAGGATTATTTCCATGGACGAAGTACAACGTCTCCGTCCAGGCCTTCACGGTACAGGCCGGTCCCCATGAGCCCTTGGAAGCAAGCTTGGACTTTGGAAGCTGGTAAGGTTTTGAGCGAGGAGTGTGTCTTCAAGTACGCATGTAAACAATCCGTTGGTATTTAATATTGTTAAACCGTATACCTCAGTTGTACACCTCGCGTCAACGCGCGGAAGTTTTGAGAATATTCTAAACTCCAGTAAAGTATATAGAGGATATTACACGGGGGCGCGAAAAATATGAATTTTATTTCGAGTGGTGAAAACAATATTTTACGAATGAGCAGCAGTTTAACACGAGAAAATAAAATTCATATCTTCAAGCCACTGTGTAATTTCTTTTTATTATATAGACAAAAAACAAAAGCACAAACTTTATCGCGAACTCTTGCAGCTCGATGGCTGGACTTTCTTGAATTTCTCTCCTTTCGTCTTCACTTACAAGGAGCGCCTTGAATAATTTTAAGTCATATGAAGTTTTTCTTCTTCGTGTTAGCATTTTCATACTCCTCAGTGAACGATTTCGCTTCAGTGAATTCACGAATCTATCGCTCGCCATTTTTCAACCAGTGTTAGCAGCTTTGCACAAACAACCGTGCAAAAGCGGGAAATGACGTCATCGATATCCTCACTAGTGAGGATATGGAAAATACGCAACTCGGGACCCGGATGTAATTTTCGTATGAATTTTACGAATAGTCTATTTTCCAGTAAAACACTCCGTGTCTATATATAAAACATGACTACGCATTTCCATGTATCGAACTCTACTCAATCAACAGTTTGAGTTTTTTTTGCGGCCGTCATTCATCTTAGCGGACGTCTCAGGAAACAGAAGTGGACTCTGATTAGTAGATCGGATTTCGATCCATTTTGTATGTTTCTTTTTTTCAGGATCCGTTGATTGTCGGGGTAATTATGATTGACAGCAGTGAAAAAACGCAATTGTTAGTGGGTTTTGAACTTCAGAGTTCGCGTGTTATTGAAAGTCGCAGTAAAGCTTGATACATCAGGAATTCGAAAAAATAAATTATCTGTCATTTTGAGAAATGAAGCAATATTTGCAATTTCTCCTTTATCTAGTTCGTTTACACGCTTTTGATAAAAAAGTTTCTCTGATTTCTCAATGGTTGCGTCGTTTTTCGTGTTAATCCCATCTTTGTCTGTTTTTCTCAGCGCCCGGTCCGCCATCAAATGTCACTCTGGTCTCTGACAGCCAGCACAGTATTATGGTCCACATGACTCAACCAGTTCCGCTCATGCGCAATGGTATCATCCGTGGTTTTAGTGTGTTTTACAGGCAGACCAGCTTATTACCACAGGCAGGCTATCTGTCTGTAAATACGACTGTTTCCCCCGCAAGACTGTTCAACCTGACACTGTATACACAGTATTCAGTCAAAGTAGCAGCATTCACTAACGCAGGGCTAGGAGACACAAGTGAAGTGAAAACAATATACACACAGGAAGGAGGTTAGTTGTTTGTTTGTTTGTTTAGTTGTTTGTTTGTTTGTTTGTTTGTTTGTTTGTTTGTTTGTTATACTGCTTGATCCATTGTTAATGCCTGGATGTAGAAACTAGGGTTTTTGTTAAACTTAGGTCGTGTTCTATTGGGATCAACCCTGACGAATCACAACATCAAAGGAGCCTTGGTGTCGATGCATCCTTTCTATTTACCCGGCCGGTTTATACTCTCTTCTCATTTTCTCTTCTTTTCCTCCTTTTGACCTAAAATTAAAGATGATGGTTTCATGCTTACTAATAAAACTAACCTTAAACAACATAATTACTAACCTTTGTCATTCATATCCTCCACAAATTCTCATCACCTTCACCTCTAATCATCACACAACTCATTATCTCGACCTTAACATATCACTGAATCATCATACCATGTTATATCATAAAATCCATCATCATGTGTTCCAAAAACCACATCACAAATACATGTACTCCTCACTCATGTCAATCTACAGATATCATGGCATCAACTATCAATCTGGAAAACAGCTTCCAACCTTTCAATTTCGACAACAACACCTCCTTCTGTTCTACATTTCTTCATTCAACCAAACACCCAATCAACATCCACTGCCACCAACAAAACTACAAAACAAGAAAAGAACAGGAGAAAGAAAAGAAAATACAAGTTGAAACTACAACAAAGAAAAACAAACAAGAAAAAACAAATAAAAAACCTCATCTAGCACCGTCATATACCACTAAACAATGGATATGGAAAACAAGAAGAAACCCATCCCTAAAAAAACAACAAAAAATCAAACTTTTCCAAGCTCATAACATTCTAAACTCAAAGAAAAAAAACAACGCCGAAATCTACAACCTTCAAACATCTCTAACCACTGAATTTTTTAAAAGCAAAACTGCACAAACATCTACCTTAATCAAATCTACCCACTCTTCGCCAGCTGATCTGCAACAATCTATCAATGAACTCAAATCTCCAATACTGTTCTGGAACAAAGACTACACCAAATCAAAATCAAAGTACAGCAACTCCATCAAGCAAGAATCATTAATTTAAAGAAAACAACACATCACAAAGGTCACCAATTCAAACACCGCCTTCATTTACTCCACTCAACCATCAATTCTTCCTGCAACACTTTAAAACAGAATCAACCTAGCGAAACAGAACACTGCACTTCTACTCCTACATGAACTCAATCTCTCAAGAAAAAACCGTCATCCTACAAGAAAAAGAAAAACTATCTGCTCTAAATAAAATCCATAATTTCACTAATCAAAATCTGCCAAACGAGCTTAACAAACCTCCTCAACAAAGGAACAAATTTCATTCCTACCACCACAAATCATACCACTTCATCCACTCGTCAAAACCATCTTCAATGAAATAAACACAACCCTGGAGCAAGTAATCAACAAAAAACATCATCCTGGACCACAGAAAATCAAATCCAAAAGAACTAAAAAAAGACATCAGCCCTACACAAAGAAAAATCCTATCAAGCTTCTGCAACTACAACAAGGCAAACCAAACTTTAACATTCATCTAATAGATTATGTACATATACAGTTAACTATACCAAGCAATATTTACAATCCAGTAACCTTTCCACTTCTCATACACAAACAACACACTAACATCACCCCCTCTACTTTAGCACACATCCACAGACTTCAAACAAACAATGACGTCATCATTACGAAAACAGACAAAAAACATGGGATGGGCTCTTGTGCCCATCTCATGGTTCTCAACTGAATACCAAAGACATTTCAACGACACGACTACATACCGACTCATTGACAATTTCGACATCTCCCAAGACCATAACGGACTCTAACGCATTACTAAACAAACTAAAATCACGTTACAAAAATTTACTTACTACTCCAAGCAAACGACATTTACTAAACAGTACAACTAAAAACCAACTTACAAATACCATACATGAAACTATTACCGAAAGTACATAAACTTGACAGACCTGCTTCACCGACAAACCTTGACAAACTAACCGGACGACCAATCATTACCGCTCACAGCTGGCTTACATCTGACCCTTCACGACTACTTGGTACGGAACTCGACAATATTATTTTACAACTGAAAAACATTTTTACAGAACACGACATACCATTTCCCTTAATTGACAACTCAACCGGACTACTTAACTTACTGAACAAATTTGACGCCAAAGACATAGATGACTACTGTTTAACGACTTTTGACTTCACTTCACTGTACACAAACATTTCATATCATGACACCATCCATGCCATATTAACCAGCTGTAAACTGCTTAACCTGCCTAATTTTTATCGAGATTATTTACTTAATCTCAATAATTTTATTAACCAACGTAATTTTTTCGTTGCTGGTAACACCACCTATCAGCAAATTAAAGGGTCGCTATGGGTAGCTACCATAGCCGGCAAATAGCCGACCTCGTGCTTTTACTAAGCGAATTTAATTTTTTAACAATACTAACAAACTCTAATGGCATTTTTATTTTTTGCCGCTATATAGATGATGGTTTCATGCTTACTAATAAAACTAACCTTAACAACATAATTACTAACCTTTGTCATTCATATCCTCCACAAATTCCCATCACCTTCACCTCTAATCATCACACAACTCATTATCTCGACCTTAACATATCACTGAATCATCATACCATGTTATATCATAAAATCCATCATCATGTGTTCCAAAAACCACATCACAAATACATGTACCCTCATTATTCATCTAATCATCCACAACATATTTTCACCGGCATCATCAAGACAGAAAACAATACGTTACAGCCGACTTTCATCAACAATAGACGACTACAATTTTATTCACAAACTGTTTACTCTACGACTGATCGCACTGGACTATCCTTACCAACTAATCACTGACAATTCATTCCCATGGCTGACACACGACACCCACCTACGACGAAATGCCAACAGAAAACAGAACAAACCGACACCGTGACACCGACAGTCTACTATCGAACTACTTTTAACAAAGACAAACGAACTGACATTACAGTACACAAAAAATACTGAACAAATACCACAAACAAACACATCCCCAAACTCACAAAAGCTTACTGCAACTCTACAAAACTACACACTTTTCTCCTTACTAATAAAATGTTACACAATAAACTAATTGCTACTCAAAACTCAAAAACTACTATAGCCAATAATTACTTAATAATTTTCTCTAAATATGTAACCATGTTTTCATATCTTTCAAGAGAACGAACAATAATTTTATACTTCATTTTGCTATCAAATCTTATTATTTTTCCAATGTTCAAAATAACAAAAATTTAATACTATTACTTATTTTGACATAAAATTTTACTATGCTTTCATTAAGTTCCATAAATATCAAATTAAAATTTTGATATATTACATGTATCTTACTATGATGTTCCAAAGAACGAAAATTATTACTTCATTTTGCAGTAAACCTGCTTTTATTATGTTTAATTAATTTCATTTTAATTAATTTTGATTTAAAATCTTACAATGCTCAAATTAGTTTTTTTAGAACGAAAAAATTTTCACTTAATTATTATGATATACATGTATAATCTTACCATGCTTTCATTAGTGTTCCAAAGAAGGGAAATTATAACTTATTTTTGGATGTAAAATTTTACTGCAATGCTTTCTTTGTGTTCCATAGAACAAATCTTATCATGCTTTCATTATTATAAATGTTCAAAAAGGACAAATTAATTTTACCTTAATTGTCATATTCCAAATAGTGTTCTGGCAAAGAACGAATAATTATAATAATTACTTATTAATTTAAAATCTTATCAAAATTTTCATACATTTTTATAGAAATTCAGAAGGTAAATTATTTAGCTCACATGTGAATTTTGACACAATATTCTGAACTCCACTACTTAATATGAAATAAATTATATTTGTTCTATTTCATTAAAATTTTATTCTTGAAAAAGCTCTCTATCAATTTAATTTACTTATTCAACCCCCCCCCCCCCTGTGGGTTTTCTGGCATCCAGTTGGGCCTTATATTTCGTGGAATTCAACCCGATTAACAAGAGAGGGTTTTCATTTTTCGGCCAGTCTTTGGTTTGGTTTCTACATTAAACTACATCTCATTAGGCTTATATCAGAATTTAAATAAAAAGTCATGAAATGGACATCATATAGCCATCATAAGCACAAAATTTCGCCGATTCCAGTTTCCCTCGATAATAAGTCAACTCTTTTATAACCAAGTTTTCCGCTTTACTGGATGAACCGATAGAACGCCCCCTGGAGGAGTTTACTCAACGGGATCCCCTTACTCAACCCGAGCCAGTTCGACCCTGTTCAAATGAAATATAAGTTAATACAGTTCCAGACACTCACCTATCAAGAATACAGTGTTCTACTTCCAACGCACAACCCAATGGAACGTTCAATCTTCGATGCGCCGTATTGTCCGTCGGTTTCTTTGTGGATCACAACACACCGCTGCGTCGTTGGATCTCGACTTTTCATATTTTTTCGCCTCATTTTTAAATCCTACTTTTCCATCGGTCAATAAAGGGGATAGACTGCGAGCAGTCTCTTTCTTTTCTACTATTCCCCTCCCTCCTCCCCAATCTCATCCTCGTTTTTTTCACCTAATTTGCATAATTATATAACATTTCCGCTCCGCGCCAAAGATCTGAGGAGAAAGTACCGACTGCTCGCAGTCTAATAAAGGGAAGTTTTGAACATATTATTGCTGCTAAAATATTTACTCGGCTCGAGCTCACTTGGATCCCATCAACACTTGCGCGCGCGTACAGAGCCTGACGTAACCTAGCAACACAACACGTCATGCTGACGCCAATTAAGAGAAAAAATTTCATCCCCTCGCAACTTCAGACTACAATTGAAACAAATATTTTCTTTTTATAATCTCCTTTTATTGTTTTATTCTCTTGGGAATTACATCAACACATATCTCTACGACTGCATAACGTAAGTGTTTTACATATTATACATTCCTATCGTTTAAAATTTCCCATTCCCCTTTTATTTTTTCAACAGAAAACAATTCATGCTACGCATCGTAAACGGGCTCTTTTTTAGCTAATGTTTACCGAGCTTTTTAGTATTTTCTTTACAAATCATTTCGTCTGTTCTCCTTTTGGGTACGGCGTCCCCTCCCCCCCCCCCCCCCCCCCCCACCTCCCCCCCCCCTTCCCTCTCGCTCCACCCCTCGACCGTTTTTTCTACATTTTTATCAGTTTAATTAATTTTTAAACAGTAACTTCGTCCCGCCCCGTTTTATAAACACGTATTTTGTAACGTTTTAACTTCTTCAATAATTAATTTTAACTAAAAATTTTAATACCCCCACCCACACCCCACCCCAATAAAAACCCTTTACTATATTTTTTATATACATGTTTTCTTTCTCTATCACTTCCATTTTCTTTCCTAATCTTATCTCATGGACTCGACACAGAGGATGTCGGGCATTGACCTGGTACCAGGTTAGAAACATCCTCGCTCAGTTGTGCTCTGCCCCTGACGAATCACAACATCAAAGGAGCCTTGGTGTCGATGCATCCTTTCTATTTACCCGGCCCGGTTTATACTCTCTTCTCATTTTTCTCTTCTTTTTCCTCCTTTTGACCTAAAATTAAAGAACGAATAATTCAACTTTTTTAATTTAAATAATCATCAATTTAAATCATGTTATAACAATTATTTGGCTAATAATTCATGATAAAGATTAAAAATATATTTCAATTATATTATATTATAATTTCTCTTCATGTAAAACCATATTAAAATGTTGTAAATTTGTTTCCCGGGAAGATGCATTTTATTCGGCCCTTAAGTCGGCAACTCCTTAACCCCCCCCCTCGAAACCCCCCAACAACCCCCCCCCCCCTACAAACCCCCCCCCCCCCCCCCGAAAATAGAATTTTTTAACCTTTCAACCAGAAAAGACCGAACGCCACATTAACCTAATATTTTAATATTATATAGCCTACAACAACCTTCAATTCTTTCAATATGGACAACCCAACTTCTGCACTCCACCTCTACCAAACTCAATTTCAACATCTAACTAAAACAGCTATAGTCAACAAAAGAAAAGAACTCTTCAACCTACTCAATGGCGATATTTTTTACCCCATTTCACTCTGGCCTCACAACATCCAACTTAAATTCTGGAACAAACCTACCACCGACCAAGATACTTTCAACCTTTTTTTGTTCTTTTTTGGTAATGGATGCCCACCGAACTTTATTTTTGAATGGATCCTCTCATCACAATTCTGGAGCATTAACAAGGGCAACAAAAGAGCAAGGCAACTAGACTTCTTAACTCACAATACAGACAACAACAAAAACACATGGTTTTATTTTGACCTCTTCCATCAAGATTGGCGGTTTTTAAATGGAGAAAAAAGAACAGTTAACATTTAATTACTTTGAATTATTGTTTAAGAACGATGATAAATTATATATTATATTAAAATTTTAAAATCCTTTTTATCAATCTTTTGCTGCCTACCCTTAACTTACTTCCTCTTTTTGTATGGCACTCCACTAGATAAAAATTAAACCATAGACGACAACCCCAAAACCTCTATCATGACCTTACCCTTTACATACCACATCCTTTATACTTCCCCTAGACTGACACTAACTATAACCTAACCCAAACCATAAACCTAACAATAACCCTTACACTTACCTTTACACTTACCCTTTCCCTACCCCAACCCTTCCCTACTATAACCCTAACCTAACCCTTACAACATCTTTTAACGAATATATTTTTATTTTTATTTTATTTTTATTTAATTTTATTTTTAAACTTACAAACTAACAAATTATTATTTGTTTAGTTAATTTTTCTCACAACATCCACCCTACCACACACACTCCTTTTATCCATTGATAACTTTACGTGTATCAATGTTCATTAGGGAACCCTTTTTAGGGATCCCTTACCACAACACTCAAAATGCCACATAGGTTGGCTAGTGATTCTACCAGCATTTAGCTTAATTAAAACAGTTTTATGCTTTTAAGTTCTGTCCTTGTGTACCATAGTCTCCTTCGCAGCAGGTATTTGGGTCGTGGGGAGAAGCGCCAAGAACGGCTGCGAAGGAGACCATATGTATGTGCGCCCCCACCGCGGTACGTCAAACAAAAATAAACTACGCCGACAAACCTCGTCATTACACCATGTTTTAAACACGTCTAACTTTTTTGGTAAACGTCCAAAAAAAATTGGTAATTCAACAAAATGCTGGAAATAAACATAACTTTGTGTATGAAAAGTTTAAACTTTTCCTTTTACCTACTTTTGTTTCCTTTCGCAAATTACCATCAAGGTTTTGATTTTGGGTTGTTGCAATGGGGCCAATGGTTTTCCTTCAACATTTTGAGCGGGAAATTGCCGCGCGGGGCGACCAGAATTTACGCCTTTGCGCATGCTCGAGCGTTTGACCGCGGTGAAATGTGCGCCAATGAAGGTATAAAGAATAAACGAACGTAAATCTCGCGCGTTCGTCTCACGGACTTTAGCGAAAAATAGAGACTGCTCGCAGTCTAGACGGTTAACAGAAGGGGAAATTACTCGACTATTGATAAATTCCCATTTTATATACAGTATTTCTGACATATTATGTCAGCAATGCTTATCATTTCATGTACGAGGCTAAATGCGTTTGGTTTAAAAGAGTGTTGCCCAGTTGGTTTTTGTCTTTGAAAAGGATTGTAGATGAAGTTTTGAGCCTTTTATTCAGACAAAAACCTAAATAAATTAAGTCTGTTGCTTTGCGTAAAGATGTCTCGCGAATGGCAAGATGTGCGTAAGTTCAGTGAAATTATGCGGAACTGTCAACTCTCGCCTTGCGGACACCCTGTCATTACGGACAAAAAACAACCCTCTCTCCGGCGAAAGCTATAGAGGTTTGACTGAAAATGACTCCCGCTATTGCGGACTCTCGCTATTACGGACTCCAAACTACGTCCCGAGGGTGTCCGCTATAACAAGAGTTGACTGTACTCAGTTGAATAGTTTTTAGTTGGGCGTGTTACTTCTTCCCTGAATAAAAAAAGTTAAAACCGTCTCAATCAATTTATTCAACAAATTTGTAGACTGTTCACAGCCTCTCTATGTTCTCAGATCGTTGTAGCTGCGAGCGAACTGGAACTGAGCGCGAGCGTGGGGGTAGGGGGCGGGGAAGGAGAAACCACCCCCCACCCCCTCGCGCTCGCTGTTAGCGTCGAGAAAATAGAGAGGCTGTAAACAGTTAGGCTCGATTTCCGCCGCTCTCTCGAGTCCGGTCTTCGTTCGGGGGATGAGCGTGGGCTCATTTTCCCGAACAGCGGCTGTAATCGAGCCTAGTAAACAGTCTAACAAATTTGTCATACCTACTGCTTTGGATTTAAACATCTCTTTGCTGTCTGCAGTTGCTCCAAACATAACTTCGTTTCTCGTGCCCCGATTGGTCAGGCTCGGAATGAGTGCTACGCTAACCTGTGCGGTCAGCGGTATTCCCCAACCACGCGTCACGTGGCACAGAAGCGGCGTGGCGTTATCCGTGACAAGCAGCCTGTTTGTAATTGGAAAACGTGCGTGACGCCGACAGTGGGGTGTATACCTGTATTGCTTCTAACGCCGCGGGAAGGGAATCGAAACACGGCAACTTGACTGTCCAAGGTTGGTTTGGTTTATTGCAGGTTCTTTTTGGATTGGTCGTTTCCAAACTAGACACAGATACTCGTCTCAGTAATCTCGTACCCAGATATTTCCATCCCGAGAGTTCAGAAGATCTGGGTACGAGATTATCGTCTCAGATGATTTATTTGTCTCAAATGACTTTCTGGTTTAGTGTGAAAACGAGACGGATACAATTTTAGTACAGCATTTACTTGTATTTAGCTCTGACGAAGGGCTAACGCTTGAAACATCAGCTTTCCAAATTCGCTGTACACGGCGGTTTATTTCCCTTTATCAAACTCAAATTGATAATCAGCTATTAAAAGTGTTTCACTTTCCCCACCGACGCGGCATAACAGTTTGTTTAAAAAACTAGTCGCCTGAATACAGTTTTAGACGACGAGCTCTGATTGGTTGCTTGTTAGTAGGTTCGCATAAAACTAAGTGACATGTTTGAAAATGCTGGACAACTCTCACCGGTTCTCCCAATTTCCCCCTTCTATGTGTATCATCAGTGATGTAAAGAGCTCGCGCGTTTTCTATTTTTAAAATCAGAATTTATTAATCTGCCCTACAGTGGCTCCTAGTCCTCCATTTCCAATCTCAGCCACCCCGGTTTCCTCGACCGTTATTCAGTTGTCATGGAGACCAGGGTTTGATGGACACAGTTTCTATAACCGATTACAAACTGGAGATGAAGAGAGAGTCTGGGACTTATGTTGTGCTGGAGGAAAACATCTCTGCGACGTCATACACAGTGAGGAATCTTGATCCCTACACAACGTACACCTTCAGGATTTCTGCGCGCAATGCTGTTGGTTTAAGTCCTGGGGCGACTATTGCGAACCAAACCTTGCAAGATGGTAAGTGGGAATAATTGATGTAGGTAAAGTTTTCACGAGCCTAGTGGCCCACAACTGCCGGAGCTTATCTCGTTTTTCTGGGTGTAGACAGACACTGTGAGATGAGAGTTAAGTGTAAGTGTCTTGCCCAAGAACACAACACAACATGTGACCCAGGCAAGGGCTTGAACCAGGACCGCTCGATGCGGAGTCCAAACGCGCTAACCATTGAGCCACTCATCTCTAAAATCTCGCGGGAAGACCAAGCCTTCACACTTACAGTCTGGCCTCTTTAGGAGCGAGGCGCTACATTAAAGGAACTAGTGTGATGCGCGAGAAATGAAACGTGTCTATCGATAAAACGTAGTCTACGCGCGAGACACGCAACGTGTCTATGGATAAACGAGATGCGACGCGCCGAAAACGAAACACGTCATTCTTCAAACGAGCCGGCCGGCCCTCTCAAGAAGCGCCGTTCGAGAAACGAAACACAGCGCGCTAGATCGCGGCACTCTACGTAGTTGACGAGTGCAAGGTCTTAAACCACGAAAGTGCATTTTGTAGTTGTGATGGGAGTATAGATTCGTGTACTAATTTCGTATTTTTCACAATTTTAGCACCCTCACACCACCAACAGCATTGGTCGCGGTACCTTCAAATAATGCCACTGCAATCAGCTTAACATGGAACATACCGGCTACTCCTAACGGTCAAATCACACGCTATGAAATCCAATACAATGCTGCTGGCAGTAGCGACGTTACCAGTAAAGTGCTATCAGCCAATCAGCTTCCTGTACTTATGACTTTGATTGACAGCTTGAAGCCATTCAAACGCTATCAGTTTAGGATCCGTGCAGCCACTGGGGAAAAGGTTGTTATGTGGGGAAACTTTTCAGCTGTAGCTGAAGCGAGAACTGGCGAAGCAGGTATTTATTTAGTTTACACTTTGACTCAGCGAACGTTAGCGTTCACAGGGTTGTATGGTTCCTTGAAATCTTGGAAAGTCCTGGAATTTTTTTCTGACATTTTCCTGGACTAGAAAGTCCCAGAAAATGTGTGATTTTTTTTGGCAGGTCTTGAAAAGTCCTTTAAAAACAACCTCTCTTATGTGCACTGCGGATTTTTATTTATAGTTTTGATCAGCTAACTTGTTTTCCTCTGTTTTGTTTTCAGCTCCAGATGCAGCCCCTCAGGATATTCAACTGCAAGTTTTGTCTGCGGAATCAATTTTGGTGAATTGGAAGGTAAATTGAATACATGTAGTTTAACATGCAGCGAAACACATTTCGTATTGTTTTAAATGATTTGGACATCGTTTTGACATCTTTTGCTGGTTTTCCAAACTTCTCAGCCAATCAGAAAGCAAACATGGGCACGTGCAATTATTTATCGGCACGTGGCCACTTTGATGTAACCGCCTCCCATACTAACTTGGCCAAGCCAACATAAAGATGACAATCCAAACTTTTAGCAATGTTACGAATTTTCCTCAGGAATGCCGGAGAGTTTCGTGGAGAGTTTTTGGAAGGTTTTCTCATCCCGATCGGTTACCGTCAGCGCGCGGTCAAACGCGACAGTTGACGTCATCTGCCGGTCAAACGAGCGAGAAACTCACTTCAACTCACTTCAAATCACTTCAACTCTCTTCAACTCACACGTGTCGATTCTCATTCTCGTTGGATCCGTTCCTAAGTAACATTACTGTTTTCCTGTTACAGTGAAAATGACGCTACCGTTGCCACTCGACAAACTTTCTGATTAATTTTTGACATCTTTTTGACAACTTTTTGACAACTTTCGGATGGGTTCCGTTTAGCCTGTTCCAGGCGTTCGGATAGTGGGGGAGCGACGCGAAAAGACGCGCGACGCGCGAAGAGTGGCGAGTGAATAATAGGCGTCGTGCCCTCTCTTCGCGCTTTGCGCATCTTTTCGCGTCTCTCCTCCACTATCCGAACGCCTGGAACAGGCTAGGTTCCATTTGACTTGACCAGTCAAAATCCAAGAAGTGTGGGAGGCGGAGTCGTGAAATTTGAATGGTTTTAGTTTCTAGTCTAGTTCAAATGTGGCGCCAAAAAACGGAACCCATCAAAGTTGTCAAAAATATGTCAAAAATTAATCAAACATTTTGTCGAGTGACAACGGTAGCGTCAGCTTCACTGTAATCGACATGCAGCAAAGTAACGCTTTGCAGTAATGTTTTTAACCAAGTATCCCAGGCTGTTTATTCTATCACTTGTTTGTCACTATGTAACGGTGATCTTTGACAATATTTAACTTTTATTTTCAACAGAGTGTTCCCTCAGAATCAACGAACGGCAATGTTAGAAAATACATCATATTTGTGAAGGCAACAGGTCCGTACAGATTTTCTGATGCAAAGAACTTCTCCACGGACACTTCACTGAATTTTACAATACGAGGATTATTTCCATGGACGAAGTACAACGTCTCCGTCCAGGCCTTCACGGTACAGGCCGGTCCCATGAGCCCTTGGAAGCAAGCTTGGACTTTGGAAGCTGGTAAGGTTTTGAGCGAGGAGTGTATCTTCAAGTACGCATGTAAACAATCCGTTGGTATTTAATATTGTAAACCGTATACCTCAGTTGTACACCTCGCGTCAACGCGCGGAAGTTTTGAGAATATTCTAAACTCCAGTAAAGTATATAGAGGATATTACACGGGGGCGCGAAAAATATGAATTTTATTTTTCGAGTGGTGAAAACAATATTTTACGAATGAGCGCAGCAGTTTAACACGAGAAAATAAAATTCATATCTTCAAGCCACCGTGTAATTTCTTTTTTATTTATATAGACAAAAAACAAAAGCACAAACTTTATCGCGAACTCTTGCAGCTCGATGGCTGGACTTTCTTGAATTTCTCTCCTTTCGTCTTCACTTACAAGGAGCGCCTTGAATAATTTTAAGTCATATGAAGTTTTCTTCTTCGTGTTAGCATTTTCATACTCCTCAGTGAACGATTTCGCTTCAGTGAATTCACGAATCTATCGCTCGCCATTTTTCAACCAGTGTTTAGCAGCTTTGCACAAACAACCGTGCAAAAGCGGGAAATGACGTCATCGATATCCTCACTAGTGAGGATATGGAAAATACGCAACTCGGGACCCGGATGTAATTTCGTATGAATTTTACGAATAGTCTATTTTCCAGTAAAACACTCGTGTCTATATAATAAACATGACTACGCATTTCCATGTATCGAACTCTACTCAATCAACAGTTGAGTTTTTTTGCGGCCGTCATTCATCTTAGCGGACGTCTCAGGAAACAGAAGTGGACTCTGATTAGTAGATCGGATTTCGATCCATTTTGTATGTTTCTTTTTTTCAGGATCCGTTGATTGTCGGGGTAATTATGATTGACAGCAGTGAAAAACGCAATTGTTAGTTGGGTTTTGAACTTCAGAGTTCGCGTGTTATTGAAAGTCGCAGTAAAGTTTGATACATCAGGAATTCGAAAAAATAAATTATCTGTCATTTTGAGAAATGAAGCAATATTTGCAATTTCTCCTTTATCTAGTTCGTTTTACACGCTTTTGATAAAAAAGTTTCTCTGATTTCTCAATGGTTGCGTCGTTTTCGTGTTAATCCCATCTTTGTCTGTTTTTCTCAGCGCCCGGTCCGCCATCAAATGTCACTCTGGTCTCTGACAGCCAGCACAGTATTATGGTCCACATGACTCAACCAGTTCCGCTCATGCGCAATGTATCATCCGTGGTTTTAGTGTGTTTTACAGGCAGACCAGCTTATTACCACAGGCAGGCTATCTGTCTGTAAATACGACTGTTTCCCCCGCAAGACTGTTCAACCTGACACTGTATACACAGTATTCAGTCAAAGTAGCAGCATTCACTAACGCAGGGCTAGGAGACACAAGTGAAGTGAAAACAATATACACACAGGAAGGAGGTTAGTTGTTTGTTTGTTTGTTTGTTTGTTTGTTTGTTTGTTTGTTTGTTTGTTTGTTTGTTTGTTTGTTTGTTTGTTTGTTTGTTATACTGCTTGATCCATTGTTAATGCCTGGATGTAGAAAATCAAACTAGGGTTTTGTTAAACTTAGGTCGTGTTCTATTGGGATCAACCGTTCCAACCGCAACCGGTTCAGGTTGAAACGGTTGAGGTTTCCCACTAGAACACTTTTCCAACCGTTTTCGGTTGAAACGGTTTCAACCTAGTTTCGGTTCGGTTGAAAAAGTTGATCAACCAAACCAACCGAAAACGGGTTTTTCCCAATAGAACACGAAAAAAACCAACCAACCCAACCAACCTAAAACGGTTGATCCCAATAGAACACGACCGTAGTGTACTTTACGCGGTCAAAAAACGCTGATTGGATCAGTTTGTACTGAGCTTAGACAAGAGAGAATGATCTAAGAGAAGCATTCCCCCATACAGGGGTCTCTTCCAATGATAATATTTTTGAAATCTATTTTTAGCTTCATCGTCACTCTCACTTGAGATGAAATGAATGCCCACGACTAAGGAAGTCTGTCTTTTTTTTTTCAGGCGCAAATATATTTACACAGACTATTTATTTGTAAAATAAAACATGCATTTATTTTTTCACCGTTTAGTTCCTGGCACTGTAGATGACGTGACTGCGACAGCGGTGAATCACGATACTATTAAGATCACATGGCGCCCCCCTGAAACGCCAAACGGCAAAATCACGCAATACACGATCACGTACCACACTGCTGATGGTAACGCGTCACGCAACGTGACAACTGCAGATGACGAGTTTGACGGTCAACATCGACAAGTTAACCCCCAACACAACTTATTACATCTTTGTGACGGCAAAGACGAGCAAGGGGTTTGGTAGACCAGGGACGATAGTGAATGCCACAACACGTAAGTAAAGTGATAACGAGTTCTAAATTTTACAGTGGAACGCCGACATAACGAACATTGTTATCGCAACGTTGTATTCATTAAAAGTCATGAAAGCTTCTATTGGTTTTCTCTAATGTTACAGTGAAGAGCGACCCAGCGTTACCACTCGACAAAGTTTTTGATTAATTTTTGAAAACTTTTTGACATCTTTTTGAAAACTTTCTGCAGATGGCTTTCATTTAAAATAGAAAATCAAATTGCAAGAACTGTGGTAGGCGGAGATGTCGATTGTCAGAACGCGAACGTGGAGCTTGACATCTCCGCCTCTCATAGCGCTTACATTTTGATTGGCCAGTTGAAACGAAAGCCATCAGCAAGTTTTCAAAAAGATGTCAAAAATTTATCATCACAAAAAACTTTGTCAAGTGGCAACGCTAAGTCGCTATTCACTGTAATGGAACTTTGTATTGCTGTAGGATGTTATAGGTATTGCTCAGCAGAAGACGTTTTGTAAATATAAACCAAATTAATAGCAAACGTAACAAAGTTCGGGAGGACGTCTTTCGTATGGAGTGATGGTCAAAATTAACCAAAAAAAAACGACCTAACGTGACTCTTTGCGTCCCGTCACACAGTTAATTCAATATCGGGAAATGGCGCTCTAGTTACCGACTTTTGGCTTCATTTATTCCACACATAGCCAGAAACTAGCGATTACCAACATTTCTAAATTCTAATTCGATCTGGAAACAGTGGAAGAGAAGAGCCAGTCTGTGGATTTCCACTGAAATTCCCATTTATTTATATTTACATTTACATTATATTTATGGTTACCTCTTGTAGCGCTCTCCTCTTTGTCTCTTTTTAAATTGTTGAACTCTAATTTTGAGCTAAAGTCAGGTGTAATGAAAAGTGATGTGCCACTGGCGGAAAGGACTTTTATTAGTTATTTGTCATATTTCTTACCAAGAGCAGTGACGATTTTTATTGTTTTAATGCAGGTGTTCTCCTCCACACCAACTACCATGCCAACTGAACCGCAGACCACCCCTCCTGAGGAATCTAACACTGCAACTGTGGCAGTCCCTGTGGGGACAGAGAAGAGTTACAGATTCACTGAATCGGGAACAAATGATCATTATCGTCGTGTGTGTGGGTCTTATTGTGCTGTTTCTTACCGTAGCGGCAGTTTATTTTCTCATCATTAGGCGATGGAGAAAACAAAAAGGTAGGAACTGTTCCCTTTCTTAAACCGTTATGAGTGCGCTTTTTTCTTAGCTTTGTGCACTACTGTAGGCCGAATATTAAAACAAGGTTTAGACAGGGTTTAACAAAAACCGTGACCTAACCAACCTAAATGTGTTAACGTCATTTACTGTAAGCTCTGTTTAGACGATGTATAGAGGAGCGGTTTTCATTTGAGTGTCGTAAAACCAAAACCAAAACCAAAAACATGATTGGTTTTGGTTTAGCATCTGATTGGTTGAGTAGGTGGCGCGAGTTTTTTAAACCAATCACAGAACGTAGTAAAGCAAAACCAATTTCGGATTACTTTCGATACTCAATTGAAAATCGCTCTAACACAGACTAAAAAGAGATTAACTACTTAGACTGACCATAGTTTAATAAAAGGAATGGTTATGAAGCCCGACAAAAGTCTTTGTTATATGTTTTTGTTCGCTTTTTTTGGCCTTGACCCTGCACAAACCTGACAAAATACAATAGGTGTTTTACGTGTGTTCAAGCAACTAACCAATAGAAACGTTTCGATTACGTAATTCATGCATAGCATATGAGCACAAAACAAAAGATTGTGCAGGGTCTTGGACCTTCCAACATAAATCTTGGCGTCTTTGTTTGCTCCTTTGAAGTTTGCCGGGCTTCATAACCATTTCCCTCTATTAACTATGGACTGACCCACTTATAAGTAGATTTAGACCTCATTAAATTGTCTTAAACCACAGTCTAACTTAGACTTCGTTTAAATATTCGGCCCATATATAGGTTTAATGTTTGAACCAAGAAAGCATGAACACTTTTATTTAACTTTGACATGATCAAACCGCAAGAAGAATAGTCAGGAACTCAAATTTACACTTTGTTTTTGCAGAAACGTTCTTGAGGAAAAATATGTAATGTGATTTATAAACAAAACATTTTGGCATTTTATTTCACTTCAGCTGTAGCATACAAGAGATCAAGAACGATACACGAGTTTTGGAAGTAGATATGAAATGGACAGGTATGTTTTTACTTGATTTTTTAAGCTCGTCGCTCGTAATCCGTCTAAATCTTAACAACATTCTTTTGTTCCTTTTTGGTTTATTATCATCTTTAACAATTTACGTAGGCTACTCGCCCAAGTTTTCTATGGGCGAATAGTTAACTTAAACACTATACCGCTTACTTTGAAATTTGGCCTATTATTTCTAAAGGATCCCAGTAAATCATTAAATTATTTTTCTTTTCTGGAGCAGTTTTAAATGAGAAGAGAAACCCTTAACCTTTAATCACTGTATAGCTGTATAGAGCGGTTTTCAAGTGAGTGTCGTGAAACCAAAAACCAAAGCGATTACTATGACCAATCACAACAAACATAAACAACACAATAAACCAATGAGAACTCGAAGCAAATGCACGTAACCTGCGCTAAGCGCGGGAAAACGCGTGTGACCAAGTCGCGATTGGTTTTGGGTTTGCATCTGATTGGTGAGTAGGTGGCACGAGATTTTTAAACCAATCACAGAGCGTAGTAAAGCAAAACCAAAGCAATTCCGGATTACTTTTGACACTCAATTGAAAATCGCTCTGCTTGTGTTTCGTTTACGTCAACCTGTCCAAGTGATACAATAAACTTGAACTAACACGACTTCTTTTCGTTGATTGTAAAGTGCTATAGGATGGCACTGGCCATTATAGGATGGTTGGATCCTTCTCTGTTCCTCGAACAACATAAACATTAAAGGTAACTCGATATATAAACTACTCGGTATAAGAAATAACTCTTAAAGATTTGATAACGAACTAGCTGTTGTTTGACAAAAGGAAAATTGAGGGAGTCTTGCGAAAGAGATCTCCATAATCATTAGAAGAAAAAGGACGTCTTTTATTGAATGCTTAACACGTTTAACTTTTCCTAATGAAATATTTAATTTTAAAA
Source organism: Desmophyllum pertusum (assembly GCA_029204205.1). Classification (NCBI taxonomy): domain Eukaryota; kingdom Metazoa; phylum Cnidaria; class Anthozoa; order Scleractinia; family Caryophylliidae; genus Desmophyllum; species Desmophyllum pertusum. The sequence goes on from MU825898.1 coordinate 209,116, forward strand.
CGCTAATCGGGTGAGGACTCAATAATTCGATTGAGAAGAGAAATAAATGGATGGATGGGTCGATATTCAATCAATCAATCGATCAAATCAATCGATCGATTAATGTATCTGTCAATCAATGTATCTGTCAATCAATCAATTAATCTGTCAAATGAAGCATAACGAGATAAAATTTGTAAGGAAAATATCAAGGCATAAATTAGTTGCAGTGCTACTATAACAATAAACATCGTAGACGTAATTTATTGGATTAAAATAGGAATTAAATAAATAATGTAAGGTAAAAGATCATCGATAGCAGAATGACATAATTTTTCGTTGAAGCAGTAAGTAAACTCTAATATCCAGGGCCAAGCTCAGTGTAGCTTAACACTCGTTACAGATGCTCAAACAACTATAAAAAATAAACCAAAGCACGAGTCGAAGATAGAACAGGAATTAAATGTGAAAAATAATGCCGAGGTTAAACCATTACAAGAGTAATACAAAGGTATAACTAAGATCATCGAGTCGGTCGTCGACAACGACGATTGCAAGAAATTGAATCAGACTTTACTTCAAGAGTCAGCCTGTCAGAGCTGAACGTGAACTGGTTAAATCGAAAACTCTTAGTTGACTACTCAAAACAACAGATTTGCCCAATCCATTTGACTTTAATCGCGACTGACTCAGTGATCCAACAGAAGGTTTCTATGGAGGTTAATATTACTGCAATTTTCTTTATCCCTAATTTAGACCACCGTTGCCTGGTTTCCCTGGCAACGCAGTTCTTGGACGTGCATGAAGAGCCGAGCGTAGCAGAAAGCAACTTCTCGAGCAACAGCAGTGTAGCGACTCCGCTGTACACTGCCCCAGTAGATACTTCTACTCCGTATGCTCCAGATCATTTGCCGCTGGTCAACCAACGCAATGAAAAAGGTTTATGTGGCCTCGCTGTGGACTTATAAGCATTACTATCAGTCGTCATTACGACCAGATACAAGCAAGAAAAACGTTTCGCGCAAGGTGTCCCAGCGACCCACAGGGGAACCAAGCGCCCAGGCAGGCGGACGAAAGAACTAACTTGTAGTTGAAGGTATTTAGTCATTCATGGAGGTGAAGTGGGAAAGGAGAATCGACACTAAGGCGAAAATGCATGTCCGCGCAGATCATTTGAAAGGGCTAGTTCCGATCCCAACCCGTCCCCAGGGTCGTGTGGGGCGCTGAAATCCAAAATGGCGGCCATTGCGGTCGATCTTACGTCGAAGTGGCGGCCATCTTGGATTTGAATGCCAGAGAGACTCCTGGGATGGGGTTGGGATGCTCCTTCAATGTTATGCAGTAATCAACGTTACCAGTTTATCGGCTTTGGACTAACTTGGACTACATCTTTATCTAGTAGCCATGCAAAACTGTGTCATTCCTATACAGGACAAAAGAATAGTAATGACATGTGTTTCAGGCAAAATAAAAAATAATTTCCAACATTTCTCCCATTTTCCACAAATCACACATCACATCACTCATTGAACTGCATGTATGGCCGGGAAAAGCATGAATTTGAATGAGAGCAAATTGCGTTTAAAGTGAACTCCAAACCTATATTTTTACTTTCTTTGTGTCGGCCGGCGAAGTACAACTTTTTTAGTTTGTTTTAGTCTGTTTTTCACGTGGATAAATTTACAAGCTTATAACTGCATGCTCTTTGGTAGCCCTGTTACAAATGAAGTATATATTTTTGTGGCTACTTTTGAAGTTTTTTAGTTAGAGGAGGAAAAAAAAAAAGAATACCGACTAATGCGTGTATTTGTTTGTTTAAGATATTCATTTTATTTTTATACCTCATAAAGTATCTTATTTCTTTTAAAGCGTGTGCCATCGAGATTTTACTGCGAATGTCAGTTTATTACATAAGTACTGAGATTTACTCACGATAAAAACGATTGCGTATAAATGCGGTGAGGGTAAAAGGCGGAATGAGTTTGCGGAATGGCATGTGGCATGACTTGCGGAATGGCATAATTATGCGGAATATGATATATGCAGAATAACTTAAAGAAATAAATTAACTGCAAAATAACCGCTTTACGTAATGCTGCGGGCTCAAACATACGATCTTGTCACGTTTTCAATCAAGATGGCGGCTGTTCGGTGACAAGAAGCGTATAAGTTAACCCATTTACAACGCCACTTTTGTGTTCGTCGTAGCCATATTTTTCGGTCAACACAAAGGAAAATGATCCTTTAAGGGATATTCTGTATTCTGGAGGTAAATTATTTTAGTTATCAGCTTGTATTTTTATGAAGAAATCTATCACGTGAGTTTTATTTTTTTTATTGCTGCAAAGTTTACACAGGAAATGGCGTTTGTATATGAAACTGCATGGCGGAATTTGCCGAAAATGTCGGAAAGTTGCTCTTCGAATGTGCATGAATCCACTAGATAGAAGGTGCCTCTTAAGCGCGACTTATCTTCTTGGCGAATAGCCCTTTTCACGGTTCACCTGAAATATTTGCATAACAATACAGCTAAACATAGAAGCGAGGCAATTTCGGGCACAAGCTGTAAAACATCGTGATTTTCTGAGCTCCTTAACTATGTTAGCATAAAAATAGTTTTAAAAACGGAGAAGAACTAAATATGCAACTATTTTAGTTCAAGTTTGCCGTAAAGATCGTAATCCTATCTCCCTGTTGCTTATGCGAGTCTACTCTTTATTAATAGGAAAAGTCGTTTAACATTTTTTTTGTAAAAACAACGTGAACTAAAAGAATTGTAGTTCTTCTACATTTTAAAACTGTTTTTCAGACTAAAAGAGTTGAAGGAGTTCAAGAAAAACACGATGTTTTGCAGCTTGTGCCCGAAAATTGCCTCGCTTCTATGTTCAAGTGTATTGTTATGCAAATATCGCAAGTTAACCGTGAAAAGGGCTATTTAGTGCTCAAAGTTGGGTTGTTTTTGTGAAGTGTCACATGTGAGCAGAATTGTGTCACGCAGTCTATCATCAAATCCAATTTTAATTGATATCTTCTGAGCTTGCTGTTTTCCAAGAAATCATAGCACCCATATATATAACTGGCAAAATATAACCCATCGATCTGCCGGTTCATCTGGATCTGTCATGGATTTTATAATTCGTGAACTTTCATTTCTTGCACAGAATCGACACAGAACACTTCTTCATGAAAATACAACCTGATAACTAAAATAATTTTACCTCCAGAATACAGAATATCCCTTTTTCCTTTGTGTTGACCTTAAAATATGGCTACGACGAACACAAAAGTGGCGTTGTAAATGGGTTAACTTATACGCTTCTTGTCACCGAACAGCCGCCATCTTGATTGAAAACGTGACAAGATCGTATGTTTGAGCCCGCAGCATTACGTAAAGCGGTTATTTGCAGTTAATTTATTTCTTTAAGTTATTCTGCATATATCATATTCCGCTTAATTATGCCATTCCGCAAGTCATGCCACATGCCATTCCGCAAACTCATTCCTCCTTTTACCCTCACCGGTATAAATGATACATAAAATCCATTAGCCAATAGGAAACGTGAACGATGAGAACTCACTAGTGAAAAAACGTCGTACGTCCAATCACAATCGCGAACGCGGAAAACTCACTGGTGAAAAAAAATCGTATTGGATTTTCCCGCCATTAGTTGACAGTTGTTTGTCGCTGTAAATTTAAACAAGGTTTCAATATTCGTTCCGAACTTTTTAAATGTCAAGAAAATAATTCAAGATACAATGAAAAACTCCCAACAGGGAATGTATGTAATGGACCAAATATCAAGAACCGAAGCGGCCGAAAGCCTGACATCGACTTTGAGAAACAAACACAACATTCGTCGACTGCCGTTTATTGAAGTGTCGTCTCAAAAACTTTCGTGGCGGATTGAGCTCGCTTCTGGAAAGCGGTGGAGGGAAATTTGCCGTCAACTAACTTCAAGTAATGTGGGGGGTAATTAATATTGATTATGGATCGATTTTATATCGAAATCCACGGAAATTCGACAAAACTTCAACTTTGATTCATTCATTCAGCTACGAGCTCGGCTGCATGCAAAGCATAGCTGACTGGTCAGAAAGTGATTTTTGTGCCGTGGATGTAAACAAAATCATGTTCATTCCTCGTTTACTGACTGGAGTACATTTTTAATTGCATTTCTTGAATTGATCAGCTGACTATTTGCTCTGTAGAATATTTTTGATGTCGAATTAAACTTGCCGAATTATTTGCAGTTGAGCTGAGTTAAGATTATGTGAAACTTTGCTTTCGCCTCGGCGACGGCGATTTTTGAAAAAATATATTTTTTCACTCAACATTCGTCATTGTAATATCTCAGTACTCATGTAATAAACAAATTACTTCATGGTTAGTTCGCTTGTACGATTTTTATTCACTCGTTGTGAAGAATAACAAACTCACTCGCTCGCTGCGCTCGCTCGTTTCTTATTCTTCACAACTCGTGAATAAAAATCGTACGCGCTCACCAACCATGAAGTAATCTCTATGTATTTGCTGAATTTTAGTTATTTTTGTGTGTGGATATTTATCATGTTTGTTTGACACGAAGCTGACATCTGTATTTTTCTAACCAAAAACTAATAAAAGAAAGAAACAAACAAACAAACAAAACCATTCAGTATCGCATTAGGTTTTACATACTTAGCTACATTTCGCGAATACTTCAATTATTTTTTTAATTTAGAAATGGTTTCCTAATATATTTTTCATAGTATATACGGCGTTCCTATCAGAGGATATTAACCCTAAATTATTAATTTTAATGGCAATATCGATGTAAAATGCACAATTGTACATAAATAAGCTGAATTTCAGTGACTGTGCGAGGCAATTCTCAATTTATTTTGTATGGAATTATATCGAATTACTAGAGCGAAGGTTTTTACTGAATAAACGTGTGTGGCTGAAGACTTGTTTGCTTGGCTTTATTATCCACCTCGCCATTGTGTTGTACATGTAGTGTTGTGTTAGCTTTTGTACGCATCTGTATGTGTCTCGTCTTTTCTTGTCTGTGAACATGTTTCTTCTTGAAAGGTACGTTTGTTTAATTGTTTTCCACCTTATGAGATGATTTTTGATTAGACTGAGTTTCTGTTTTTTAAGTAATAATGGTAAAGCTACTTTGATCATTGGAAATGAGAAAGATAGATGACTTTGGACAATCAGACCGCAAAATTACTTGTGTACTTCCCATTAACAACTGATATATTTTTCATCAATTTCACAAGCATTCTTTGCACAGTTCACAGAGTGATGTCATCTCTATCATATAAGCATGAATTGAACTCACTATATTTACCACTTTCAATCAAGCGTGCCAGCTCAGTTGGTAGAGCGACGCCTTGGTTCCTTAGTGGCCATGGGTTCAATCATGTTTCCTTCATAACCGTTGGGGCTGTCAAGATCCCTTTCCACTGACATCTTCTACTCAGCATTAACATCATTTCACAGGCTTAATTTTAGAAAAAAAAAGTGCGATGATGTTATTCTTCTTTTTGGCGTGTACATTTTCGCGAACTTCATTTTAACAGCATGTATTAAAACCCGGAATAACTTCAAACTAACCTTAATTTGGGGTGTTCCGAGCTTTAGTACATGCGTATTTTACGACTTAGTTCACACACAAAAAAATGACTAAATAAAGATGATCAACGTAGTTCTATTATCTGGAAAATTTCATTTTTGAACAAACACACCAGGATGATAAAATTAGGTTTCGTTTTTCTTGTAATCATACAAAGAACATTCCAGGCGTTATTGAATAGGCTACGTCGCTACTCGGCCTGTGGGAAAGAAAGCCTCGTTCCTGTGTGGCTGGCCTCGTCCCTGTGTGGTTGACTGGCCCCAGTTTCCTCTGAAGCTAAGGCTATGTTCACACTTGGTGCCCGAGCACTAGTGCCTGGGCACCGGCACAAAATGGTGCTGTGTTCAGACACTAGGTACCCAAGAATACAACATATTCACATTCAATAAACAGAGAAGGTGCTCATCGGGTGCTCATTTCGAAGATGCAAATTGTGTACCTTTATAAACAGCAGCTAACAGAAACTGAAATACAATATCAATATGTTGATATTGGCTCATCATTTGTACAACTGAACAGAAGACCCATACAAATATGGCCTGTATGAATTCATATGTTTCAACTTTCAGGATTGTAATAAGGCAAAAGACAAGCCATGCCCGTTCAAAACTTCAACTGTATTACAATATAGCTACTTGTTAACATTTGTTCTTCAGGTGATGTTTGTTCACTTGTAACTGAGCTTGATGATTATGTTCTTGCTGGTGGAGTATAGAAACTATACACTCTGAGGAGCATATGCCTGGTTTGGTGGTTGATATCCTGGGCCAGATCCTTGCATGAGCATTTGGGTCATCCCATCATAGTTTGGGACATCATGCCCAACATTTGGCGAAAAAAAATCTCGGTCTTCTTCTCTTTCTTTAGAACGTGCCTCTACTGTAACTGAACTACCCTGCATGTATTCCTGCATCTGCTTCATCTGTTCATTAGATTGCTCCACTACATCACACAGGCAAGGTTTTTTCTTAGCACCACCAGACTTACCACTCTTTCTCTTTGGTGCTTTTGATGTCTGAGTACTGTCTGCTTCTACTGCGTGTGATTCTGTTTCTACTGCACTTGACTCTGCTTCATTTGCTGCATTTGATTCTGCTTCATCGCCTTCTTCTCTATTATCAGCTGCGCTTTCAATCAAATGTTCTTCTGGAGGGTCTTCAACTGGGTGAGTACCTGGATGACAAACATGCAGTGACAACAGCATGAGATAAAACCCTTAAAATGAAATTGTACATATCCCGTATTAATAATCTCACAGAACATGATACCACCATCACAAGTACTGCCCCAGGGTGTGGAAAATCAGGACTAGGTGCTATAACCTCATGTTCCAGAGATGTATAGAATAATGAATGATCAAAGTGCTTGAGGGATCATTTCAGTTCAGATGAAACCAAAAGCTGTATTTTGGGGTTTTTATTCAATTAAGCGTTGTATCATTTAACACCTGTTATTCAAAACAAACTGCGGCTTAGTAGAAAGTAATAAAAATAATCCCTTTCTTCTTGAAGTATATTATAAAATTGAAGTCTATTATAAACATTGAAGTCTGCTATAAACTTTAGTCTGTTATATATATAAACAGAGAATTGTTATATATGTTGTGGTTTAAATTTATTTTTAGTTTAAAATTTTTCAAACCAGTTTTATTTTTATTTTCCTGTCTCAGAATATGGTAATGAATATTAGACAAAGGAAAATAAAAATCAAATGGGATTGAAACATTTTAAACCAAAAAAAAAATTGAACCACAACATATATTTTCCAGAGGGTTTTGGCCGGGGTTTTGGCTCCCCCAGGCTGGGAAAATTGGACAAATAAGACCCATTTGTTTTCTTTCCCAGGTTAGGGTAAAAATTATCATAAAAGACAAATGCCCCACATATGTCCTCGTCTCCTCTCCACTCTCTCAGGCTAGCTTGGCAATTTCACACTGAATGACATAACTCAACCTACCCAGGATGCGGTCAAGCTGATCCCAGTGCTGGAAGGCACCTTTCTCCACACTGGTGAGAGCTTTGGTGTCATAGGGACGTTCAGCTCCGGATACTTTCATTCGGTCCTTCAGCTTGCTATAACCAGATTTCAGTTTCTTCAACTTGGTCTTGATCTGTTTCGTGGAGCGTTTGATATTATTATTTTCATGAAGAAGGTTCTTAATTGTGATATAAAGATCCTTGTTTGTTGTCATTGGGTCTGCAGACGTTTTGGCATCGCTGTAGGCATCCTTGCTCCATTTCGCTCCATCGGCCACCATTTTTAACCACGAACAAGCGTGAGTGTACCAGGGAATTGTGGGTACGCAAAGCAGTGGTTTGTGGGACTAGCAGAAAACGCGTGCACACTGGGAACCGGTGCCCACTTCAGTGCCCGAGTACAAGGTCTCAACCTTGTACTCTGGCACGGGCACCGTGCCCGAATTCTGGCGTGGGTACTTGCAAAAAAGGTGTGTTCACATTAGTGCCCACCGAGAATCGTACTCGGGCACCATGCTCGGGCACCAAGTGTGAACATAGCCTTAGCGGCTTGAGCCGGTGTTGAGTGTTTCTCAGTGAAGAACTGTGCCAAAACGAGTTTCGGCGCTACATTCAGTATATCAGCTCTCCGGCTATATATGTGTTGACGGTCACGCCTACTAATTATGACTCCTTCGAGGAAAGTTATTAAATTTTGTGAAATCCCTTTCCTAACCAGGTTTCTGAGAGAGAGTGAGGGTCAAAGGTTTGATACAATGAACTGAACTCAGTCAACCTAACAATAATATCCCCCACCCCTAGTTCTGCGAACTGCATGATTTAGGATTTTTTTCAGTTAGTTTTTTTTTTCTCCTGAATCTCATATCGTTATCACTTAGTTGAACTAGTGCATCGAAGTGCAAAAAACCTGGAAACGTAACAGCACTTCATTAGGGCCTGGAATTTACATGAATTTGGACGGTTTCATCATACCATCGATCTGATACTGATGTACCCCAGGCCCCTCACTTGATGAAGACAAAACAAAGTCCAGTCGTTTTTTGAGCCCGCGTCCCGTGCCCCAAAACGGCTGCAAAGAGCCTGTCTTCAGTCAAAGCTGTTATTCACAAAAAAAAAATAAAAAGGCGAAAAATGAGTTCGGGCATGGGTCGAATAATTATCATAACTTGGTTCAAATGTACTGAAATATTGTTATGCTTTATTTGCCACTGCCTTCGCCGGGCAAAAACTACATCTCGGCAGGATCTCGGGCAGAGAAAACTCCGAGAAAACTGTAGTTAAAAAAAAAAATGGACAATACGACAATAGCTAGAGTAGAAGCATAACATTTGAACAAGATTCCATAGAACTAACGGACAGGGTCCAGGGCCACTCCAGGACTTCAGGCCCTGAAGGCTCCAAATCATGGGATTCCACGCCTCTATCGGCGGCATTGCCTCAATTAATTAAGGGCTCCAAGAAATGAGAGTCGAAATTTTTGTCCTAGACTACGATAAGAGAATACGAGCAGTCCCTCATTTTTCTCAGGGATAGTCCCGAGTGAGGGATAGTCGAGTGGGAGAGCAGGTGCGCGCGCCTTGTGTGCGCGCCGGCTCGATCTCCCACTCGACTATCCCTGATAAAAATGAGGGACTGCTCCTAGTCTATTTTTGTGCGAGTTCACTTTAGGTTTAGTCGTAAAATTGGCCAGAAATCAGCTACTGTACGTATTTTTATTTGGTCAGCGATCCCGAATTGATCCGAAAACTTCTCCTTGAGCCGAACCCTTGCCGAACACTAGCCGAACACAAGCCGAACCCTGACCGGAAGTGCACTGGCTGCAGCCGCTGTACAAGTGATCGCAGGCGCATTATTGCTAATCGTTCAAGCGTCCCTTGGCTTCCAGCGTCGAAGAACCTAAACATTGAAAATTCCTGGTGCGGTGAATACTTTCTTCTCCTTGGCAACCGACCGATATTGCCTTCTAATGTGGTCTTTATGATTTTGGAGTGAAATCTTCATGACTGCTAGGCAAAATCAAGGAATGAACTGTGGGTCAAAAAAACATCGAAAGATCGAACGTTGTAGATCAGCTGTAAAGTGTTTTTGGACGTCATGTTTCTTTGTATGATTGTTTGAAAATGAAGTCCCTCGCTGTGCAAGCTCATTTGAAATGAGCCTAAATACTTTGCTTTACGTTTACGCTGTGGTGATCGCAACGATATCCGCTGCAAGACTGTCATCTGCTAGTTTGAGTAAGTAAAAAGCTAAGTTTTAAAAAGAGTAAAGATTCTGTAAATTAAAGATCTTATGGAATCATTGAAAGGACATCACAGGCCGCCCAAGCTAAAGATAAGAGAAACAGTGTCACGGTATAAGCGGCATTGTGTTACAACGGCTCGATTTATAAGGGTTTGTATGGGAACGCAACGGTTATGTTTTAGAAGATATAAAATCGAATGTTTTGTGAATAAAAACGACTTACCCTGTTGCTGTGTTGTATTCTTTGTAGTTTGCCAGCTTCTCAGGCCGGTTTGAGGCGATTTAGGCGAGTTTTAGTTTTCGAGGTTTTCCGTTAATATAATTATTAGTTTAATGACTAAATAGTTTAATAAATAGCTTTTTGTCAGATGCGAGATTTCGCTTTTCGTTTAGCAACTGAGTACAACTATTTCCACCAATTGCCAGCTGCTGTTCCAGTTGACATTCTGTATGGAGAGGTTACGGCAGCTAGAGTGGTGTAAAAACATTGATAGTACTTCTAACATAATTGAATTGTTTATTTTGAAATGCTGCCCCCAAACAAATGTACATGTACTTGACTTGAGAATTAGTCTCCATAATTATAGCAAGTGTTTGGGACAGTACAGTAAGCTAATATATACATGTACAAAATGTGAGTATCTAGAAGAAGTTTCTGAACTTGACTATTTATTTGTTTCTCATTGTTAGATTTCACAATACAGCCATCAGACCATGTGGTCGCTGTTGGTCAACCCCTTCTACTCAACTGTCAAGCACGGTACAGTGGTTCTGGAAGTGTTCTCATATCTTGGAAAAATAACAATGCCTGGCTTCTGTATCCTGCTAACAAACCTTGGTCACAGCTGTCAAATCACTCATTGTATTACAGTAGCATTCCTGCACAAAGTATTGGCACATTCATATGTGGAGCCTCAGTTACTGGCACATCTCTGAAGATCATTTACAGCAGAACAGCAACTGTTCAAGCAGCTTGTATGTATTGGGTGACCTCTTTTTGAAATTCACCCGATTAAATTTCTGATCATAATCCCCCTCCCCCCGAAAATAAGCCCTCCCGAAAATATTCCAAGCAATGGTTAGTGAGGACGAGCGAAAAAGCGGGCAAAGTGAAAATCCTTGTTTTTAACTTTGTTCATGCTTTTTTTGCTTCACCCGCTATTTCGCTCGTCCGCATTCTTAAACCGTCAGAGCCTGGAACAGGCTATCCCCAAAATAATCCCCACCCCCAAATCATAAATTGCAAAAATCTGTTTGATACTCATTACTCAGCCTTTCAATAACATGTGAACTCTGAAGTACGATAATAACCAAGCTAATAAATTATTACGTTTTTCACTGCCATCAATCAGAATATTATGACAATGGACCCTGAAAAAATGAAATAAAAACAAAAATAATGGATCAAAATCTACATGTACATGTACCAATCATAACCCATGGATGTGACCTTTTGAACCCGATGAAGTCAACTTCCGTTTTCTGAGAAGATGAGAAGATGATTGATGGTAGCGAAGAACAAACCTGTAGGCGTTGATTGAGCAGAGTCTGCAACTGCATGTACAAATGTGTGGTTCCAGAAAATATCCATTCCTCCCTCACGGAAGGTTTTTTGGTTTGAACCCCCCACCCCCCAGGAATTTCCAGTTTAGCTTCATACTTTCCTTTAAAAAATTTGACTTTTGAAACCCCCTCCTCCTTGGAATTTCCAATGACCTTCCTTGGGGTGGTTATGGATATTTTCTGGAACTGCACATTATGTATTAAACCCTGCCATGCATTAATTACAGCACATTTTAACTGTCCTGTATAATTGTTGCAGATATAAACTCCCAATATCTTACAAAATCCACACAATGTGACAAAGAGATTGGGGGAGGTGGCAACATTTGATTGTGTTATCGAAGAAAGTTTGCCTTATGCATCTATCCAATGGCAGAAGAATGGAATCCATTTCACTGAAGGTGAAGTAACAGGTCCATTTCATATTCCAAGCACAAAAGCCACGTCGTCTGCTCTGTCAGTCAGGAACATAGCATTCTCCAGTGCAGGATGGTATGGATGCGTGGCTGTAAATCCTTTATTGCCCAATCAGCCACGGAACAGCAAGAGAGCTTATTTAACTGTGCTTCGTAAGTACATTTATTTTATTTAGTTGATCTGCATGTGCACCACTTTTCATTCTAATTAAAACATTTTCCGGCAATTTAATTGACTGTTTTCTTTGCACAGCCAATTGTGAGGTTCCCAGAAAATATCCATACCCCTACGGAAGGTTTTTTGGTTTGAACTCTCACCCCTGGAAATTCCAGTTTAGCTTCATGTACTTTCCTTAAAAAATGTTGGCTTGAGACCCCCTCCCTCTCAGGATTTCCAATGACCCTCCAAGTTGGGGTGGGTATGGATATTTTCTGAAACTGCACATTATTTATATCTTCATGTTGACCAAAAATATGGTCAAAAAAATTATATGAGATGGCAAAAAAAAACCTGTGACACAACAGTTTCCTGTATGTTGGTGTTGAGAAACTACACACAGCTGCAGCTGCTTCAGCACTCCCATTGTCTGCTGGGACCATCGCCTGTGGCAGTTTTGGCCCTATTCCAGAACTGCAGGCGATGGCGGGGCCACCAGCGTCCAGACGCCAGCTGTGAGTGCCTTTGAGGTGTGAGGGGCAGCCTTTGGGCGGCGACCTCTGCTTTCGGTATTAAGTTGAGGTGTGTTGACCAAGTGATCGGCATAGCTACAATGGCTAGCTCTTGGGGAACTTTGCCGACTGCCAGATCCAGCTTGAAGCAGCTTCCACCTTTGTCTGGATGGCCTTGACGATGGCACTTTTTATACAACTTATTTTGTACAACTTATAAATTTGCAGTTTAATTAAATCAGTCTGTTTTATCTTCTTACAGCTGCTCTGGACAAGCCTCATTTTGGTGTTCATCCAACAAACATGATTGTTCCAGAACACCTTCCAGCCATAATGCAGTGTCAAATTCTGGGTGTTCCTCCACCCGTGATATCTTGGACAATGAATGGACAGTCCATTAGCAATGTATCTGATCGCTTGTTTCTGAGCAATGGTTCCCTTTACTTCGCCCCACCTGTGAACCGTTTGTATGCCGGGCAGTATGTGTGTAGTGGTACAAACTCTGCTGGCTCAGTATCAAGTGTGGCTGTGTTTTTCAGAGTTGCTTGTAAGTTGTTCATTAGCATTTTCAGAATTAATGATACTTAGTACATCAAAATGTTTGTTGTCCTCTTGAATGAGTTCTCCACACTTCAGCCTGGCTGCATGGGGTCACTGTGTTGACAAAGTTGTGATCCCAGGAGTATTAAATTAATGTTACTGAGTTGAGATTAAAAAAAGTATAATGATTGGTGCTAAGAAATGTTTAAAAACATCCAAACGTTTCGGGACTGCTGTCCCTTCTTCAGTGGTCGGAATCCCGGGGGGGGGGGGGGGGGGGGGTACTCCCAAAAAAAATTGGGTGGGGGTGTGCCGCTGGACTATAAAAATCCTTACCCTGTACCAGAGCACAAAATGCTAATTTTGCGACCCTGTTGAAAAAAGATACCCTGTTCCAGAGGATTTTTAACAATTTTATTTCTAACCCAAAAGGCTAAACTACTAAGCAGCACTGCGAACGTGTAGCTGTAAAGCTTCTTTAATACTCCTACGCGTTTCATTTCGTCTGACTAATGTAGACTTCGTCTACCCTATTCCAGAGTATAAATTACCGATCTTTGTGCTAACTTCTGGGAAACTGATACCCTGTTCCAGACCAAAAAATGCCTTTTGGTATACCCTGTTCCAGAGCAAAATGCTCAAAAACCATACCCTGTCCAGCGGCACGTACCTATATAGCGTATATAAGGGAGTGCCCCCCCCCCCCCCCGGGGTCGGAATAGCCGTTAACCAACCAATAATTTTTAATGTTACTGGCTACAACCCAATTCCCAATCCCAGTCGCATGACCTTGATATTCTGATATTGACAACCACTGTGTATTGTTTGAATCATATTAAATTATTTTCATCTTTTATTTTAGATTTTGATTTCATTTTCAAAGAAAATCCGAGCAACCAAACTGCTGTGGTCGGAGATGCTGTCAGCATGAAGTGTATCCCTCCTGTCAGTTTCCCTGTTCAGCTCTCAATTCGCTGGTATCACAGCTATCGGCTGATTACACCAGGCGGCGACATTTCTATTGACAGCTCTGGAACAATCAAATTTACGGCTATTAAAAAATCAGATGATGGGATGTACTTTTGTGATGGAACGAATTCTGATCTTCAAGCCACAAGAACATCTTCACTGGCCTATGTCACTGTGTATGGTAGGTAACTGGTGGTTTATGAACTGCTTTTTGTTTTGTATTTAAATTTTGTTCAATTTTATCCCCAGAGCCTGTCAATATTTTATTTATCACCAAGATCGCAAGAATCACAGGCTCTGGGGAATTGAGATGGAATTTTTAAATTGTCTGGTAGTAAATTGTGCATGGTTGATTGAAAAGAAAAACAAAATCAGGCTATAAATAATAAATAATATTATTGTCTTTCAAATATATGTTTAAATATTTGTAATAATAATAATCTAGTGTCTTTGTATTGCGGGCATCTTCTCACGCATTGCAGACCTATGATATATTATAATTATCTAGCATCTTTGCATGCATTGTGGACCTATGATGCTATCTATGACATTCTTCCCACGCATTGCGGACCTATGTCACTCTTCGCACGCATTGCTGGCCTTATGACATTCTTCGCACCCATTTTGGACCTATGTATGATGCTATGTAGCGTCTTCGCATGCATTGCAGACCTATGACACTATCTACTGGCCTTCACACACATTGCAGACCATGATACTCTTGGCACGCATTGCGGACCTACATGTATGACACTGTTCGCACGCATTGCGGACCTATAATTCGCACGCATTGCGGACCTAGGACACTCTTCGCATGCATTGATAATGAATTGTGCAATGTATCATGACCTGAACTTACCATCAGCTATTTTTCTGTGTTTAATTTCAGTTCCGCCTACTTTTCAAGTTCAGCCCATGGACACCAATGTCACACACAGGTTCTCCTCTAACATTACACTGTCAAGCCACAGGCTTCCCACTGCCAATCATCACATGGCAAAAGGATGGTCAGCCTGTGGATACTAATCATGTGACCCTGCTGTCCAATGGGAGCTTGCATATATCCACTACTGTTGTGCAGGATGCTGGGAAGTTCAGTTGTATTGCAACCAATGTCGTTGGTTCTCCTTCTGTAAATGCTGATATTGTTATTTATGGTAGGTACAATGTACATGTACATGCAGATGGCCTAATGGTTAGTGCGTTGGACCCCGGATCAAGCGGACCGGGGTCATTACGTTTGTTCCAGTCGGCAAGATATGTTACATTGTAGATTAATCCTTTATAGACCGTTGGCCACTTGAGTGGCGCTAATGGACCATAACTTGGTCAATATTTCTTTGGTAGATTTTTTATGATTTTTTTGCCACCAAAAATCATCTCATAGAGATCTCTTCATTGAAAGCATAAAATTGTGACCCCCTCCTATATAGGGTATGGTTGACCACCCCTAAAACTTTTGGACGTCTTTTTCCAAATACACACGAGGCCTAAGACGTATGTCACATTTTAAAAGCTATGCACTGATAGCTTCAAAATAAGCTTACATGTAGTTTAGGGGTTGTACCTACTATACCAGAAGATTAGAACGTTTTTTAACTTTTTTATTTTTACGTTTTAAACCAATTTATAGCAAAACCATTACTTCCTTCATGAAGGTTGATATTATTTTAGAAATACACTCATCATCAGCTTTCAAATGGTACATCATACATGGACATTGAGTTTTTATTTATCAATTTAGAAAAGATGGCTGGATGGATGATTTAAACAATTCTGGCAACAGTTTAGGTCACAGTGGTTTCATGCACCCAAATAAAACTTTGTGAAAACTAAACGGCTTAAAATGAGCCACAGCTCAACTCAGCGAATGTTTCGAAAAACACAATGTCTAACTACGGAATAACTCCAGTTTGATGAAAATATTTCTCTGTTTAGATATGGTATTGACAATTAGATTCGTGTTGGAGCAGCGCGCCAGTGTTTTCCCGCCATTCGTGACGTCATTCGTCCGTCTGTACTCTGATAACGGACAGCCCTAAACCAATCACAGCCGGCTGTGATTGGTTTAGGGCTGTCCGTTCGGGCGCCCGAGTTTTACACAGCAAATGTATAACATGAAATGTTATGATGAAACATCTACATGTACATGTAATAACATGTTTTCTGAATTATTTTCTTTTTCACCACTTTTCAGTTCCACCGTCTCTGGTCTCATCCGCTGCAAATGTCACGAAAACCGTTGGAGAATCAGTGAAGTTTGAGTGTTCATTTAATGGAATCCCAAAGCCAGTCATTCAGTGGTTTTACGCTTCTGGAGGATCAATGGTTCAACTCCAACAAACAAATCATTATGTTATTTCAGCTGGATCTCTTGAAATCAGGCAAATCACGAAGAAAGATGAAGGGAGGTATATTTGTCGAGCTGTAAATGTGGCTGGACGTTTGGAATCATCAGCGTTTTTGAGGGTGAAAGGTATTTATGTTTCATCTGTCGCCAGTTTTGATGCAGTTAATGGCAGTAATCACGCATCCCTTTACCTTTCTCCTCCTTCATAAACATTTTAGGCCCAATATATTTTATGCGTCGTATATTTCAGTCGAATTTCAATCAAGTGCCCACAGAAATAGTAAAGTGGAAAACGTTGCTTCCATTGGTGTATTGCAACGTAGTCGAATGAAGTAATACCAGTGAGGTTTCTGCAGATTTAATTAAATTCGATGCGACTGCATAAAATTGGGCCCGCTAAAAAAATAAAAAAAATTCTTAAAAATTCACGGGACCATCAACTGCGAACCTACACATGACGTCATGTTTAGATTGTATTATCTCAAAGAGATAATACAGTCAAACCCGGCCACCCTCGGGGAAATGGCAAGTGGCTGCTTTATAATAGGGGTTGGCCGCTTAATAGGGGTTTTATTTACAGTAGTATACTGATATTGGGACTTTGATAGCTGGCCGCTTTATAGATGTTGGCCGCTTAATAGGGGTTAGCAATTGAAGCAAGACAAACAGATGATTTAATTTTTTATTGAATCTTACACAGCGCGTTAATGCTCTTGCAGTCAGAATAAAGTTTATTTCAAGCCGCCATAGTAGAATTTCAATTTCATTTTAACTCTAGAAGCTGGTTTAGAAAACTAAACCAGCCTCTAAGGAATTATAATGCACTTCACAAAAAGTATCTCTGTCGTCTCCAGATCTCCGTGTCACTATACAGCCAGCTACAGTTAGTCTCCATTATGTCAATATATCCACTTTGTCAGGGCTGTAGTATGGTGACGTCGAATCCGAAAGACTGTTTAGAATCTGGTGAGGTTATTGTGAATTTCAGCTGAATTCCCTATAGTCCATGTGCTGAACTTTCTCTGTCGCCTCCAGATCTCCGTCACCAGCTACAGTTAGGTCCCATAATGTCAACACCCACTCTGTCAGGAGCTGCAGTCCAGTGACGTCGAATCCGGAAGACTGTTTTGAATTCAGCTGAATTTCGCAGTCCGTTGTGCATGTGCTGAACTTTCCTTGTCGCCTCCAGATCTCCGTCACCAGCTACAGTTAGGCCCCATGATGTCAACACCCACTCTGTCAGGAGCTGTAGTCCAGTGACGTCGATCCGGGAGACTGCTGAGTCCCATGGGTCTGCTAGATCCAGTCCCATTCCTTCAGCTCAGCACATGCACAGCCAAGAAGTGTACATTTTAATCCTTTTAGAAACGTCTGGGAAGAAAATGTTCCAAGTATTTGCTGTGCGGCGCTGGTTTATCGAAAGGCAGATTTAAAATTCAGGAAAAACTTGACAAGATTCATCCTCGCTCATCTCGTCGAGCTCCATGACTTGGATGTCGCCTGTCCACGTACCCACAGAGCTTGTAGATGAACAAGTATCCAATTCCGCTGGAAAAACTTGACACGATTCATCCTCGCTCATCTGCTCGAACTCCATATCTTGGATGTCGCCTGTCCACGTACCCACAGAGCTTGTAGATGAACAAGTATCCAATGATTCAACGGCCTCAGTTTCTGGGTACGTGGGAGTTCTCAAAGGACTGAGCGACTCGGTTGAGCTATCGGCCTCGTATGACGAAGTGAAGCTCTTGCAGGGCTGTACAATGATAAGCCTACCCATTGTAACCCCAGGCTGGAATAGTGGAGTCGGTGTTCGTGGCCGCTCGTGGTCACTACCCGACGGGTAACTGTCAGATGAGTGCACTCGGAGTTCGTAGTATGAAGCGGTGCTCGCGGTCACCATGCTACTGGTAGACCACCCAGTGCTGTATAAACGCTCACTTGCAGGATTGGAAAGATTACGGCTTCCTTGTATTGTCCTGGTGCTGCCTGAATCACTCGCACGGCCATTGTCACAAGGTGATACGCGATTTTGCCTTCTGTTCAAAATACTGGAGATTCTCGTCGGTGAACGTTGACTCCTTTCTACCGACTTCCTGGTACCAGCGGCGCCTTGTTCAAATCAGCATTCGCCAAACGACTTGCTTTTCTTTTCCAAACCTTAGCAGAAACGTTCTGTTTTTGCGAAAAGCAGGCAGTAGAACAGTTTCCCATCTCGGTATATAAGTATTCTTTGAACAACTGTTATGTACAGTAATCTAAACTTGAGTTGTCTCCGACTGAAGTGTCTTCAAGTGACGGTCTGGTAAATTGCAATTGTGGAGTAAACTTGACGTAGAAATTAGAAAAGACGAGTGCGCGCGCAAAGTGTCAGATTTATCACCCAGGTCCCGGACGTGGGATTACGAGTGCAAATTACAACGAAGACTTCCGAAGTTAGTACGACGAAACACGAAGACCCCTAACGGCTGCCGACGGCTATACGAGGCAATCCGAAGATGTCCGAAGTTCGCTCGAAGCGTTCCTAAGTGTTATCCATCCCTTGGAAAACTGGGCCAGGTCGGGAAACTGAATAAATAATAAAACACTTGGAATATAAAAATTATCCAGCAGCAAACAACAGCTGCCGTAATCTACAATGAAACAAAACAAAAATGCCTCATTTTTTCTCGCCGTCGTGCGTCACGTCTCCTCGTGGGAAGTGATATAATTTTCGCGCACGCTTGCGTGCTCTCCCACTCGACTATCCCTGAGGAAAATGAGAGACTGCTCGTAATCTAATTAAAACATTATAGGACGAGATCAACATTGGGTAACAATTTTTTCCTGAAAGATTTGAATCTTAAACACAATTAAATCTCTTGATAAATCGGATGAAGAGGATCTGTGTTGATATATTTCATATAGAACGAACAATTGTGCGGGAGTCGCTTGGATTTTGCAACAATTTTCTAAGCTGTAAACATCGCGCTATGATCTTGTTTTAACATTGCTCTACGTCCACTTAAACTAAACTAACCAATCAGATTACAGGAAATGAACAATGCATTCCAACTAAAATCGTTTGAGCCAATCAACAGCGTTCTGGAACATCGATTGGCTCAAACGATTTTAGTTGGAATGCATTGTTCATTTCCTGTAATCTGATTGGTTAGTTTAGTTTAAGTGGCCCCGGTAACAGTAGCAGCACTGTAAACAAAGCTACAACGGACAAAGGACGGTTTGACAGGCGCTTTACGGCATTCCACTGTAAACGTTGTAGTGATGTTATCTAAACTACTTGTTTTTTTCGGGTTCTTGAGATATCCATGTACAATATTCGTGTAGATAAGTAAGCCCTTGTAACTGTAGTGCTAAATACGTATGAAAACATAGCATTCAGGTAAAACGCCCCATTTATAGTTCATGGCGGGCACATTTCCTTCTCTAGTAACTAGAAAATGCGGGAAAATGATCGGCGACAGTGCATCCTCGGAGACCCAGGACCAGTTAGGGGGGGGGGGGGGGGGGGGGGGGTTTGGATTTGGTTGGGCTAAAACCAAATTCCAGACCAGAGTGCAGAAAACATACCCTATTTCAGACCAAAACGGCTCAAAAAACCATACCCTTTGGGGCGGCACATACCTATATAGCTTATATAAGGGAGTACCCCCCTCCCCCCGGGACAAGAACAGGCGAAAAAGGGTGACAGTGCTGACACAACAAGTCTGATCTCACTGTTCCTTTATTCAGTACCAGCATCTCTTGACATCAACCCGGTGAACGTGACCGTCAATGAATCATCGTCAGCCTCGTTCCAATGCAACGCATCAGGTGATCCAAAACCAGTAGTCACGTGGTTTAAGGATGGCACTCAGTTGACTACAGGTGGAAGGATTGTGATTGGTGGAGACAGCCTGACAGTGTTGAGCACGGTCGCAAGTGATGCTGGACAGTACAGCTGTAATGTTAGTAATGGATTGAGTTCGCATGTGGGCATTGCTCATTTGTTTGTACAAGGTGAGTGACTCGTGACATCAGCTTGAAGCTACTTTATATTGTGTACCATAGTCTCCTTCGCAGCAGGTATGTGGGTAGTGGGGAGAAGCGCCAAGAACGGCTGTGAAGGAGACCATATGTATGTGCGCCCCCACCACGGTCAAACGTCAAACAAAAATAAACTACGCCGACAAACCTCGTCATTACACCATGTTTTAAACACGTCTAACTTTTTTGGTAAACGTCCAAAAAAAATTGGTAATTCAACAAAATGCTGGAAATAAACATAACTTTGTGTATGAAAAGTTTAAACTTTTCCTTTTACCTACTTTTGTTTCCTTTCGCAAATTACCATCAAGGTTTTGATTTTGGGTTGTTGCAATGGGACCAATGGTTTTCCTTCAAAATTTTGAGCGGGAAATTGGCGCGCGGGCGACCAGAATTTACGCCTTTGCGCATGCTTGAGCGTTTGGCCGCGGTGAAATGTGCGCCAATGAAGGTATAAAGAATAAACGAACGTAAAATCTCGCGCGTTCGTCTCACGGACTTTAGCGAAAAATAGAGACTGCTCGCAGTCTAGACGGTTAACAGAAGGGGAAATTACTCGACTATTGATAAATTCCCATTTTATATACAGTATTTCTGACATATTATGTAAGCAATGCTTATCATTTCATGTACGAGGCTAAATGCGTTTGGTTAAAAGAGTGTTGCCCAGTTGGTTTTTGTCTTTGAAAAGGATTGTAGATGAAGTTTTGGCCTTTTATTCAGACAAAAACCTAAATTAAGTCTGTTGCTTTGCGTAAAGATGTCTCACGAATGGCAAGATGTGCGTAAGTTCAGTGAAATTATGCGGAACAGTCAACTCTCGCCTTGCGGACACCCCGTTATTACGGACACGCGCTATTACGGACAAAAAACAGCCCTCTCTCCGGCGAAAGCTATAGAGGTTTGACTGAAAATGACTCCCGCTATTGCGGACTCTCGCTATTACGGACTCCAAACTACGTCCCGAGGGTGTCTGCAATAACAAGAGTTGACTGTACTCAGTTGAACAGTTTTTAGTTGGGCGTTTTACTTCTTCCCTGAAATAAAGAAAGTTAAAACCGTCTCAATCAATTTATTCAACTAATTTGTCATACCTACTACTTTGGATTTAAACATCTCTTTGCTGTCTGCAGTTGCTCCAAACATAACTTCGTTTCTCGTGCCCCGATTGGTCAGGCTCGGAATGAGTGCCACGCTAACCTGTGCGGTCAGCGGTATTCCCCAACCAAGCGTCACGTGGCACAGAAGCGGCGTGGCGTTATCCGTGACAAGCAGTCTGTTTGTAATTGGAAACGTGCGTGACGCCGACAGTGGGGTGTATACCTGTATTGCTTCTAACGCCGCGGGAAGGGAATCAAAACACGACAACTTGACTGTCCAAGGTTGGTTTGGTTTATTGCAGGTTCTTTTTGGATTGGTCGTTTTCAAACTAGACACAGATACTCGTCTCAGTAATCTCGTACCCAGATATTTTCATCCCGAGAGTTGAGAAGATCTGGGTACGAGATTATCGTCTCAGATGATTTATTTGTCTCAAATGACTTTCTCGTTTAGTATGAAAACGAGACGGATACAATTTTAGTACAGCATTTACTTGTATTTAGCTCTGACGAAGGGCTAACGCCTGAAACATCAGCTTTCCAAATTCGCTGTACACGGCGGTTTATTTCCCTTTATCAAACTCAAGTTGATAATCAACTATTAAAGTGTTTCACTTTCCCACCGACGCGGCATAACAGTTTGTTTAAAAACTAGTCGCCTGAATACAGTTTTAGACGACAAGCTCTGATTGGTTGCTTGTTAGTAGGTTCGCATAAAACTAAGTGACATGTTTGAAAATACTAGACAACTCTCACCGGTTCTCCCAATTTTCCCCTTCTATGTGTATCATCAGTGATGTAAAGAGCGCGCGCGTTTTCTATTTTTAAAATCAGAATTTATTAATCTGTCCTACAGTGGCTCCTAGTCCTCCATTTCCAATCTCAGCCACCCCGGTTTCCTCGACCGTTATTCAGTTGTCATGGAGACCAGGGTTTGATGGACACAGTTCTATAACCGATTACAAACTGGAGATGAAGAGAGAGTCTGGCACTTATGTTGTGCTGGAGGAAAACATCTCTGCGACGTCATACACAGTGAGGAATCTTGATCCTTACACAACGTACACCTTCAGGATTTCTGCGCGCAATGCTGTTGGTTTAAGTCCTGGGGCGACTATTGCGAACCAAACCTTGCAAGATGGTAAGTGGGAATAATTGATGTAGGTAAAGTTTTCACGAGCCTAGTGGCCCACAACTGCCGGAGCTTATCTCGTTTTTCTGGGTGTAGACAGACACTGTGAGATGAGAGTTAAGTGTAAGTGTCTTGCCCAAGAACACAACACAACATGTGACCCAGGCAAGGGCTTGAACCAGGACCGCTCGATGCAGAGTCCAACGCGCTAACCATTGAGCCACTCATCTCTAAAATCTCGCGGGAAGACCAAGCCTTCACACTTACAGTCTGGCCTCTTTAGGAGCGAGGCGCTACATTAAAGGAACTAGTGTGATGCGCGAGAAATGAAACGTGTCTATCGATAAACGTAGTCTACGCGCGAGACACGCAACGTGTCTATGGATAAACGAGACGCGACGCGCCGAAAACGAAACACGTCATTCTTCAAACGAGCCGGCCCTCTCAAGAAGCGCCGTTCGAGAAACGAAACACAGCGCGCAAGATCGCGGCACTTTACGTAGTTGACGAGTGCAAGGTCTTAAACCACGAAAGTGCATTTCGTAGTTGTGATGGGAGGTGTACCAAAGTATAGATTCGTGTACTAATTTCGTATTTTTCACAATTTTAGCACCCTCACCACCAACAGCATTGGTCGCGGTACCTTCAAATAATGCCACTGCAATCAGCTTAACATGGAACAGACCGGCTACTCCTAACGGTCAAATCACACGCTATGAAATCCAATACAATGCTGCTGGCAGTAGCGACGTCACCAGTAAAGTGCTATCAGCCAATCAGCTTCCTGTACTTATGACTTTGATTGACAGTTTGAAGCCATTCAAACGCTATCAGTTTAGGATCCGTGCAGCCACTGGGGAAAAGAATGTTATGTGGGGAAACTTTTCAGCTGTAGCTGAAGCAAGAACTGGCGAAGCAGGTATTTATTTAGTTTACACTTTGACTCAGCGAACGTTATCTTTCACAGGGTTTGTATGGTTCCTTGAAATCTTGGCAAGTCCTGGAATTTTGCTCTGACATTTTCCAGGACTAAAAAGTCCTGGAAAGTCCTTTAAAAACAACCTCTTCTATGAGCACTGCATTCTCGTCCCCAGAGTCTGCGATCCTTTTGGTCAGCAACAAGAAATCACGACCTCTGGCTGGTACCGATTTTCTGAGCTTGTGCAGAGTACTCGTTTTCTATTGTCTTTTGTCTGTTCATTGTTTTAACAGCCAATCAAAAAATTCGTTCTATTTGTCCCTCCAGAGTCCGAGATTCCTTGGTGCTGACCAAAAGGATCGCGGACTCTGGGGACGAGAATGCGAGCAATGCAGATTTTTATTTATAGTAACTGTTTTGATCAGCTAACTTGTTTGTTTGTGCATTAATTTCTCTGTTTTGTTTTCAGCTCCAGATGCAGCCCCTCAGGATATTCAACTGCAAGCTTTGTCTTCGGAATCAATTTTGGTGCATTGGAAGGTAAATTGAATACATGTAGTTTAACATGCAGCGAAACACATTTCATATTGTTTTAAATGATTTGGACATCGTTTTGACATCTTTTGCTGGTTTTCCAAACTTCTCAGCCAATCAGAAAGCAAACATGGGCACGTGCAAATTTATCGGCACGTGGCTACTTTGATGTAACCGCCTCCCATACTAACTTGGCCAAGCCAACATAAAGATGACAATCCAAACTTTATATTTTAGCAATGTTACGAATTTTCCTCAGGAATGCCGGAGAGTTTCGTGGAGAGTTTTGGAAGGTTTTCTCATCCCGATCGGTTACCGTCAGCGCGCGGTCAAACGCGACAGTTGACGTCATCTGCCTGTCAAACGAGCGAGAAACTCACTTCAACTCACTTCAAATCACTTCAACTCTCTTCAACTCACACGTGTTGATTCTCATTCTCGTTGGATCCGTTCCTAAGTAACATTACTGTTTTCCTGTTACAGTGAAAATGACGCTACCGTTGCCACTCGACAAAGTTTCTGATTAATTTTTGACATCTTTTTGACAACTTTTTGACAACTTTCGGATGGGTTCCGTTTAGCCTGCTCCAGGCGTTCGGATAGTGGGGGAGCGATGCGAAAAGACGCGCGACGCGCGAAGAGTGGCGAGTGAATAATAGGCGTCGCGCCCTCTCTTCGCGCTTCGCGCATCTTTTCGCGTCTCTCCTCCACTATCCGAACGCCTGGAACAGGCTAGGTTCCATTTGACTTGATCAATCAAAATCCAAGGAGTGTGGGAGGCGGAGTCGTGAAATTTGAATGGTTTTAGTTTCTAGTCTAGTTCAAATGTGGCGCCAAAAAACGGAACCCATCAAAGTTGTCAAAAATATGTCAAAAATTAATCAAACATTTTGTCGAGTGGCAACGGTAGCGTCAGCTTCACTGTAATCGACATGCAGCAAAGTAACGCTTTGCAGTAATGTTTTTAACCAAGTATCCCAGGCTGTTTATTCTATCACTTGTTTGTCACTATGTAACGGTGATCTTTGACAATATTTAACTTTTATTTTCAACAGAGTGTTCCCTCAGAATCAACGAACGGCAATGTTAGAAAATACATCATATTTGTGAAGGCAACAGGTCCGTACAGATTTTCTGATGCAAAGAACTTCTCCACGGACACTTCACTGAATTTTACAATACGAGGATTATTTCCATGGACGAAGTACAACGTCTCCGTCCAGGCCTTCACGGTACAGGCCGGTCCCATGAGCCCTTGGAAGCAAGCTTGGACTTTGGAAGCTGGTAAGGTTTTGAGCGTGGAGTGTGTCTTCAAGTACGCATGTCAACAATCCTTTGGCATTTCAGAGTTCGCGTGTTATTGAAAGGCGTGTAAATACTAGCGAAAATAGAAATTGTTGAACAAACTTACATTTTTCTTCATTATTAACGTCAGATATCCTTGCCAAACAATAACAACGAGTAGAAGGACCTCGGCGTTATCCCAAACCGACGTTTCAGCTCATCGAGCATTCAGGAACTCAACGACACGTAATGGCGGACTCAAAAACTTCATAACTTCATGTACGCTATCACCAAAGTGTAACGTATCAACAAATTCAAAACAAAAACGTAAACAAGCCCAGAGCATGCGCAGTACGGACTGGAAATCATCTTTAATACATGAGGAATTCGCAAAAATAATTTATCTGTCATTTTGAGAAATGAAGCAATATTTGCCATTTCTCCTTTATCTAGTTCGTTTACACGCTTTGATAAAAAGTTTCCCTGATTTCTCAATGGTTGCGTCGTTTTCGTGTTAATCCCATCTTTGTCTGTTTTTCTCAGCGCCCGGTCCGCCATCAAATGTCACTCTGGTCTCTGACAGCCAGCACAGTATTATGGTCCACCTGACTCAACCAGTTCCGATCATGCGCAATGGCATCATCCGTGGTTTTAGTGTGTTTTACAGGCAGACCAGCTTATTACCACAGGCAGGCTATCTGTCTGTAAATACGACTGTTTCCCCGCAAGACTGTTCAACCTGACACTGTATACACAGTATTCAGTCAAAGTAGCAGCATTCACTAACGCAGGACTAGGAGACACAAGTGAAGTGAAAACAATATACACACAGGAAGGAGGTTAGTTGTTTGTTTGTTTGTTTGTTTGTTTGTTTGTTTGTTTGTTTGTTTTTGTTTGTTGTTGCTTGCTTGCTTGTTATACTGCTTGATCCATTGTTAATGCCTGGATGTAGAAAATCAAACTAGGGTTTTGTTAAACTTAGGTCGTGTTCTATTGGGATCAACCGTTCCAACCGCAACCGGTTCAGGTTGAAACGGTTGAGGTTTCCCACTAGAACACTTTTCCAACCGTTTTCGGTTGAAACGGTTTCAACCTAGTTTCGGTTCGGTTGAAAAAGTTGATCAACCAAACCAATCGAAAACGGTTTTTTCCCAATAGAACACGAAAAAACCAACAACCCAACCAACCTAAAACGGTTGATCCCAATAGAACACGTACTTTAGTGTACTTTACGCGGTCAAAAACGCTGATTGGATCAGTTTGTACTGAGCGTAGACAAGAGAGAATGGTCTAAGAGAAGCATTCCCCCATACAGGGGTCTCTTCCAATGATAATATTTTTGAAATCTATTTTTAACTGTAAATCCATAGCTGGGCTATTTAACAGCGCTACCTGATTGGTCAGTTCGAGTAACGTGACGTCGGAGCCTCGATCAGAAGGAAATAAAATAACTTTCCCTGCGCCGAGATGATAATGTATCACTGCAGATCCCGGATTTGTGTAGTGTCTCTGATTGGTTAAATTCTAGTAACCAATCGGGACAGTAGTAGTAATACGTCATCAGTATGGAATATTTTGGCGCCAATCAGTCGTCACTCTCACTTGAGATGAAATGAATGCCCACGACTAAGGAAGTCTGTCTTTTTTTTTCAGGCGCAAATATATTTACACAGACTATTTATTTGTAAAATAAAACATGCATTTATTTTTTCACCGTTTAGTTCCTGGCACTGTAGATGACGTGACTGCGACAGCGGTGAATCACGATACTATTAAGATCACATGGCGTCCCCCTGAAACGCCAACGGCAAAATCACGCAATACACGATCACGTACCACACTGCTGATGGTAACGCGTCATGCAACGTGACAACTGCAGATGACGAGTTGACGGTCAACATCGACAAGTTAACCCCCAACACAACTTATTACATCTTTGTGATGGCAAAGACGAGCAAGGGGTTTGGTAGACCAGGGACGATAGTGAATGCCACAACACGTAAGTAAAGTGATAACGAGTTCTAAATTTTTACAGTGGAACGCCGACATAACGAACATTGTTATCGCAACGTTGTATTCATTAAAAGTCATGAAAGCTTATATTTGTTTTCTCTAATGTTACAGTGAAGAGCGACCCAGCGTTACCACTCGACAAAGTTTTTGATTAATTTTTGAAAACTTTTTGACATCTTTTTGAAAAATTTCTGATGGCTTCCATTTAAAATAGAAAATCAAATTGCAAGAACTGTGGGAGGCGGAGATGTCAATTGTCAGAACGTGAACGTGGAGCTTGACATCTCCGCCTCTCATAGCGCTTACATTTTGATTGGCCAGTTGAAACGAAAGCCATCAGAAAGTTTTCAAAAAGATGTCAAAAATTTATCATCACAAAAACTTTGTCAAGTGGCAACGCTAAGTCGCTATTCACTGTAATGGAACTTTGTATTGCTGTAGGATGTTATAGGTATTGCTCAGCAGAAGACGTTTTATAAATATAAACCAAATTAATAGCAAACGTAACAAAGTTCGGGAGGACGTCTTTCGTATGGAGTGATGGTCAAAATTAACCCAAAAAAAAACGACCTAACGTGACTCTTTGCGTCCTGTCACACAGTTAATTCAATATCGGGAAACGGCGCTCTAGTTACCGACTTTTGGCTTCATTTATTCCACACATAGCCAGAAACTAGCGGTTACCAACATTTCTAAATTCCAATTTGATCTGGAAACAGTGGAAGATCAGAGAAGAGCCATTCTGCGGATTTCCACTGAAATTCCCATTTATTTATATTTTCATTTATTTTTATTTATGGTTACCTCTTGTAGCGCTCTCCTCTTTGTCTCTTTTAAATTATTGAACTCTAATTTTTGAGCTAAAGCCAGGTGTAATGGAAAGTGATGTGCCACTGGCGGAAATGACTTTTACTAGTTATTTGTCATATTTCTTTCCAAGAGCAGTGATGAGTTTTATTGTTTTAATGCAGGTGTTCTCCCTCCACCAACTACCATGCCAACTGAACCTCAGACCACCCCTCCTGAGGAATCTAACACTACAACTGTGGCAGTCCCTGTGGGGACAGAGAAGCGTACAGATTCACTGAATCGGGAACAAATGATCATTATCGTCGTGTGTGTGGGTCTTATTGTGCTGTTTCTTACCGTAGCGGCGGTTTATTTTCTGATCATTAGGCGATGGAGAGAACAAAAAGGTAGGAACTGTTCCCATTCTTAAACCGTTATGAGTGCGCTTTTTTATTAGCTTTGTGCACCACTGTGGACCGAATATTTAAACAAGGTTTAGACAGGGTTTAACAAAACCGTGACCTAACTCAAGTTTAAACTGGCCAACCTCAATGTGTTAACGTCATTTACAGTAAGCCCTGTTTCGAAGGTGTATAACACAGACTAAAAAACAATTAACTACTTAGACGGACCCACTTATAAGTAGATTTAGACCTCATTAAATTGTCTTAAACCACGGTCTAACTTAGACTTCGTTTAAATATTCGGCCCATATATAGGTTTACTGTTTGAACCAAGAAAGCATGAACACTTTTATTTAACTTTGACATGTTCAAACCGCAAGAAGAACAGTCAGGAAACTCAAATTTACACTTTGTTTTTGCAGAAAAGTTCTTGAGGAAAAATATGTAATGTGATTTATAACAAAAAAATATGGCATTTTATTTCACTTCAGCTGTGGCATACAAGAGATCAAGAAAGATACACGAGTTTAGAAGTGGATATGAAATGGACAGGTATGTTTTTACTTGATTTTTTAAGCTCGTCGCTCGTAATCCGTCTAAATCTTAACAACATTCTTGTTCATTTTTGTTCCTTTTTGGTTTATTATCATCTTTAACAATTTACGTAGGCTACTAGCCCAAGTTTTCTATGGGCGAATAGTTAACTTAAACACTTATACCGCTTACTTTGAAATTTGGCCTATTAAAATTTCTAAAGGAGCCCAGTAAATCATTAAATTATTTTTCTTTTCTGGAGCAGTTTTAAATGAGAAGAAAAACCCTTGACCTTTAATCACTGTATAGCTGTATAGAGCTGTTTTCAAGTGAGTGTCGTGAAACCAAAACCAAAGCGATTACAATGACCAATCACAACAAACATAAACAACACAATAAACCAATGAGAACTCGAAGCAAATACACGTAACCTGTGCTAAGCGCGGGAAAACGCGTGTGACCAAGTCGTGATTGGTTTTGGGTTTGCATCTGATTGGTTGAGTAGGTGGCACGAGATTGTAAACCAATCACAGAGCGTAGTAAAGCAAAACCAAAGCAATTCCGGATTAGTTTTGACACTCAATTGAAAATCGCTCTGCTTGTGTTTCGTTTACGTCAACCTGTCCAAGTGATACAATAAACTTGAACTAACACGACTTCTTTTCGTTGATTGTAAAGTGCTATAGATGGCACTGGCCATTATAGGATGGTTGGATCCTTCTCTGTTCCTCCAACAACATAAACATTAAAGGTAACTCGATACATAAACTACTCAGCATAAACAAATAACTCTTAAAAATTTGATAAAGATAACGAACTATTTTCAATTGTTGTTTGACAATATAAAGATAGAGTCTTGCGAAAGAGTTCTCCATAATCATTAGAAGAAAATGGACGTATTTTATTGATATTTTTAACACTTTTAAGTACAAAAACTTTTCCTAATAAAGTATTTAATTTTAAACGCCAATCGGGTGAGGACTCAATAATTCGATTGAGAAGAGAAATAAATGGATGGTGGGTCGATATTCAATCGGTCAAACAATCATTCAACTTGTCAATCAATCAATCAATCAATCAATCAATCAATCAATCAGTGGATCGATCGATCGATTAATGTATCTGTCAATCAATGTATCTGTCATTGAATCAATGTATCTGTCAATCAATCAATAATTATTAATCTGTCAAACAAAAACATAACGAGATAAAATTTGTAAGGAAAATATCAAGCATAAATTAGTTAAAATAAACATCATAGACGTAATCTATTGGATTAAAATGGGAATTAAATTACTAATTACTAATGTAAGGTAAAAGATCATCGACAGCAGAATGACATAATTTTCGTTGAAGCAGTAAGTAAACTCTAATATCCAGGGCCCAGCTAAGTGTAGCTTAATCCTGATTTGACCAACCGGGTCCAGAGCACTCGTTACAGATGCTCAAACAACTATAAAAAAACCAAAGCACGAGTCGAAGATAGAACAGGAATTAAATGTGAAAAATAATGCCGAGGTTAAACCATTACAAGAATAATACAAAGGTATAGCTAAGATCATCGAGTCGGTCGTCGACAACGGCGATTGCAAGAAATTGAATCAGACTTTACTTCAAGAGTCAGCCTGTCAGAGCTGAACGTGAACTGGTTAAATCGAAAACACTTAGTTGACTACTCAAAACAACAGATTTGCCCAATCCATTTGACTTTAATCGCGACTGACTCAGTGATCCAACAGAAGGTTTCTATGGAGGTTAATATTACTGCAATTTTCTTTATCCCTAATTTAGACCACCGTTGCCTGGTATCACTGGCAACGCAGTTCTTGACGTGCATGAAGAGCCGAGCGTAGCAGAAAGCAACTTCTCGAGCGATTCCTTCGACTCCGATTGGAACAGCAGTGTAGCCTCGCCTTCACCGGTGAAACCGACTCCGCTGTACACTGACCCAGTAGATGCTTCTACTCCGCATGCTCCAGATCATTCGCCGCTGGTCAACCCGCGCAATAAAAAGGCTTCTGTGCACTCGCAGGGTAGCCATTACGATCAGCCGTATTCATCTGTGGAGGAGCTTGGTGGAGGGTTTTCAAGCTTCGGTCCACTTCCGCCGGTTGCGTTTCACTCGTCTCCCATCGACGAGCAAGGCTCCGAGTCGCCGGGCAGTCGCAAGTCATTCACAAATAAACTTTTCAACCCGACAAGCCAACCGGAAGCAGTGGACCTCGGAGAAGGGAGCAGAGCTTCTGAAGGTTATCCCAATAAATATATTTCGGGAATGAAGAACAAGGGATATGATACAGACGAGGAGCTTGACAGACGTCTTGCTGCCTCCAATGGTAGGACATCAAGCGCAGCATCACCACCCAACCTTGACGATTTGTATGCAAAACCCGACAAAAGCAAGAAAAAGACGTTTCGCAAGAAAGATTCGCCATCATCAAGTGACACCGACAGCAATCACTCAATAACACAGGCGCAGAGTAAGATGAGAGATTCTTACGCCAAACCAGATAAAAGCAAGAAAACGTTTCGCAAGGTGTCCAGCGACCCACAGGGGAACCAAGCGCCCAGGCAGGCGGACGAACCGGGTCATGATTCTGTGGTCGTGTACGATGAAAGAACTAACTTGTAAGTTGAAGGTATTAATCATTCATGGAAGTGAAGTGGGAAAGGAGAATCGACAATAAGGCGAAAATGCACGTCCGCGCAGATCATTTGAAAGGGCTAGTTCCGATCCCAACTCGTCCCGGCCCAGGGTCGTGTGGGGCGCTGAAATCCAAAATGGCGGCCATTGTGGTCGATCTTATGTCGAAATGGCGGTCATCTTGGATTTGAATGCCAGAGAGACTCCTGAGACGGGGTTGGGATACTCCTTCAATGTTATGCAGTAATCAACGTTACCAGTTTATCGGCATTGGACTAACTTGGACTACATCTTTATCTAGTGGTCATGCAAACTGTGACATTCCTATACAGGACAAAATAATAGTAATGACATGTGTTTCAGGCAAAATAAAAATCATTTCCAACATTTCTCCCATTTTCCACAAATCACACCTCACATCACTCATTGAACTGCATGTATGGCCGAGCAAAGCATGAATTTAAGGTAGTACAATTGGGTGAGTCGTAAAATATAAAATTGCCTTCGTTTACAGCCAGCTGGTAGATAAAACATTATTATGATGAATTCCAAAATATAAGAGTCCACCGTTTGCGGGTTTTGGAGAAAGCGGAGATTGAATTTCGTTGTCTGGGGCGCCATTTTAAGACGCCATCTTGGATTTGCAGACGTAAGTATCGAACGGTGGAAGCTAAGGACATGCGCTCTGGTATTTTGTTCACGGGAGTCTCGCACAACATTCCAGATTATTTTTCGTGTGTGCTAATGTTGATCAGGCTGGTAAGTACAAGGCTCAAGATGGCGGATCAATTTGCAGAGAAATCGCGATGAAAAACTGGCTGAATTCGTCGAATTCGGCGTATTTTTGACTTACATGTGATAAAATTTAACAAATTGCCACTAGGAAAAACTCAATGCTGACGAAATTTGGCACAGCTTTTGTCCACATGTTAAGTAATCTTCCTGCATTTAGCCGCAAAAAAAACATTCAATTTGAATAAAATTAAGGGAGTCATGTCCTTGATTTTAATGCCTGTTAATAATTAACACCGAATTTGCTGTTTCACTGCGGCTAACTCATATTTAATGTATTTTCTTCATAACTGTTTATAAAACAAAATTATGACTACTAATTAAAACATAACCCTGAAAATTAGAAAAAACTGATTTTTACACCGCTTGCGAGGTAATCAATTTCACACATTCCCGTTACGAAAATGAAAATGTCGATTTCAGAATCTGTTTCTCTGATAAAAATGACATAACAACTTCTTCTATGGAATTTGAAATGGATTTGAAACAGTTCTCAAAAAGGGTCCTTTTTCGGAGCATTTTAGCCAGTTGTACTACCTTAAATGAGAGCTAATAGCTCTTAAAGTTAACTCCAAACCTATTTTTTTTACTTTCTTTATGTCGGCCGGCGAAGTATAACCTCATATAACTGGGTTTTTAAACCTGTTTTCTCGTGGATACATTTACAAGCTTACAAGAGGGTCCCCTATACTTTTTTCGTGACGCGTGAATGGGCATTTTTTTATTGCGTGAAGCGTGAATGAGGATTTATTTTTTTCGTGATTCGTGAATCTATATTTTTGCGTCCTCGGGAAACTGGCTTTCGATTTCTTCGTGATCCGTGAAATATGTATTTACTTACGCGTGATTTGTGAAACGTGATTGCTTACTTTTTCTGTGAACGTGAAGCTGTTTTTCGAATTTTTCGTGATGCGTGAAAAGGGCAATTACTTTTGCGTGAAACTGTTTTCAGAAGACGTATAGGGGACCCTCTTACAACTGCATGCTATGAAATATATATTTTGTAGTTACCTTTGAAGTTCTTTAGTATTTTATTTATTTTAAAGCGTGTGCCATCGAGACTTTACTGCGAATGTCAGTGTATTTTCTGATTTTAGTTTTTTTTTTCTGTGTGTGTGTGTGTGTGTGTGTGTGTGTGGATATTTATCATGTTTGTTTGACACGAAGCTGACATATGTACTTTTATAACCAAAACTAAAAGAAAGAACAAACAAACAAACAAAAGCATTCAGTATCGCATTAGGTTTTACATAGCTACATTGCGCGAATACTTCAATTATTATTTTATTTAGAAAATACTTTTTTTTACTTTTAATAAGTGCAATGGTTTCCTAATATATTTTTTATACTATATACGGCGTTCCTATCAGAGGATATTAACCCTCGATTATTAATTTTAATGGCAATATCGATATAAAATGCACAATTGTACATAAATAAGCTGAATTTCAGTGACTGTGCGAGGCAATTTTCAATTTATTTTGTATGGAATTATATCGAATTGCAAGAGCGAAGATTTTTACTGAATAAACGTGTGTGGCTGAAGACTTGTTTGCTTGGCTTTATTATCCACCTCGCCATTGTGTTGTAAATGTAGTGTTGTGTTAGCTTTTGTACGCATCTGTATGTGTCTCGTCATTTCTTATCTGTGAACATGTTTCTTCTTGAAAGGAACGTTTGTTTTTGTTTTGCACGTTATGAGATGATTTTTGATTAGAATTGGGTTCAGTTTTTCCCTAAGTAATAATGATAAGCTATTTTGATCATTGGAAATGAGAAAGATAGATGACTTTGGACAATCAGACGGCAAAATTACTTGTGTACTTCCAATTAACAACTAATATATTTGTCATCAATTTCACAAGCATTCTTTGCACAGTTCACAGAGCATTGACAGAGTGATGTCATCTCTATCACATAAGAAGCATGAATTGAACTCACTATATTTACCCACTTTCAATCAAGCGTGCTAGCTCAGTTGGTAGAGCGACACCTTGGTTCCTTAGTGGCCATGGGTTCAATCATGTTTCCTTCATAACCGCTGGGGCTGCCAAGATCCCTTTCCACTGACATCTTCTACTCAGCATTAACATCATTTCACAGGTTTGATTTTAGACAAAAAGTGCGATGACGTTATTCGTCTTTTGGCGTGTACATTTTCGCGAACTTCATTTTAGCAGCATGTATTAAAACCCGGAATAACTTCAAACTAACCTGAATTTGGGGTGTTCCGAGCTTTAGTACATGCGTATTTTACGACTTCACACAAAAAAAATGACTTTAAAGATGATCATTTCGTTTTTGAACAAACACCAGAACGATAAAATTAGGTTTCGTTTTTGTTGTAATCATACAAAAAACATTCCAGGCGTTATTGAATAGGCTACGTCGCGGCCTGTGGGAAAGAAAGCCTCGTTCCTGTGTGGCTGGCCTCGTCACTGTGTGGTTGACTGGCCCCAGTTTCCTCTGAACTAATATAAACAGCTGTAGGGCGCTGCTAATTGATTTAAATAGAACAACATGCCCGTGGTAACACCATCAGTCGTTTCTATTGTCGAATCTGCGTGTTTATAAGTTTGCTTTTGTTTACAACGTCAATTAGATGGTCCCTGGAGAATTGTCAGTGTATTGAAATTTACATTTCGGACAGTTTTGTACACCATTTTAAATCTCTGCACCATTTTTACTTTATTTCCATCGGCATTTTAGCGTGAGTGCAGCGTCGAGAAACAAACCTGCCATGGTTTATGCGGTTTCAGTTTTCTATTACTATTGCTGTAGTTAAGTATTGTGTGAAACCGCACGCACTAATTATAGGCTGAACCTTGCCTCCATTAGGGTCGATTTTTCAATTAGCGCTGTTTTAAATACATTTTAGAAATATAATTGCCCACGCATACTGGTTCTCGAAATAGCCGTTAATGATGTTCCTGTTGTCCTTCTCAAAACTGTTCTTTCATTATTAGAGCAAGCTCAGGCTAGTTTTTTTTTCTTTTTCACGTTTTAAAATTAAGCTGATGGAATGTTGTCCAGTTGTTGTGTGAGTCGATGTATTG
Organism: Desmophyllum pertusum; assembly: GCA_029204205.1. NCBI lineage: Eukaryota > Metazoa > Cnidaria > Anthozoa > Scleractinia > Caryophylliidae > Desmophyllum > Desmophyllum pertusum. Next base: position 244,667 of record MU825898.1, read on the forward strand.
ATCGTAATATACGCGCTGGAACTTGCGTAACGTGGTCGCTCGATCGGTTGTTTTGATTCGCTCGACTACTCGAAAAAAATTGACCATGGGCTATTGGCAAGTTTCAGACCCTTGAGCAAAACTTGAGTAGTGATTTTCAAGCGGTGTTCTCTATATGGAAGAATTTGGAAAAAATTACATTAAAGACCATCCGTTGTAGACTATAGTTGAAAGATTATTGAAGAAAAATAAATAAAATTGGTGCAAGGCTCATTATTGGTTCATTCACGGTTTACGGTCGGTATGATACCGAGCCCCGCGCCGTTTTCGTCAAAAAAGTTGCTAAGCAACAACATTACGTATCCCTACGACACAGTGACGTTACTGGAAAATAACAATTGGAAATTCGAGTGCTGCTAACGGTTTTTTTTTGCTAAAAAGGGCATTTGTTGCAAAAAACTCTTTTTGAAACTAATACCCCAGAGTATAAGATAATAAACTCACTAGTATTGTTTTTCATTCCGTTTATTTTATTTATTTACTTTTTTAGCAGTGCCGGAGCTGAACGAAAAAACTCGAACCCAGCAGTTGACAAACACGACTTGAGAAGCGTTGGAGAGAGCACTTTCTCTAGTGTCACGGTCTCCGATCTGAATAGCAGTGAAGCGGCCGATGGAAGTGAAGATCTCATCAACTTGAGTCTCGAGCTTCCGCTGGCTCAAGAGAACGAGGCGCTTCCCACTCAAGATCCAGACCCACCACCATCTCCGTATACGCTGCGGAGTAAAAGGATCTCGCTAGGCTCCCAGGACAGTTTCTATGACCAGCCTTATTCCAACTTGGAGGAGATCGACGCGGGTAGCTCCCCTGTTCCCGATTTTAGCCCTCCCCCTCCTTCAACGTTTGGATCTACCACCGTTGATGAAGTTGGTGCCGAACCCGAAGAGGAGCCGACAGTTCTCGATCCTGCACCGACCATTTCCCGAACGTCTTTCCCAAATGAACCTTATGGAGTCGTGGACAAATCCGAAGAGGAAGCTGTGGTTATGGAGGTGAAAGAGCTTGAAAATATGGCAGATGACGAGGAAACAGAAAATACCATCAATGATTTCGATGAAGTTCTAAACAGCCTTCTTGATGACGAGTTACCGACTGAAACTGGCGAAAATCAGAACGCGTTTACGACAGCCGACGGCTATGATTCGACGGTATTGATGTTCTAACTTGACAACGAAGTGGATTTTATAATAATTGTTATTATAGGGCAGTTGTTATATAATAGGCCATTTCCGAGTTGCCTTTTGCCTCTGTTTCAAAACGAGTCCTTGTGCGAAACCATTGAAATAAAATGAGTTTGATTTTCATGAAAATGAACTTGTAAGTAAACTGACTCATTTTCATAAGAACGTTTGTACATCAGGACTCGTTTTGAAACAGAGGCAAAATGCAACTCGGAAATGTCCTAAATATAGCCGCTTAATTTGATAACGTACATTTTTTTTACTCAAGTTAAGGGCAGCATACATGATAAAGCACATTTCTTGAAGAAAACACTAAATTTTCTTAATTTGCTTTGATTGGATAAAATTAATCACGTTGGGCTAGTGCTCATTCGAGGACGGCGGTAACTGTCAGGGGATAGTTCCTCGACTAGCCTGCGTAGCTGGCAGTTTTGTTGGCGTGCGATGGCAAAATATGAGTTTGGCGAATCCTTGAAAATGGGTGGCGAAGCCGCGAGAGGAATGGAACGGAGGGAATGAGAAACTGTCTCCGCCTCATTCCTCTCGCGGCTCGTTTTCGTGGCTTTGTCACACGGCACACGCATAATCACCAGCTACGCGGGCTGTAATTCAGATCACGTGCATAAATGTATTGTTGATCGATACATATGGTGTACTGTGATCTATCCACGAGCTTATCATTTTTTTTTTTCAAAACGTCCTTTTTCGATGTTATCTATCAAAGGAAAGTCACTTGAATGAACACGCCATTGGTTAAAATAGTCAGATGTTACTTGCTGAAGATGTGGCGATTTTTTGGGTTTTTAGGAACCAAAGGTCGATTTTTAAAAGTGCGTATACGTTAAAGGGGCAGTGTCACTAAGATTTAGTACTAATTAAACGTCCGAGCAGAAGTGTTTGTATCAATGGAAATCCACTAATAGTGGCCTGGTCTTGCTAAAAGTTACTATACGAGTACAGAAAAAAACTGTTAAAACATTTATTTCACTAAGCTAAAGGACGGGTAGGAAGGAAGTGGAATGAAACTTGAAAAAGTCGGGCCGACGTTTTCAAGTTTTACGGTGTTCTTGGGGAAAATAGCTCAAAAACAATGATTCTGGTTTGCTCCCACCTCAGGAGAATGAATTGATGTATTTTTCTTGTTGTTCAGGAGCCATTTTGTGCATCAGCGAGTGTTACTTCATAATTCAAACGTAGTTTACACAAAAATGTGGGAGAATTCTCGTGATACTACACCTTTAACGGACGTCGCTGGTGTCAGACTTAATTATGCATGCCCACTTATAATTATTGAGTCTGAATTATATTGCAAGTGTAATGACTTGATGTCGGCTAGTCGGCTACAGTAAGATTTAATTTTTAGTGGCATATGGAATGTTTCATAGCCTGATATGTCAGACCTTCTGGTCAAATACTAAAGTCTGCTGGATTATCAATATAAAATAAGTGGAGTAGTGATACATTTCTTTCGTTTAGTTTTTATTTATATTGATGAGTATTTTCGGAACATGTTTTTTATTTATAGGTATTTAATATTTATCTAGGACATTTTTATACATGTCATTTTCTGCTGGATTCTATTTGATGGTTAAGAGGCCCTGACTGGAAATATGGAGAATCGCTGACCAGGCTGGGAAAATCGAAAATCCTGATAATTGGCCTGAATGACACTTATGGGGAACTATCTTCGAAAATAATACTTAAAGTTTCTGGAAATTTATACTTTTCGAGAAAATCGAGAAAAACGAAAATACGGGTTTTGCCTAATTAATTATGCAAAAATCACTCTGAAAATTGGCCAAGTTCAGTACGCTTGTATTCAAACATTTCGCATTATCAGAAAACGAGATTGATTTTTCATAATAGCATACCTCTTCTACTTTCTAGCAATTGGAAATGTTTTGGTTCTGGAGTGACTAGGAAGGTTGCAGGGATGTTTAAAGTAACGACATTTCAAGCACTTTATGAGAAGGGAAAAAATGCTTAATTTCGAAGGTAAAAAACGCACCTTGGTATGTCCGATATGAAATCCAAATTACCATCGTGATACAGTTTGGCCTTAGTACTTTCATAATATGAAATAAAAAATCTGGGCAATCAAGGCACGCGCTGGCAAAAGCGAAAGTTTGCGACGCTCTAAACCGTCAAATTAGCATAATGCAAATTTCTAAACTGAAGTATTCGGATTGATCTGGTGTGTGAAGGTTCCATTTTGACGCTGTGATTTGAAGGAAACACACAAGAAATAATTTAAAAGATGATATTAATCAATCTTACTTCGCTGTTGTTTGTTGGTTATACTTTGATGGTATGAAACTGAACCGCGGCCAATTATGTAATCGGAATGTAAATAAATGTCAAATCGTCCATACGTTGGCTGACAATTGCGTGACCGGAGTCACATGAATATTGTCTGCAACTTACCTGACTAGGGTTTTCTCATTCCGTGTTTACAGATAAAAAATTAGGGCTGCTAAATTGCATGAAATTGTAATGGAGAAAAATACCCAGCCGTATGGGTGCGCATATATGTAATCATGCGCCAGAGCCCCGGGTTGGGGTACCCCAAGTATATTAGTGACGGGGTGGTGCGAAGTCCTTTTGGGGGTTCGAACTTTTCCGCCGGATTTTTTTGGGTAGAACAATTTTGGCAGGAACTTTTTTAGAGTTAATAAAAGGTGTACCCTAGCGTTCTCAATATAACCTAAAACTACCGGCAAATGTTAAGGAGACGTTTATTCCGTATAAATTAAAGGTGGACGCAAGACTATCTCGAACTATCTTGATGGGTTTTTTTTACTTTATTTTAATTATGCGGTTAAATTCTGTGCCATTGGACTTTTTGGGGTCAAACTGGACTTTTGGGGTCTAAAAATGTAGCCTCATTCGCACCTCCTAGTCACTAATTAACAATTAGACGGTAATCTCGAGGTTTGTATCGGCTGATAGTGAGGGGCGAAGCCCCGAGCCAACTATCAAAGTCGATAGAAATCGAGAGCGAGCTGTCTAATTGTTTTAGAATAACCCAGTACTCCCTGGGTGTGTCGTTCAGTGAAATTAGCTGTTACTTGTTTGAAGTATGTCACAGAGTAGTGAAAGTAAAAAAGAAGTTTAGTCTGTGAACTCTGTGAATTTTATTGACTTTGAACTCTGTATGTCAGTGACTTTAATTTTCAGGTTAGCTGCCCATATTTGTCCATTGCAATACATTTTGTTGACACACCATTTGAATTTTTTTCGACCACAAGAGAGTTTTACTGTGACGACAATTAGGCGGGTAAATAAAGCACAGGTGAGTTATTTTTCGCTTAAAAACTGAAAATACAGAAATGTAGAGAAAATTGCCTTGTAAAGTAATTACTTAAGATTTAGCGCCCTCCTTTCAATATTAAGCACCATCTTTCTCATAAGCTCCCTCCCCTGTTGAATCCGTTTATTTATTTAACAATAAACATCCCTATTCCAATAAGCACTCTTTTTTCCAACAAACACCCATATTCCAATAACCGTCCATATTGTGCATGAATGCCTAGACCAATAAGTGCTCCTGTCCTGAAAGTTAAGTGGCCAGCTATTGGCCATAGACTTTCTTACTGTCAGTTCCTGTTGTTTTTCATTTTCTTTCTTACTAAAAGATGTTTAGGTCAAAACAGAAATAAGCGAGCTGTCTCCCTTGAGTTCCAAAACTTAATTGAGCACCACTTACCCGTACCACTACTGGGTGCTAAATTGGATATTTACGGTATTCTAAACAGCTGAGCCAGGTCCATCTTTTCAGTCTAACGTAAGAAACGAGTCTGATGTTAATTCAGTCTTATATCTACCCGAATTTAACAAAACATACTCAATGAAAATATCTCAACACTTTGTTTCACAAAAACTCTGCTCAAAGATCTGAAAGATGACAAGGATAAGTCCGATTCGCCTGTAAATCACCGACCAGACAGATAGAAAAAAGGAAGAAGAAGGAGAAAAGAAAAAAAAAGTTGACATTATGTTTTTATATCACCAACTTTGGAGAGTTTTTGAACGGCAAAAAGCCAAAACCCCGAAATCGAGAATTAAGGTACCTTTTCATAAATCAAGCTAGATATATATGCAATATCACAAACGTAAACGTTCGTTGTACTTAGCCGGTAGGGGTGTTTGGCGTGGATAGCGAAGGATTTCTTATGGGTATGGAATGTACGATTTTGATATTTTGGGGGATTTTTTTTAGATCAAAAAGTAATACTGTTCACGATTTTACTAGACTGGCATACAGTCCGTAAAGAGTTGTTTGGCGACTGGCATACGCTCGCGATCTTAGAGCAAAGACACCAGGGTGAGTGTGAATATAGCCTGCTTAGCCGGCGCAGAAAGGGGAGGGAAAGGAGGTATTTGGGATTCGCGCAATGCCCGGAGCGCGAGGGGAAGGAGAGAAAGGGAGCTCCTTTCCCTTTTTTCCACACGCTGTGCGCTGCGCCCCCTCTCCCTCCCCTTTCTGCACCGGCCACGCAGGAGGCTCGCGCGCATACTCGCCAATTTGTACATTGTGCACAAAGTAACTCCATGGAGTATTGTACAGTATTTTCGTTAATCTTTTATGTTACTGTGTATTTTGGGGGGAAATGAAAAAAGGCATGGTAATTTTTGTGAGTTTTGTCTTGGTTCATGGAATACGGGGATGACTCGTCCCCAGTTGTCTCTCTTGTTTAGAGCCGCGCGTGACAATAATGAGGAAACGCGCGTGGCAAGGGGAGCTTGTCACGCGCGTCAACTAACAAGGGAGACGACTGGGGATGAGTGAGATTACGGGGGGATTAGTCGCAGTCTGTTGTCAAAACAATCTGACAGTAATAGATGATATTGTACTGCAAGAGCAGATTTCTACCAGATCTTCCCCGGAGATCTTCCACAACAGAGATGCAAGGGATGTTACATTCATTACTCGTAAAAAAGGGGTTTAATACACCAGACTATACCAATTTTTGAAATTGCATTGTACGCAGTTAGACAGATCCAACTACTGTTTGAAGCAGCCTTGATAGTCTCCATTTGGACTGAAAATATTGTTTTTAATTGGTTTTATGGAGGTTCTCTTGGCAACATTTGTTGTTGTTGTTTAATACGTTATACTTGTTTACTTCGCTCAGATATCCGGGAGAATAATGAAGCTACCTGTAGGGATTTCTTGTGCTTGACGCAGTTCATTTTGTATAGCGTAAGAACTTGTTCAACCATGCTAATCTCACGCGCGCCGGCCAATATTATATCGAATAGGCACGGCATAGCATCACGTGGCGCTACCAAGGAAGTGGTTGCTAGTATTAATAGCAGTGATCATTCCGCCGCCTTCTACATTTGATTCTAGACAGAGATCTGAGTGCAGCATATTTACAGTGTGCCTATCAATTAGTGTCTCTCTTTCAATCGACCTTATATGTTGCAAAAGCAAGATGTCTTTCACTCTTTTTTTTGTATTGGTAATCCTGGGTTGTGTTTTTGTTTTGCTTCGGTGTGGAATGGATAACTCACCAATAGAGAGTGGAGCAAATGTCTGGCATCCAACTGTCTAGATAAAACAGCTCTTTTTGGAACAACTTGTCTGGACTTGAATTGGTACTTATCTAAATTGACTTCTTTTTTGAAGATTATATTCTAAACATGTAGCCTACACCACGCCCGGGTACCCGAGAAGTACAACTCCCCACCTCGCCCAGCCAAGTTCTGATCCATGCTGTGGTATTGTTTTAAAATTGGAGTGGACCTGAGGGGTTGGTTGTTATTTCAGATTTCATGAAAGCAAGATGGCGCAAATTCGAGGGAAGGCTCAGGGCGATTAATCAAGGAAATACCGTATTTATTTTGAAATGGAAAAAAAGTTGCCCTTCACGATTAGATATCATGGCAAACAACTAAACATTTCAATAACATATATGCATTGCATTAAGCAGGCTATGTTGTCCCCATTTCTTATTTTTCAAACATTTCAGTAACGCGGCATGTGTCAAAACTATATTGATGTGACTCCGATCACGCAATCGCAGGTAAGTAAAGTCAGCCAAAACAAGGGTTTGACAATCTGTTCAGATCAAAGTGTAACCAAAAACCAGCAGCGGAAGTAAAGGTTGATTAATATCATCTTTTAAATTATTTCTTGCGTGTTTCCTTCAAATCACAGCGTCAAAATTTAACCTTCACACACCAGATCAATCCGAATACTTCAGTTTAGAAATTTGCATTATGCTAATTTGACGGTTTAGAGCGTCGCAAACTTTCGCTTTTGCCAGCGCGTGCCTTGATTGCCCAGATTTTTTATTTCATATTATGAAAGTACTAAGGCCAAACTGTATCACGATGGTAATTTGGATTTCATATCGGACATACCAAGGTGCGTTTTTTACCTTTGAAATTAAGCAATTTTTCCCTTCTCATAAAGTGCTTGAAATGTCGTTACTTTAAATAACCCTGCAACCTTCCTAGTCGCTCCAGAACCAAAACATTTCCAATTGCTAGAAAGTAGAAGAGGTATGCTATTATGAAAAATCAATCTTGTTTTCTGATAATGCGAAATGTTTGAATACAAGCGTACTGAACTTGGCCAATTTTCAGAGTGATTTTTGCATAATTAATTAGGCAAAACCCGTATTTTCGTTTTTCTCGATTTTCTCGAAAAGTATAAATTTCCAGAAACTTTAAGTATTATTTTCGAAGATAGTTCCCCATAAGTGTCATTCAGGCCAATTATCAGGATTTTCGATTTTCCCAGCCTGGCCAGCGATTCTCCATATTTCTAGTCAGGGCCTCTTAAGAGATTAAGATTAGGTATTTAATATGTAATTGCATAGTTAGGATTTCATTATTGAAAAGACCTGTAATTGGATTTGTTATTAATTCTAAAACTGCTATTGTAGACTACCAGATGAAACAACTGTAAAATTGTTGATCGCTACGAATGATGTAAAATAAAATTGATTATACCAATAACTCAGCTTTCTTATTTTTATATCACGTATTCTAAAATAGCTGTATTTTATTACTCTGGCAACTAAATGAAATTAGGATAATTGAATGTTTTTTTTTTACTCGATTGACTCTAAATTATACAAAACGTAACAAAGGAGGTTAGGGCCTCCACAGACTAGAGAGATAGTTGTCGATAACTATTTAGTTGTCGATCATAAAAAGTTGTTGATAACAAAAAAGCCAGTGTGTGAAGCTAGTTATCGATAACCGAAGGGCCTTAGTTATTAATAACTAGCTTCACATGCACACTGGCTTTTTTGTTATCGACAACTTTTTATGATCGACAACTAAATAGTTATCGATAACAATTGGCCCAGTCTGTGGAGGCCCTTAGCAATTCTGGAAATGCAAACAAACAAAGGAACAATTTATTAATTCAATATTAATTCAGGTATGCCTAATTTAGCTACAGCGTATAGTTTAAATAGAGCCCTGGTTAAAAAGAAAACAATAAAGACAGACATTACTAAACACGCTTAAAGTAAAAGACACATTAAACCTCACAATGACCGCTAAACCCAAACCTGTCAAAACTACGTTTAAGTTGAATCGTCCCCAAACCTCTTGAGAAATTGTTCGATGCGGGGGATGATGGGAAGGAGCCGCGTCATAAAATTCTCTCATAACAGATAACTGGTGACGAGTCAGACGTTTTGAGACGATTTCCGCTGGACGTTCGAGCAAAAAGTGCAAAAAATTAAGTTACCCAAAAAATACTCATAGCACGGTAACATTTTGAATACAGTTAAGAAGAAATTATCGATAAATTAGCTCCCAAGCTGACCCCGCGAGAGAAGTCATTACATTAATAAAAAAGATGCTTCATGTCAGTTCAAAACAAAATGGCGTGCTTTTTTATCATTTTTTACGAGGTTTGACATTAATTTTCTCGAGAATGCTTGAGAATTCAATTGCGGGGTCACTTGGAGAAGTGAATTAAAGTGATATGTTTCAAATAGTATTCAAAATGTTACCGTGCTATGAGTAGTTTTTGAGTAATTAATTTTTGCACTTATTGCTCGAACGTTGAGCGGAATCCCTCTTAATACGTCAACAGGGAATTTTTGAAACAACCAAAATAAAACCTCTGCGCAGAAATGCCACAAAAGATGTTTGTGGTTATGTGCAGCACTTTGGCCTACGACAACATTTTCCAAATATCACCGTTAACTCGTGCTTAAAATGACTGTTGAAAGAAAAGTAAATAAACGGGTTAATTGCACTGTAAGCGTTGGACAACCAGACAATAAACTTCAGTACTGCATACGAAGGCAACGAGATCTTATGTAAGCTACTTAAACTAACAAAAAAATGAAACGGAAGCCAACATAAAACATACAAAACAACAACAACGATCATCATCCGGGTAACTTTCTTGGCTGTTTTCATGGCCTCCTCGTGTCTTCGTTCATGATTGGCTCCTTCACCTGGTGGATCACGTGACCATAAACGCCAACACACGATCGAATACAGGACAGCCATGACCAAAAGAGGCACAAGGAAGTTGAGAAGCAATAAACACAATGCTGTTATATTTCCTGCAGTTAATTTAACGTGGGAAAAATCGGTAACACAATAAACATGTTTGCCGACGAACGATAAGCTTGCCATAGCTTGCATTCCAGCAGACGACGCAAGCGCCCACACCCACAATCCCATAATAACCAGTCGGATGTGATGTGATATTGGGGAAGGCTGCAAAGGCCGAGTAACCCCAAAATATCGATCAACGGCAATCGCTGTTAGAGTCCATACGGAACAAAATGGCGGTAAATAGTTGACCAACCCCAGGATCCTACACGCTGCTAGGCTCCCAGTTCCGCTAAACCACCGTGTCACAAACAGAGAATCTGTAAACATAGCAGTCATGCTGGTCAGCGTTGTAATCACGTCCGCGCATGCTTGATTGAGTATAAGACGATTCGTTGCCGTTTTCGTGTGTTGCCTTGTGCGTATGATGTGAATGAGGACAGAGTTGCCAAATAATGACGTCATTATGAGGAGGAAGTAACCTAAATATAGAATGCCCATCTCAGATGTCGTTGTGTGTATCCACGTTGGGTAACCAAGGCCAGTAGTTGGGTAACCAAGGCCAGTAGTATTGTTACCTGGGAAGGATATAAAAATGTGTTCATTAATCGATTTTAGCCTGACTAAGGTAAGCCTGAGTGAGTGAGGTGGTCAAATGGTTACCGCGTTGGACTCCGGATCGAGCGGTCTGGGATTCGAGCGTTGGCCGGGGTCGTTGTGTTGTGTTCTTGCATTCAGCGGAGTAATAAGTAGCTTCTTGATATGGAAACCGGAGTTATACGCGCCGGCCTGATAAACGAATAATTTGTTTTTTACACAAGATTCGAAAAATTCCGCACTGATGACGTAGCTCTACAGGGATCCGTGTAGTGTCTTGATTGAATGGATCCATGCTGATTGATACTTGGGCTTATTTTATTTTGCGTTCGTGAGCCTGTGGTAGGGGGGGGGGGGGGGCTCCTCCCCCTATGTATCTCCAAAAGTATTCACGTTATGTAAATGAAACTTATATGGTGTGAAAGCATCCAACATTTTTATTTTAGAGCCAGTCATTTATGACGTCATACACGCCAAAATGACGTAATACATTGAAAAAATCCGCCATCTCGTATCCGCCATCTTGGATTGTTCAGAAATGTCAGAAAATCTCCAAATTTGATTTGGAGCAATCCACGAAAATATAAGGACAAAAAAATGTAAAGATTTTGGAAGGAACCCTCGCCGTAAAAAGCGAAAATCTCATGAAAACTGAAAATTAATCTGAACAAACACCAAACTTGGGTAAAACGACCTGCATCTTAAAAAGTATTCACGTTATGAAAATGAAACTTATATATATGGTGTGTAATTTAAGGTGATGTTACACGAGACGATTTTTAACGACGATTTTTAACGCAACATTGTTGCGTTAAAAATCGTTACGTGTAACATGGCCCGCTGGACGATTTTTAACGCAACATTTCGTTGCGGCAACATGTTGCAGGTTTTTGAAAGCGATTCAAAAACCTGCAACATTGTTGCCGAATTTTGTTGGAGTTGGTTCGTGTAACACCCTCGTCGCTGACTTTTAACGCAACATCGCGTCATATTAGCGCGCGCTCGAGCAGTACGCATGCTCAAAATGATGTTGCGTTAAAAATCGTCCCGTGTAACATACTGTTGTCGCTCGTTGGCGCAACAATGTTGCGTTAAAAGTTGTCTCGTGTAACATGGATTAAAAATCGCCGTTAAAAATCGTCTCGTGTAACATCACCTTAAAGCATCCAAAAATATTTATTTTAGTGACAGTCATATCGCGCCAAAATGATGTCATACATTTAAAAGATCCGCCATCTTGGATTAAGAAGGAAAAAACAAAACAAAAAGAAACAAAGATCATTGAAGCAGATACGTTTAAGCAGATAGTTAAAATGCGACCAATTCAAAATACATTTAGTTAAAAATAAGGAACAACTTTGAAGTAGCTCTGTAGTAGCTCTGTATTTCAGCGGTAGAGCGTCTGACCGGTGTGCGGAAGGTCATAGGTTCGACTCCTGTTGGGGGAGCTCCGAGTAGCTTGTGTCACTGACAGAATAATATCTTTCTCAACTTTGAAGTAGTACCTTGATTTTCCAGCCTGTTCTTGGTGAAGTTAGTCGGGGTCTCCATAGCTCATCCAATTCACTTTAAAAAAAAGAGTATACAGTATCAATAGAATATATATAAGTACTGGTAAAGTTATAAATCCCGGACTCCTTTCACTTGTTTAATCTACTCCACAATGAGAGCCTCGAGCCTCGTTCACATACAAATTGTCCTTACTGGTAATAATAGAGGTTATTCAGCGGAAAGTTGTGTAATACGGCTGGGTATTTTTACGAGTCAATTTTTATTTTTTCGAGCCTTTAGGCGAGAAAAAATAAAAACTGACGAGTAAAAATGCCCAGCCGTATTACACAACTTTCCGCTGAATAAATTGTTTATTATACGACATAATATCTTTCCTAAAATATAGGCTTCAACAGTGTTTTCCGTAGCGCGCGGTCAGGGGGACTGAGACCCGTGTAATACGGTCTCATATCTGCTCTCCTCTTTGTGCGTATTCGCACTCTAAAACGTCACGTCGTATAATAAATAATGGTAATTAACGGTAATTTCGATATTTGGCTCCGAGGCTTAGGGGAATAAAACAAAAGAAATCGAAAAAGAAATCACATCGAGGTTGAGGGATGAATAATTAATTTATTTTGTCAGTTTTATTCCCCTAAGCCTCGGAGCCAGGCTAGAATTTTAATATATCGAAATTGGCCCGATTCGGTCTGTAATCATACGAGTGATCGACAAAATCGGACGACACCATCAGTCATCTCTATGAAAACAATTCGAGGAAAAAAGTTAATTTTGAACATTTTTTGGAATAAAAAAGGAATATACAGTCACAAGAATCCAGTCAAGTGCACGGCACGCGCAGTTTGCTATTGGACACCTTGTTATTGAAGACACAGGTGCTTGCGCTCCAATTTGGTTAAATATAGAGCGTGCCAATAACCAATCACTTTCGAGAATGTTGTTGTGATTATAATAATAACAATATTTAAGCAGGAGTCTCCTCGCAACAAGGGAGGTCCTAACTTGAATTGATCGCTTTAAAATTTTCATAATTTTATATTATATATTTTTAGAATCATTCTCCTATAAGTTATATGCCTTGTTTCATATCAGTTGCTATTTCGAGGAGATATGAGATTCTGATCTTTGGCACAGCTGCCTTGAATGGACCAGCTAACAAAAGAGTGAACAACAAATAACTGTCAAGTGACCATTGACTTTACCAAGGATCCAAGCCAAAAGGCACGTTTTGTTTGAAACAACATTTTCTTCGGGTTACATGATCGCATTTTTCTTCCTAATTCTGCTCGCTTGCCTGTTAGGGATAGTTAACTCAAAACACGCCGACGGATAGTAAGGCTTCAATATCATCCTGACCTCGTGAAGCGTAAAAATATATATGCATATACTGATTCACTGGCGCAAGAAAGCAAAATTAAACAGAGGCGCGGAAGAAGTGCAATTACCGACCTCGAGCAAGATTATATCTTCCTTTTGTTTTAATAGTGACATGCTGAAAACTATCGGCGCTGCATAAGCTTCACAGTTGTTTTATGTTATCATGCCTGATTAACTGCAACCGAGTCTTAAGATGCAGTGAAACGTATTAAAGCGACTGTATGTTCTAGATCTTGAGCATATATCATAAGATGAAAAAAATGTGGCTATGGTTTTAATTTAATTTTAGCCAGACAAATGGCACAAATATGCTAATAGTGGTGTTTTAATTAAAGAACTGTATCCACATTTGACTTGATAGGGTCCTTTTGAGCACAAACAAAACCAAACCATTATTCAGCATTTAACTTTTTATGAAAACGTGAATGAATTTTGTTCTATAAATTTTCCACGTTTTTGGCCAGCAAGCGAATCATACAATCTCGACAGAATATCTCAGAATCCAAGGGCACATCCAAAATACAATCCAAGCCAGCCTTTTTGCGTGTTCAAATAAATACGACGTTTGAAATATATAGTGCTAGAGTAAAATCTTCCGTCGACGAAAAAAAAGGAGAAAGACATGTAAGTAACAACATATAAAGCAATAAAGGAAAAAAAATTATAACAAGAAGACACTCGAAGGAAACGTTTCAACGCTGACGGCTCACCCCTGACGTTTCTCGGAATCTGAGGCATGGTTTCGTTGAGCAAAAGTCTTGAACTTACATTTTAAAATAAGGCTCTTTCCCCATCTTTAGCGAGTATCGATTTCTAAATAAAGCTGATTCCCGATAAATCAAACCCTTGATCACTCGACTCAACCCAATTCCGCTAACTCAAGTAAATTCGTTTCCCTTCAGGTCATTTTCTTACTAATTTTATCCTCGATAACTCGAACTCCCGATAACTGGAACGTTTTCCAATTTCCCTTGAAGGTTCGAGTTATCATGTCATGGCGCCGTCTTTGCAAGCCAAGAAGTTGTCATTCGTCCCTCCTGCTATTGAAATAATCGTGTTGCTCAATACCTTATGGATCGATCACTAGACTCACCGTTTATCAGTTTTTGGAATTACGACACCCCGGCGCTCAGTCTTCACTTCACTCCTTCGTCTTCCACCAACAGCTATTATTATATTGTTGTTATTAACAGTGCTCAGTGTTCCAACTGCTCATATCAATGAGTAGTATGTGTACATATTCACACCCGCCGAGCAGCTATTAGTGCTGTCTGAGATCAGTAATTTCATTGATAACCTTTGTGGTGCCATGTATATATGCACGCCGGCTTCATTTAACTTTAAGCGGATCCAATCGGAATGAAATTCAGCTGAAGATGTGTAGACAGTTAATATTGGCTTTTGTCGAATCTGGCTGCGTATATAATTTCTAGCTAGGAGATATGCAATGTTATTAACTAGACTTGATGTTATGCCATGCCATAAAAGACCATACATAAAACGATAAAAGCTTCTAAGAATTTGCATATCTGCGCACGAAACGTTCGCGTATTTTTTGGAAACCGGACGGAAAATGAATTGATGAGCGATGTGACAGAATTATCAACAGCAGATTTGAAGATCGATAAAATTATTGACATAGCTGCAGGAATTAGTGTAATATTCGAACGTTTTGTTAAGTAATAGAGCGGTGTAGATTAAAACGGAAAAAACTAAGAGGATTAAAATGTAAATTAAAGTGCACTTTTTCCGTCTTTGATATTAAAGGTGTAAGAAGAAGTGAGGGGAGTTGATGAAAAAACATAAATACCTCAGACGATATGCAAAAGATGGCAAATTTCATTACCAACCAAGAACATTTGAGTTTTAAGGGTCGACTACGTCGCGCACATTTGTCTCGTTTCGAACGTACAGTACGCACTCTTAATCTGCGATTACTGTGATGCTAGTTTTAATGATAAATAAACTTTAACATGCATGATTATTTGCATCTATAGAAAGAAATGTACTAGGTAAAGGATTTGAGAACGCGAGGAAAGTTTTTGATTTGAGAACGAGAGAATTTCGGAGATTTAATTCCATTTTGGTCACTTTGAGTGAAATAATACGACTTCTGGTGAAAACAAACTACATCAGGTTTATTTTCTACCTAATAGCTGTTTATGAGTAAAGAAATGATAGCCTGTGTACAAAATGAAGGAAATCAAATTTTAAACTTTTGCCGCTTAATGCCCGATATTTACCGACGGTCGCTCTTACAAAACCCTGTAAACAATCAGTAAGTAATTAATGTCGCAATGTCACGCCACGTCATGCATCGAGCGCGTGCACCAAGGAGGAAACTGGACAATTGTAGTGCTGGTGGCCACTGCAATAACTTTGTATGGATTTAACTCTCTTGGATACTCGGTGACTCCTATTTTTTTTCCTGCAGATTTTGAAAAAAGGAAAAAAAAGCAACGTTGGATGTTTAAATTTTCGAATTTTTTACCGATGCACCATCGAATGCTGCCAAAACTGCGACTGCTAGGGTTTGCAAATGCCGTCCTTAAATTGGGACTTCGCCAACTGAATATATTTGTTTAATATACACACTATTAAATTTGGCAAACAAATTTTGTCTCGATCCAGCGATTCATTTGCAATATTTTCAGACTAACAGTCACTGAGGCCATATTGAGTTACGAGGAACGATTATTCAAGTCCAATTTTTTGGCATTTCTGACATGAGTAACTAATTATCTAACTGTGGTAAAAGTTTAAAAAATCTCAATGCCAGAAGATTTTCGCACGAACGTCCTTAAATATCAGGCAAGACTTTTCCTCTGTAAGAGGAAAAAAGCTATTAAGGTTATAATTTACTTTGTGCCCAGGCACCTGCTAGCCCTGTCAATAGAGAATTGCTTACCAATTTCATTTAAGTAGTACAAAAAAGATTATTCCCTATAATATTTATGTGCACTTTTTTTTAATGAAAGAAGATGTTTCAAGAGCTGCCAAAAAGGTCTCACCAAAAGCTTTGTTTGACAATTGATGGTAAATTATTTTGCTTGATGACGATTTTCGGTTCATGAACCAAGTTGGACCAAATCTATTTTTACGAAAATTATGAATTATTTGTAGCACTGCATGGCTTGTCAGTTTCATGACAGTTTTGCAATCAAGGTTTTCGTTTGTAACTGTTCATATTTATTTATATATAGTTCATATGTTAGTGGTATAAATTATTATGTGATTTTGTGTGCAGTTGTTTAATATCTAGTGGTTTCCATATGATCGCTCGCCGAGAACTAAAATTGAGCGTTCCTTAGATCTGTCAAAATTGACCGATAGCTGAGAAATAGCTAAAATTTTAACAGATAACTGAGAAATGACCAAAATTTAAACTGATAACTGAGAATCCAGCGCCCCCATCAGGACCGGCTCATGGAAGTAACGGCGTACGCGTGAAAGTGCGAATGCAGCCGTGGTTAACTGGATCCTCCAAATTCTACAATGTTTCAAACTCATTAAATATATTAGTCCCTAAAATATCTCTTAGAACACCGCGGTTTACCCCATGCACAATATGTCACTCATACTCTTATACTTGTCTGAGTATCCCATCCTACTTGCCCTGGCTCGCCAGTCAATATAATAGTGTGTGGAAGTAAGATACTTTTCTACGGTGGCTTCTAAGGGACATACATTTCTCCCACTTTTTTTTTCTTACTTGCGACTTATTTGCGACTTACTTGCGACTTCCGACTTAGCTTGCGACTTAGCTTGCGACTTAGCTTGCGACTTACTTGCGACTTCCGACTTAGCTTGCGACTTAGCTTGCGACTTACTTGCGACGTCCGACTTAGCTTGCGACTTAGCTTGCGACTTGCGACTTACGTAGAAGGCCACGTGGTCAGAAACAAGATGGATTCCAATGAGGAACCGCCGGCGGATGTGGACCAGGTATTTTGTCTGTTTTGTTATTATTTACGTAAAAACAGCACACTTCCACGTAATAGACTTTCAATCTATTAACAGAAATTACATTTATTCTCTTTAGATTTTCGTTGGAATCCATCTTGTTTCTGACCACGTGGCCTTCTACGTAAGTCGCAAGTCGCAAGTCGCAAGTCGCAAGCTAAGTCGCAAGCTAAGTCGGAAGTCGCAAGTAAGTCGCAAGCTAAGTCGCAAGCTAAGTCGGAAGTCGCAAGTAAGTCGCAAATAAGTCGCAAGTAAGAAAAAAAAGTGGGAGAAATGTATGTCCCTTAGAAGCCACCGTACTTTTCGGTTGGAATTATAAACACATTTTTCAGCGATACGCTTGATTGTGCTTTACTTCGAGAATAAGCACGAGCTGATTGTCGATTGAAATTTACGCCGCTTGTCATAACACAATGAGTACAAAATTTAGCTGCTGCCATAGTATGTACAGAGGTTTTATAAAGCGCAACGATGATTTTGCCATTTGAAATTATTTGCACAAAGTGTAAGCGCGCGAGGGGCAGAGATCGAGCCATTTTCATAAACCAATCAGATTTGGGGTTTTATTATTTACTTGGGATATCTTTCCATGTGGCCATTCAGTGTACCCTCGTAATTTCGATTAAAAAAGGCTAATGAAAAACAGCTTTTCTACGTTCTTTTCGATGTTTATTGGTGTTTTCAGACCTCAATCGGTCTGTCCTGAAGAGAACCCTGAGAGGTTGAAAGTTCTTGACAGCCAGCGAACTTTTTAATGCTCCAAACTGTTGTAAAAAATATATAAATCTAGAAGAAAATGAGACCTCAATCGATTCTAATGGAAACAAATTGAAATCTAAGTTAAAGCCCTCGTTTAGAACAAATGTTCCCGTCTCAATATTAAAACTGAAAAGCAACTGCGTACTTTGCAGCACATCTAAAATAATCTAAATTGATCTGTGCAATCCCAGTAACCAGATGTCTTAAATTTCCAGACTGTGAATTTTTCAGAAATAAGGCTTGAAGGAAATTATTTGACATCGGATTCACCATTTCTAAAATGGGAGAATTATTGACTGCCGCGGGCGCCGGACCATAGTGTCTATTGGTGTCCCTTGAGCCTTATTTTCTAGATAAATTAAATCGTTATCATGTTTCCAGATGGGGATCTTTAAATTTCCCTTTGTATTTTTGTTTCTAGTTTTAACTTACCTGGTTATGAATTATTTGAACTCAGCAAGCAATTCAGGGCACGTCGTGTACACGAGTAGTAAGGTATACTAGAAGAAGAAGAAGAAGAAGAAGAAGAAGAAGAGAAGAAGAAGAAGAAGAAGAAGAAGAAGAATAAGATGTACCGAGTAGCAATTAGCTATAAATTTCGCTCGGTCCAATTTACTTTTAGGTTCGACATCTGTCATTTCTAGGAAAGTGATTTGTTGACAATGCCATTTAAGCACTTTTTAATGCCATGGATATCCTGAGGACATTTGTATCTTGGTCTCTAAACTCCCCACACGACATCATATTAAACATATGCGTTGTTTTCAATCGCTTTTTCTTTGATCCTTCTTTCGTTTTAATTTCTTCTTTATTCCAATATTTCTCAAATATAATCGTCTCTTATTGCGCTTCTTTGATTAGGAAAGCAGAATGATTTACGCGTTTTTGAATTTAATTTCGGATGGCTGCGGAGTCGATTTCAACGATAAAAAGAACTGATATTACATACATTATACATGAACCTTGTGAATGTAAAATATACGGTATACCGTATCGTGTGTCATTTGCCTGTTGAAGGGTCTTTGGCGGGTGAAAGAGAGGGGGGGCTTAATAAAGTAGGTTATAAGTAGTTATGTAACTGAAAAACCCTTGTAGGGAGTTGCAATAAAATTTCCAAGTTTCCATCCATGAATAATAACACGATTTCTTTTCTACGTAAAATAAATCGTCAAAAGTTAGTAAATGATGGTCAGGAATAAAATGTTTAATTCGGACATAGTAGGTTCAAACTGATATTAAAAGCAAAATACGCTAAAAGAAAAAAAAAATTAACCCAAAGTAATAATCGAAATATTAATGACTTACGATATCTTGCTATTATCTCTGCCAAAATAAAACTTGTCATAGACCTTAATTATTCATAAATGGCGGCCGATTAATTATTCTTTTATATTCATGTTAATCAGCCCCCTAGCCTCGTTAGTATGTGCAAAATTCAAAATAATTTTTACTCTCAAATGAGGCTAGGGAGGCTGATTACCATGAATATAAAAAAATTATTAATCCACCGCCATTTATGAATTAGGTCTATGCATCTTTAGCAATTCGATATCCAGCGATTTGCCATGTGCTGCACTGACGTTTCTGACTACACACGGCAATTTCAAAGACATCATAAATCTATACGAAAAAAGTATAATAATAAATAATTACTGACCTTGGTCATGGATTTGTTGTTAACCAGAAAAACCGAAGTGCTTTATACGAGCAGCAGGTGGCTTATGTGCCACTTCGCTGACGATGTTTTAGTCGAAAAAGCTAAAACCTTCTATTTTGGTTATTAATATGAACAAATTTGCACGCAGATTTGCGTGTACTGAGTCGGTGCGCGGGAAAATTTACAGACAAACTGAAGCACAATAGGCAGAATAATACGGACACTGATCCCTTTGACAAGGTGTTTCAGCCAAATTTTAATATTCGGTTCTAAATTTGATTTTCGGATTTTAAGCAGTTTCTTCCAAAATCTTAACAGTTTTTGCATCCTTGTATTGTTTTTCGATTATTTCAAATCAATTTTGGAGATTTTCTGACAATTTTGAAAAATCTTGAAATCCATGATGGCGGATTTTTTGGGCAATATATGACGTCATCTCGCCATGATATGACATCATAACTGACGCGTGACTGTAACTAGAATAAACATTTTTGGATACTTTACACACCATATAAGTCTCATTATACTATAGCGTGAATACTTTTGGAGATACATAGCGTCCCCCACATACACGCCCACGAACACCAAATGAAAAGAGCCCAGGCAGAATAGGGTAAGCTTAAATGCCAATAAATGGAAAACTTATCTAACTCATAATTAGTGTTACTGTGCAAATCAAAAAAGCGTGAACACTTTGATTTAACTTTAACATGATCAAACGGCAAGAAGAATAGTCAGGAAACTCAAATTTACACTTTGTTTTGTAGAAAAGCTTTGCAAAAATAGCAATAAAATAAATACATGGAAAAAAATAGACCAATTTTTGGTAAAGGAAAGTCCAAGCTTAAATTAAAGTTTAAAGTGTTCACGCTTTTCTGATTCGCCCAGTAACTAACTAATTTCCTATCAGCTCATTCCAAAACGTTTTCTTAAACGTGCACCGCTTTTAAGCCCTGCCCCGGATACAAGCCCCGCCCAAAAACCCTTTTCGGAGTTGTAAGTTGTATAAGTCCAGGGATTTACGATCACACTTCCTCCGTGCTTTCAATTAAAGGAATATAACCAATACTCAATAAACTGAGATAAATGTAAGGATTAATTCCGCTGTAAGCAACCGTTAGCCAAAGAAGAAATGAAAACAAGCTAACTCATTTGAACGTACCCCCAGATATGTAGCGCTAAATATATATATAGATCATAGTCTCTTGATATATATCGTAAGGGAACCAACACAGTAGATATAAAACCACAATAACGATCATCATCCGGGTAACTTTACGTGCTGCTTTTATGGCTTCAGCTTGACCTCTATTCTGATTGGTTCCTTCTCCTGGTACCTCACGTGACCACAGCCTGTGGAAAACAATTGTGTAGAAAACTGTTATTATCAACAAAGCCAGGGAATGAACTGAAATTTTATCAATTTAGTAGTTAAAAAATGACAGTAATGATATTCCTTGGATTTTACCAGTAATTTGTCTACAAAGACGTCTGTCGAAGAAACAGTAGACTATGCCCATAATAACACAATAATTTTCTTGAAATGTTGAGATGAAGATCTTAAAGGTAGAGTTACTGCATAAAAGCGATCAACAGCATCAATCGTTACCAGGATCCAAATTGAAAAGACGAGTAGAATAAACAGTACATACCTTATAAATAACTTGCAAGTGATGTGACCCAGAAGTCCTCCAAACCACCGGCTCCCTTAAGACAAAAGTGTACGGAATTGAACTGTGCATCAAAAGATCAGCACATGCTTGCTTCAATATCAAATAATTTGTAGTGGTCTTCTTGGAGTTATCTGTTCTTATAACATAGAGGGCAAAATTACTGAATGCTGATTGGCTGAGACAGAGGGCATTTTTCATTAATTTTGGTTTGCCCGGGGCAAAATTACTTGATCCTAATTGGTCGAGCGGCAAAATCCCTCGCTCCTAATTGGCTGAGCGCGCTGCACTTCTTGACGGCGGGATTTTGAGCAGAATTTTCAAACACAGCGCTCGCTTGTACGTCGCTTCGGAGTTTGACTACAGTTTCCCGAGTTATTTGATGAAAAAGGAATGGAAACTGGGTGATAGCTTGAAACGAAATTCCGAAAGCTGAATCTCAGTGTTTCACTCGAAACAACAGAAGATTATTTCAATTGAAGATTATTTCAATTGAAAACTAGAAAACTTGCATCAGCTACACTTGGTGAGTTTGCGACGAAATACATTCATGGCGGCCAAACTGACTTCTTCGCTTCACTTCATGTACAACCCAGAGGCAGAAAGAGCACAGAGTTTGTTCAAAGAAAGACAAATTAAACAGGAGAAATTAATACCTCTAAAAGTTTGTTTGGAGTCGTCGTTTGCTGTTTTATCGATGTAGGATTGACATGTCAAGCAGCTCGCAGAGGAAAGCTTCAAAACATGCAAACAGGTGAACGTTTTACTTGGTTTGAGTGTATAAAGCTTGTTATTTTTTATTTTATTTTCACGACTTACATTGATTTCCATAACAGTCAACGTTATCCTGTTAGTTTATGCACAATTTGGGGGGCAAACAAAGTGTATTATGGGGATTGGAAAATAGAGAATACCAGTGTGAATGATGACTGAGTTGCCGAACAGGGAAACCAGACTATAATGACGTACGCAAATGTATCAGCCACGGAAACTGGAAATCGGTTTCTTCAAAGACATTTGTAATATTTTCTGAAAAAAAAAAATTCCAAATTTGGAAAAATATGCCTGTCAAAATATGGTTGTCTCGAGTATACTCGGAACGAACAACTCAATGTAATAAATTCGGTCACTAGCGTTTTAACAGACTGGTTTATTTTTAGATTCCTGTTTCCCGCGAATTCGTATACCCACAAGACAATCAAAAGTTTGTCATTTGTAATTATTAATTGGCGTCACCGCCTAACAAAGGGTATGGTGTTTGAGCCGTTTTAGTCTGAAATAGGGTACGGATTTTGACCATTTTGGTCTGAAATAGGGTCTGGAATTTCGTTTGGCTTTTAGACGAAACTGTTTTTTTCCCATTATTAAACATCGGGGAATTTGAAGCCCTTTTAATTTCAAGTGTTTGCGCAAATGGAACCCATTCCTGGGTAGCTGAAGTCATGTATTAGACACGTGTACTAATTTTATAGATCTGAAATAGGGTATCGATTTTTGGGTCAGGTCTGACTGGGTATGGAAAATCATATATTTTGGTCTGAAATAGGGCAAGGGTTTCAAGAAGCAGGCCGCACACCCCCACCAAAAATTTCAGGGAGTACCTCCCCCCGGGTTTTCACCGTAAAAACATGCTTGACGCAAACACATAAAGCGTACTAAGCTCAAGTAAGGGCCTATTTACATGGAGAGAAGTTGTCCCTGGTAGGAGGCTTACCCTCCCCCCGAGCCATCTTTTACCGAGCGTTTATATGAAAAAAGTTGTCCTTGTTTACCGAGCCAAAACGTGGCCCTCTCGGGCTCACACATGCTCTATATGTCCCAACTTGTCCCTGGTAGGTGAAACAACAATAGCCCAAGTGTTTATATGGAAAAACAGTTGGCCCGCCCCCCAGGGTCACCCTACCTTCAAAGCGAATAACCCTCCACCCAGGTTTACCCTGCCCTCCGAGCCAACTTTTCGATTTCTCATGTAAACGGTTCGCTGCTATTTATAAAGAAATGTATGAAAAGTTCTCTCGCCCGAGGTTACTCGGTATGGAGGGTGACCCTCCTACCAGGGACAAACTTTTCTCCATATAAACAGGCCCTAAAAGCACAAGGATCAAAACTGATTTTGATCCTTGTGCTTGCGCCTTACATTTGCGTCGCACGTGAAAACGGAACATTACTCAAGCGCAAGGAGTGATTTCGATGTTGCTCAGAAGGAATTTTTGAACAAAACAATGACGGTTATTAGCGCAGAACTATTGTTCTCGAGCTTATGCTTGCGCTTGTGCTTGCGTCGCTAGTGAGAACTAGGCTTTATATTTCATATCATAATACTCATGAGACCAGAAACATATATTTTCCCGCGAAAAGGAAATCTAAAAATAAACCGGTCTGCAAAAACGCTGTGACATAATATATTAGGCGCAGCTGGGAACAGCAAGTTCCGTCAACAAATTGTTTCCAAATTGTTTTCCAGATAAATTTGAGGTAAACGGAATAGTTTGCCGGCTTTTACTTGAATATTAACAAAGTTATAAACGGTCAAAGTCCGTGTGGGCAGAATAAAGGGTCTATTTACAATTATATTGAAATATATCTACAGACTGATTAAAGCCTGGTACAGGCGTGTCGCACGCAAGCGCAAATGCAAGTGCAAATGCAAGCGATGGAACGTGTGAACATCGAAAATGAAAATGCAAGTGCAAGAAAAAAAAAAAATTTCCTTTTTCTTGCACTTGCATTTGCCGGCTTGCTTCACGTGTGAACATCGCAAACGCAAACGCAAGCAAGCGAAGCGTGACGAGAAGCTATGCGCATGTGCGAGATCGCTTGCGTTTGCATTTACGTTACGTGTGAGGCATCGCTTGCATTTGCACTTGCATTTGCACTTGCATTTGCGCTTGCATTTGCGTCGCACTTGTGAACCAGGCTTGTCATTACATATATCTGAAAAACATACGAAAGATGTCATAGGTACGGCCTATGGTACGGCTAATTACTTCTTGTGGCTAACAGCTTCTACGTGACCTGCATTCTAATTTGATTATAATTAATCAATTTGTTTCCTGAGGGGCGTTCTTGAAACTGGCCCATTTTTTGTTACAAAAGAATTTAGGGTATTGTTGTCTGGAGCTACTCAGTTGTTTTTTCAATTTTCATGGAGTTCAAAATTATCATATATACAGTTGAACCTCTCTATCTCGAACTCGGTTATCTCGAAAACCCCGCTATCTCGAACTCAAACCCATTCCTCTTGCCCTTGTTTTTCAGTCCTTTACTAGCGAACTCCTCGCTAGATCTCGAACTGTTTATCGTTCCCCTTGATAGTTCGAGATAGCGGGAGTCTACTGTAACATCATCTGCAAACTCTAGAGGTAAAACACATCATTTGCCGTTTCTCCCAATATATCGCCCAAATCAAAATCCTCAACAACAACAACAACAACAACAACAACAACAACTTTATTAATGTGTCATAATCTTCTAGCGTGCCTAATAAGGCCCACCTAAGGGCCTCCACAGACTAGGTCAGTTGTTATCGATAACTATTTAGTTGTCGATCATAAAAAGTTGTCGATAGTTATCGATAACTAAGGGCCTTAGTTATCGATAACTAGCTTCACACACTGGCTTTTTTGTTATCGGCAACTTTTTATGATCGACAACTAAATAGTTATCGACAACTATCTCTCTAGTCTGTGGAGGCCCTAAGAACCTAAGAATATCACAAAATACTATAAAAATTACAAATCCTATCCTAATCCTTTACTGGCAAAACTTTCCAGCGAAAACGTATTCTGAGTCAAAACAATTTCGTCCTCACTGTCCATCATTGCTAGTGACTGAATAGTCCAGTTCTGGCCCCTCTCTGTCACGCAACGCTCGCTCAAGGGTCCAGGGACAATTGTCTGCGCATGCTCAACGGTTAGTCAGCTTCTTAGCTAATCGCTACTGCGCATGTATTTTTATACTGACAAGATGACGG
Organism: Desmophyllum pertusum; assembly: GCA_029204205.1. Taxonomy (NCBI): domain Eukaryota; kingdom Metazoa; phylum Cnidaria; class Anthozoa; order Scleractinia; family Caryophylliidae; genus Desmophyllum; species Desmophyllum pertusum. The sequence goes on from MU825898.1 coordinate 269,933, forward strand.
ATGTTTCGATCTCTTCCGGCGCCCTCGGTCAGTGAAAAGTATAGAGAAATGTTTCCTGAATACGATCCTGTATTTGTAGATGCTGTAAGTTCGGCTGTTTCTTCTTGTGTAAAGATGTAGCAGGTACCAGTAACGGACAAAACACTCCAACTACAATCTAGAAGGTTTATTCACTCGGTGGGAGAGCTCCACCGAAACGTGCTTGCTTTTGTTACAAGAGAACTCGCACACTAAAATAACAGCATTCGTGACTTAATTGAAACATCATATCCGACGAAACAACTAGGCTACAATTAATCACGCGAGAACATACAATTATTATATAAACATTCAATTATAAGCACCCATTTCGCTTCCCCCCCCCCCCCCAATATCACACAGGCAAGCTAAAGCACATTTTTAGTTCAATCTAGATTTTATTTCAGAAAATCTACTGGGATGCATAGTAAGCTAACAGTGATATACTGTTAGTGTAGCAACGTGAAGTATACTATAGGCATTCATTTTGTAAATTGTCGGTCATCAAGTTTTAACTTCGTACAGTGCACAATTGAGACCCAAGTCCCATGTTCCTAGAACCTTCCCATTCATCGACCGATCAATCGAAAGCACAGCGGGACAAACCTTCTTGCACCATGTCTCGGCTGTTATCAGCTTGGGCAGTTCGTCCTTGGCAGTTCGTCTCTATTTTTAGAGACCTACCGAGTGTTATGTAAATTATCGCAATACATGTCCCCAAGGTATAACATTGGGACGCGAAAACTAGCCTGCGTTGCCACGCGAAACAAGATACCTCGTGAATAATATTATTACTTAATCAATTCACAGAATTAAACAGTAAAACAAAAATAAAAAACGTCTATGAAGTAATTTTTACTTCATTTTATTAAAAAAACACGGCCCTAAATATAATGGCACTCAGATTAAAAAAGCTTAATCGCAATTAGTTAATCGTAGCTCAGTTTTATCAGCCGTTTTGACCATAACAATTCACACATTTTATGATTTACAAACGCGATAATTTGTCATTACCAGTCCAGTCCTCCGATTACTTTTTCTTTAAAATACACAAAGTTCCTTCACATTCTTCAAGATAATTCGGTACGTTACAAAACTGCAGGCATTCGCACTCTCCCCTCTTCACCACCTCTTTGAGCACAGCATCAAGATTTTTCCTTACAATTTCGCAATTGGCTTCCTCGAGCTCTGTGGCGTTCCACAAGAGAAGCAAATACCCACCGCACTCAACAAGGCGGGACATCTCTTTGACTGTAACCAAAGGGTCGAGCCAGGCTTCGGTGAGAAATGCTCCCACACAGACACACGCATGGAACGAACCACTGGCTAACTTGGCAGCCTCTTCCTCAAACGGACCGTTGATTAACTGGCGATAGACGTTTTTTCGCGGCAGCCTTTTCCAACATTTTCTTGTTACGGTCCAGAGCGACCAAGTTTTTGAAGCCCTTCTTGCACAGAGCTTCCCCGATCAAGCCCGTTCCTGTCGCGATATCAAGCAGCTTTCCGTTCTTGTTGTTGACAACTTCTGAGAGACTACTTGCAGCTACCGACGGAGCGTTGTACATTCCATTCATCTGACGGTCGTAGTAGTCCGCGCGGTGGTTGAAAAATTCTTGCGTTCGCTCCTCTGTCTGCCTGTTCCAAGGAACCTCGGTTTCGTACGGAATAACCGCATCGTAGATCGCCGGTCTTAAATGGGAGTGATAGTGGAAAGGGACGTCATGGAAGGTGTCCAATGGAACTTCAGTTGTCAGCATAAACTCCGAGGACGTGTTCGGATCAGACGAGTGATGAGACTGTGCTAACGGATCAAAAAGCCCAGTGAAGCCCACGAACTTTTCTCCAGCCAGGTCGGTATGAGCTATGTAGCAGCGATTCTCCAACGCCCTCGCTGGGACAAACACAGTGGTCGAGTGCCGCTGAGGAAGTCGGGAAAGCGCTGCTGAAATAGCTATAAACTGAGCACCTCCGTTCAATACCATTGCTCGGAAGAATTCAGGGAAGCTCACATCTTCGCCGATAGACATTCCCACTCTTAGGTTTCTCCCAGTCTACCACGGTTACCGCATCGCCTGCTTTATACCCCGCCACACTTTGCTCGGCATCACAGATGTGTACTTTGCGATAGTTTGCGAGACATCTTCCATACTTGTCAATGAACATCAGGGAGTTGTAGAAATCACTCTTTTCGATTTCTGAGTAACCATAGATTACTGCTATTCCAAGATCTTTCGCTGCTGTGGCAATGGCTACCGCGGTAGGCCCATCCTTAGCCTCGGAGACGGCGTGTAAGTTGTTGTGATCACACCCAGTCAGAACTAGCTCTCCAAACAGCGCCAAGTCAGCTCCGGCCATAGCAGCTTTTTCATCCATTCGATGATTTTCACTTTGTTGACTTCGGGGTCGCCAATAGCTGGGCAAATTTGACAGAGTGCCATACTTTTCGTATCGCATTTTTGGATAGTACTTGAAGGGGCCATTTCAAGAAAATAAATGTGTCTTGTTCGCTGAACACCAAGTTGAATAATACACCTTCCGTGGTTTGTTGGCCATTTCATATCATGTGTTGTAATTCTCAGGAGAATTGTTTCTTTCAAGTTCAGACATGATGTTTTCAGCTAATTGCCCACCCATCAATGTATTTAATTAATTTATATCAAGAGAAAATACAAGAAAGATTAAAGATTTCGCAATAATACATACACATACATACTTGTACTTTATTATCCGCTCTTTTCAGAGATAATGAGCTAAGAAAATTTTTGCATGCTAATGATACCATTACATGCTAATGCATACACACATACATACATACATACATACACACATACATACATACATACATACATACATACATACATACATACATACATACATACATACATACATACATACATACATACATACTACATACATACATACATACATACATACATACATACATACATACATACATACATACATACATACATACATACATACATACATACATACATACATACTTTATTGAAGCTCCCTAAGTGGGTTTTTCAGCATCAAATCTGAAGAGGGACAATAGAGAATTACGTGCACTGAAATAAACTATTTTTTTTAAATCTAATTTGTGTATATACCAGCGCATGATATACATTTGATGTGTGGGAAATACATATATCGGCGCTGGTATATACACAAATTAGCATTTTAAACAATAGTTTATTTCAGCGCGCGTAATTTTATATTGTTCCTACACATCAGCATTTAATGGTACTCATTAGCATATACAAATCGACTTATGCGAAATCGTTCTATTCATGACTCGGAAGCGTGCGAGAGCAGTTTTATGAGTTCAAAGTCTAGAATAAAATAATTTTATAATAAGGCATGCAACTTTGAGAAACTTCTGGACCGACGGATTTGGTACCTCCTCTCAAATGTTGCCGATTCATCGATTCACTTCGAAAACTCCAGGCCAAGCGCAGGGATTTGAAAACAATTGTTGGATTAGGGGCGCGCTGGACACCATCTTAATTAGTTTCGATACAGCTCGTCCCGTTTTATTTTGTCCCGCTTTTTGTTCCAGGTTGAATTCGTGATTTTTTTTTATTATCTTCCGAATCAGTCTACATCAAGCATTGAAGCCGAATAGACTTATTTCGAAATCGGCTAAACATTCCCAATTTCCATCACGTTCTTTTGGTAGTTTTATTTTTTATTGTAAGAAATGAATGTATTCCAAGTGCACTTACCAGCTCTTTTTGTCCATTTGACAAGCCAAATTGCTTTCGATTCAATTGTTTTCTTTTTAGTTTAAAGTTTCTAAGGGGTTTCGACAGACCAGACCATTTGTTGCCCATAGTTCACACGGCCTCTAGTGTGTGGAAAAACTCTGGCGAGCACTAATAGTTGTCGACCCATAAATTTTACTGCATAGTTATCGAAAACTATCTCTCTAGTCTCTCGAGGCGGCCCTTAGGCCAGACATATATCGTGTCACCAAAGTCAGTGTTCAATTGTTTGAGCTATCCAGGCTAATCGCAGCGTTTTTAGAAAGATAATTGTATGATTAGGGCACGTTCTAGATGTAGGTAAAGGTCGAATTCTTGATTTTTGAAATACCGTAGAATCCCGGTTATAAGCCCACCTGGTTATAAGCCCCCCTGATTATAAGCCCGCCCACATGTCTGAGTACATTTGCGTTTCAAAGCGTTTACCGTTATTGTTGCATGAACATTGTTGTTCAATTGAAATGGACATGATGTTCAATTGAAATGGACATGATTAAACATTTCTTTTTAAGAGAACGGATTTATAAGCCCACCCAAAAACCCTTACGAAGTTGTATAGCCCAGGGCTTACAACCGGTATTCTACGGTATCGTCCGAGTTTACATCAAGCATTGAAACCGCCGATAGACTAATTGTGAAATGCTTAGACTTTCACCCAACGGGGCACTTTTCGAATAGAGGGAACTTGCGGCTCAGGCTCCAGATATTGAGTTTTGAAATTATTGATTTTCACTATCACATTTTTGGTAGTTTTCTGTTTCAACGAAAGCCAGATTCCAACGCAGGCTATCAAGCCTCTAAGGCGAGATATGTCACCAAAGGGTTGGACCGAGCTGGGAGTGGGTGCATGCAGCAAGCACCCATTTCGCTCCCCCCCCCCCCCCCCCCCCCCCCCCCCCCCCAATATCACACAGGCAAGCTAAAGCACATTTTTAGTTCAATCTAGATTTTATTTCAGAAAATCTACTGGGATGCATAGTAAGCTAACAGTGATATACTGTTAGTGTAGCAACGTGAAGTATACTATAGGCATTCATTTTGTAAATTGTCGGTCATCAAGTTTTAATTTTCCATCGGCGTCTTCGTACAGTGCACAATTTAGACCCAAGTCCCATGTTTCTAGAACCTTCCCATTCATCGACCTATCAATCGCTAGCACAGCGGGACAAACCTTCTTGCACCATGTCTCGGCTGTTATCAGCTTGGGAAGTTCGTCCGGGTGTGTTGTTGCTTCATTCATGGGTGTCAAAACAATTCCGGGATCAAGTTGGAAGCTCAGGAGAGGATGTGGAAGCTCTTTCGCAAGGTTCCTCGAGAAGCCTTCCAGCCCCCACTTGCCAGTAACGGTGCCGTCAGCTTAGCCAAGTTGTTTCTGCCCACCCACGAGGTCACATTGCAAACAGTTCCCTCACCAGCTGGAATCATATGCGGAACAAAATGCCGCGCAGTGTTGGCCGCCCCTTTAATGTCGACGTCGACAATTCGGTTGAACTCTTCAGCAGGTAGTTCCCAAAAGTTGGTATGTCTTCCAGCCATGGCGGCATTGTTGATGAGAACGTCTACAGAACCAAACTTCTTCATGACTCTTTCCGCCCACTGACTAACTTGTTTGTCTTGGATGACATCTACAACGGCGAAATCACAGCGATCAGCAATTGGTCCGAATTCTTGGATTAGCTGTTTCACGATGGACTCCGTTCGGCCGCATCCGGCGACTTTGTGGCCGAGTCTCAGAAATTCTCGTACCATGGCATTGCCGAGACCGTATGTGGCTCCTGTTATCGCAATAACTTTGCTTTCTGATGTCTCCATTGCCAAAAAGTTCAGTCGAGCATTCACGTTTCAAAGATACAGCGCGGTTGTGCAGCAGTTCACGCCTCGATGGTTTACCCGCGTTTAACATTTTTTCTTATAAGGCTTTTGATTCACCGGCTTTGTTTGCGGTATTTCCATATTAATGCACAAAGAAAGTGAAAGAACCATGAACAATCATAGGCTTACAATATTCCCCTGCCGGCTCGATCGACACTGTCCCACAATTGCTATTGCGAATACTAGTAATACCTAGTAATTAATGGCTGTCTTTAATTAATGGCTGTCTTTATTTAAAAAGTCAAAGCACGTACGCGTTGTTCATCTTTGCTTTTATGCGTTTTTACGGCGATTTGAAGCGTGCGAGAGAAATTTTATGACTTCAAACTGAACGTTTTTGAGTCGCTTTTGATATTTTGACAAGGCATGCAACTTCTACAGGGAGCCCATACAAGCGGTGTGAAGACTGTGTGACCGTTTGTTGTTTCGAAATTATAAAGGATTGTATGGGAATATCGCAAGGGTCGTATTATTGCGAGTAAACTTTACAAATAAGTTCAAAATAAACGTAATCTTACCTCAGTTTTGTGCTTTGTCGTCCTTGTGGCTCAAAACGGCGAATTTTAGCGATTTGAAGGGTTTTGCGTTTGCTGTTACTGTTACTGTTACTGTACTCTACAGTAACAGTAACAGCAAACGAAAACCCTTCAAATCGCTAAAATTCGCCGCCAGTTCGGGAAAATGCCCGGGGGCGGCCTCCTTATCAAAGGGACGGGATGTTCGTCGGAAATTTTGAATTAAACCCCTAAAGGAGACCAATCTGGGCGTGGCTCAAAGATACCATTCTAAAAAAGACAGACAAACAAGAGTTATAGTGACTTTAAGTTGCAATCGTCTCCGGTAATGAGGCCACCAACACAGTATGACGGTATTTTTTTATTATTTCTTCGCGTGCAACCCTAAACGATACCTTGATGGCTAAAAATATCGGCGTTCCGTCCTGAACACCCTAAGTGAGACCAAAATCCATAATTTAGACCCCTAAACGAGGCGACGAGCATCCCCGTCACTTTTATATGGGAGTCCCCCCGGGGGAAAATGAGCCCACGCTCATTCCCCGAAGGCAAAGAGAGCGGCGGAAATCGAGCCTGGTACGAAATTTGTCGTTCGTTGTCAGTATTCAAGAAACGACTCGAAAATTTTAAGTCATATAAAACTACTAGTCTCGCACGCTTAAAATCGCCGTTAAAACCACATAAATGAGCAAAGATCGATAAACAACTAATGTTCACAACAGCAATAGACCATTCTCCAAAATGGCCGCCGCAAATTCAAAATGATTAAAATTAAACTGAGCGTAAAGTCAATACCAGCACCTGAAAGACCACCTCTTGTTTGGTAATCGTACGAAGCTTCGTTAGGTTAGGTTCTACCTGAGTTGAGAAAACGGAAGTTGAAACTGGAAAATTTAAAGACGTTTGTCATACCATACCCCAGTCATGACAAACGTCTCTAAATTTTCCAGTTTTCAACTTCCGTTTTCTCGACTCAGGTAGAACCTAACCCAACGAAGCTTCGTACGATTACCAAACAAGAGGTGGTCTTTCAGGTGCTGGTATTGATTTTACGCTCAGTTTAATATGAATTTGCGGCGGCCATTTTGGAGAAAGGTCTATTAGTACGAAGAAATTTGAATATCGTTGCGACCTTTCACCACACAAACAGTGAATGGTAAGCCTGTGATTTAGCTGTAAGATCATGTCGTTCTTACACAAATAAACAGATAAGATAGATTCTTTAAAAGCTGCAATTACATGCAAAGACGAGATTTGTAAACCATCTATCTATTGTTATTAAATCTGTGAACAAGCGTGAACACGCTCATTGCTTCGGGGAATTTATTTTTGTCTTGTTTTTTAAATCTCTCTCCAATCCCTCTCGTAATTTTCACGCTCGTTCCAGATCCTTTTCGGGCCAGGTTCAGCCCGACTCTTGCGCTAAAATACGGGCTGTTTTGCAGTCTATACTGATGCAGGTGTGTATACGTTGACGCGCGAGTATTTTATTTTTTCGCTTTTTATCATGATCTTGTTCGTGTGTCAGTTAGATTTTTAGACAATCTTGTTAGTATAGTGTTTGCGTGTTGAAGTGATAGACTTCATTTTCGAGACACAACAGGAATAAAACTTCAAATGATTTTCATACTAAATACCTTTATTCTTGTTATTGAGTATATCTTCCTTTGCTACTATTGAAAGACACATTCTCGGTTACTGTTAAGCAAGAGAGGATGATCTAAGAGAAGGATTCTCCGTGCGCCATGATAACTTTCTTAAATCTATTAAAAGTTTCGCGCCATGCTGTTATGTGAAAGTTATTTTTATTTCCTTCTGATCGAGGCTCCGACATCACGTTACTCGGACTGACCAATCAGGTAGCGCTCTTAAAATCAACTTCAAACTTAAACTTTATTTATTTATTTTTAAAAATTAATGACATGATTTCTGCCGCCCGCAAATATTTGCTCATATTTGTTCAGCCCATAGCTCAGCTATGGGCTGAAAATTAAAAATATATTTCAAAAATTATCATTGTTAGAGACCCACGTATGGGACAATAATTCTCTTCGATCATCTAGGCCTCTCTTGGGTTAAGACATTCTCAAACACGCCTGGACATACATAACCCGTCAGCCTACCCGAGAAACAGGCAATCATTCACGACATTACTGTAACACTTTCACATAATATAATTCATTGCTGCTCTTCATCGCGTTATTATCTATTACATTAAGCCAGGAGCCCATCACTAGGAAGCGAGCAAACTCCAACACTACGCCTATGTCACAGCGTTTTTACAGACCGGTTTATTTTTAGATTCCTTTTTCCCGGGAAAATGTGTTTCTGGTCCCATGTGTAATATGAAATGAAATAAAAGACAGTAAAAAGATGGCGACCTAATTGCGGCCTTTGTTACGCGGTAACGCCAATTAATGATTACAAAGGAAAAACGTTTTTGATTGTCTGGCGGGAATACGAATTCGCGGGAAAAAGCGAATCTAAAAAATAACCTGGTCTGTAAAAACGCTGTGACACGAATCCAGTCCAGTTGCTCGCTCCTAGTGATGGGCTCCTGATTTAAGCTATACAATATGCACATACTTATTTTATATCTGTTCCAACTCTACGCTTTGGGATCGAAATGAAAGAACATTGTGAATCCTGATATTCCTTAAACAATTTCCAAACAAATCTTTAAAACGATGCCGAAACTTTTGACTTAATGTCAGATAAATGTAAGGATTAATACCGCTGAAAGCAACCGTTAACCAGACGAGAAAGAAATAAATACTAACATTTATTTCCACATAACCCAAAAACTCTAAAAATAATATTATATCTAAAGGAAGCCAACACAATACATATAAAACTACAATTACAACCATCATCCGGGTAACTTTTCTCGCTGCAGCTTGTCCGTGGTTCTGATTGGCTCCTTCTGCGGGAACATCACGTGACCACAGTTTATGGCATACAATGGTGTACAGAACTATTATTATCAACAGAGGCAGGGCAACGTTCACACCTGTGCCTAAAATGAAGTGAAATGTTATCCAAGCATCTGCGATATAACAATAATAGTGTCCCTCGATTGTTAACGCGGTTCCATTGACAAGGACGTTTGTTGAAGAAGCAATAGACCAAGCCCATAATGACACAATTATTTTCTTTAAGTGTTGAGCTATAGGCGACAATCGCAAAGGTCGAGTTACTGCATAAAAGCGGTCAACAGCAATCGTAACCAGCATCCAGATTGAAAAAACGGGAAGAATAACCATACTCCCGAGAAAACATTTGCATGTTATCAGACCGAGAAGTCCTCCAAACCATCGGCTCGCTAAATGATAGAAAGGGACTAATAGGTTCATCAACTGTGCCATTGTTATGAGAAGATCTGAACACGCTTGGTTCAAAATGAGATAATTGGTTGAATTCTTCATGGAGTTATCTGTTCGTATAATGTGAATGATAACTGAATTGCCGAATAGTGACGCCAGAAATATAATGACGTAAGCGGAATAAAACAGCGGCATGAACTGGACATCTGTTACTCCAACGACGCTTGTCAGGTTTTCTAGAGATAAAAAATAATAATGCTTGACATAATAGAGTGGGAGGCTCAGTGGCCTAAGGGTCGCCTCTCTCCACCCAGGAGTAAATGGGTATCGGCGAATCCACCGTAAGAAAAAGATGGCGACTGGTACATTTACCCACAATTCTTGGCGCACGAAAACCCTAAAAACGCTCATAAAAACGCACAGAAAATCTCTTAAAACTTCAAACCTAGCATACACAATACGGACCTTCAGATTGGGGTACGAGTACGAGAACGAGTACGAGTACGACTTCTACTTTCAAAACAATATCTCCCAGAGCCCTCGCTCTTCCCTGTGACTGACCAGTAGAAGTGTAGGTTCTGGCCGGAGATTGGCGTGACACGTGATGATCTTGAGGATGAGAAAGTTTAAAAGTCGTACTCGGACTCGTTCTCGTACTCGTACCCCAATCTGAAGGTCCGTAATGCTGTTAGTACAGGGACGAATTTCGCAAAAATATGGCTTTCAGATGTGCCTCTTGGCTGTGTTAGGTTCGCAAGGTATTGTGGTAAAATGTACAGCCGCCATCTTTTTTCTTACCGTGGATTCAAACATGATTTGGGGGGAGGGGGGGGGGGGGGGGGGTGGAATGGGGTTGCTGCGATGGACAAGCATCCATCCAGGGGATTAGCGATACTCCTAGTCACTTCATATTATGGAAGCGGGAGTAAAGTGCTAATAAGCCAAGCCACTAATTGTAGGCTTGTAGGCAGACTTCTTTTTTTTACATATAAGTAGTATATAATTAACTATTCTATTTTTAATATTATGTAATTGTCTCTGATATAAATGTGACATGGTCATTTTTAGTCTATTTTCACAATGTCACGCAATCAATATTTTACAAGTCGAAATTATCCAAATTACCTGTTCAGTAATCACATAGTTATTTTCCTTAATTTCTTAGTTTCCTTACACACCCTTTCAGTGTATGTAGCTATTTGCTAAGTCATTATTGTACCACACAGTTTCCCCTATGCAAATCCTGTGTGTGTGGGTTAATACACCCTACAGTTTCCTTTACTCAAATCCTGTGTTGGATTGATATCCCACCTTTTAGAGCCTTATTTGGTTTACAAATATGTCTATAATTTCCTAGAATTTACTATAAATTAGCCAGTTTTAAGCATAGTTCTTCAGTTGGTAATTGTGGCGCTATAGTCAGCTGGAACTATACAGTAGTCAAGTCTGAAGCATATGATTTCAAGTCATCTTCAATAACACATATCTGGTATGCATATTTCTCTTATTTTATTAGATTCGCTTAGTTTACTTTATGCAACAGTTGGTTTTTGTACTTAGTGTTTACAATTCCTAAATTTGTCTTAGTAATCGCTTTTCAATTATATTATTTAGGATCAGTAATGTTTTGGTTCAACATGTCACATGTATACATGACCTTTGGTCTATGTGTTTAAAAGCTTAGCCTTAATTGTATCCGCTAAATTGCAGTGTTTCGCTTACCTTCGTTTCACTTATGTTTTACTGTAGTTTTGCCATAATCCTAGAATCCAATTGTCTTGATATTCTACAAATTCTGTTGTTATTCTATTGTATTCATTACTGTAGTCTGCTCTACAAGTATTGCATAATATTGTTAGCTGTATTTAGTTACATTGCATGCTGTTATCAATTAACTCTCAGTTTGACAGTTAATTACATCATTTCCTGTTCTCAAGTGTTTTAGTCTACATTTCGTGACTCTTTTATTTTTAGCACTTTTTGCTTGTTTTACTCTAGTAAATACCATTTATTTAGTTTAAATTGTAATTAGCTTTGTATTTTATTCTTGTTACATTAGTTACTTCGTTCCCGTTTTTATATCGTTAATAAAGACGTTTAAAACACGTGATTCTTGGCTCGAACATATTTTCGTAACTTGGCCGACGGATTAGCCATCTTACATAAATACCTCAAGAAAATTTTAAAGTGCCTTTCATTGACTGAATCTTATTACCTTTATTGTGAAGATCAAAGCTGCCATTGATACTGCTGTTAGTTAGAAACGTCAAGTTCATCTTGCCAGCTTGAGCGTGGTCTTCCATAAACGATCTATGTATGGGGAAAATATGAAATCAAACAGTTACATCCTTCCTTTACAACCTTAATCAGATAGCCTGCGTTGCAGCCGGACATGTCAAAATCCTCGGCGGTGTAGGCTACCTTAATTAAGGCAAGCAAAATACAATCAAGGTTAAGGTACTTGCACTGGCAAATTTTCATGTTTCAGAATCAAATAATTTTAAGCACATTTGTAGCTTTTGTCATCTAATATTCCAAAATATATTTTTTTCCCAAAATATTATAACCAAAACATTCATTCACAATTCCACATACAGTACAGTATTTTCAGTACATATTTATTATGGTATTGAAGATGGAATTTTAAAAATGCTACAATTTAAAAAGAATTAGCTTCTGTCATACGGGCGCCTTTAATCGAAACTGTAAGTTTTAAATGTATCATCAGTATTATTATTCTAGTTTTACTTTTCTGTACTATTAGATATATATTCTACATGTTCACATCTTCCATATACCGTAAAAGCTCTATTTAGCCCCCCCCTCTCTATTAAGCCCCCCTCTCTAATAAGCCCCCCTTTGGAAGTCAGATTTTGTAATAAGCCCCCCCCCCCCCCCATTCCGCCAGGCTGATGTAAATGACTTTTCAGCAATATTTTATGGCGTTTCAGTCACTTTGTATTGAAACGTGGTCTTCAATTTCCAGAACTATCGTTGAGTTAGGGTATAAATGACGTTGCATTTGTGAGACGGTCATACATAACCCATTTCTTGTTCTGTTTTAGAGCAGTGAATTTTCTCGAAAATTTATGATTTGAAATAAGCCCCCTCTCTCTATTAAGCCCCCCTCTCTAATAAGCCCCCCCCCCCCCCTTCTTGAGGCCTAAAATTAAATAAGCCCCCGGGGGCTTAATAGAGCTTTTACGGTAGGTCAGTCATCTGAAGGAACTATTCATGACTGCCGCATCAAGACTGGAAACTTTTTCGCTTGAATGGCTAAATAATGCTTTAGTCGGGTATTTGCATGTTAATATATACGTGATTGTATACTGCAGTGAGTTTTACTGTATGGTGTAATGTATTGATGGACATAGCCAATAAATCGTTGGTTTACCTTTGTTATACAATTAGCGAATTCATATTAGAAGATCAGACGAAATTCCGTCTACACAGAATACCGTCTAATATGAATTTAAGGACGGTAAAATGAGACGGGTAAATGACTTAGAGCCGTCGGAGACTAGGACGAGTATGAGGCCAAGTTACATTTCTATCCCAGAAGCAATTGCTGAATTTCCAGTTCCAGTGTGTAGCAAACAGGAAACCTGTCCTGATGTTCTCGTCTATGTGAATTTAAGACGGTTTTCCGTCTGAGACGAGTTTTAATTTCCGTCTGATTTTCCCGTCTTTTAGACGGGACTGAATGGACTGATAAATTTAAGACGGGAAACTCGTCCTTCACCGGATTCATATAAGACGAGTTTTCCGTCTAAAGACGAGTTTCCCGTCTAAGACGGTTTTTCCGTCTCTAATATGAATTCGGCTAATGTAAAATGACTGACTTACTCTCTTTTAAGTAGTTTCAGTAATTACGTCCGAAATTTGTTTTTGTCCGAAAGAAAAAGGTCTGAAAATTTAAGTTCAATATACTTTTAATATGATGCCGATGCCATAAATGATTAATTTGTCTGAAGGCACGATTACCATAGTCTAGAAATTGGCATTAATATCTACTCTGTTTACTCTGACATTAAATACGACTTTATTTCTTTTATTTAAAATATCTGACACAAAGGACGCATTTTTTATCTAATCTATCACAAAATATTATTTTGTACTCATTTTTCACTAAAGATAAATCGCTCTCTGTCACCGGCTCTGTCATAAATTACAAATAATTTCTCATTTCTTATTTTGAAGTTTCTATCTCTTGTGTGGACAGCTACAGGCTAGAGTGTTGTTCCGTTTTGCTACCTTATTCTCACTTACTTTCGCATGTACTCATGTAAAAAAAAAACGCGAAATTTCCTCTATCCTTCTCGCGTATATTTCCCTCGTAACGAATTTTTGTCTCCATTTAGTGACAGTCGTATATAAAATGAGGGATGCATATGTGAGCGATTTCAAGCACGTACTCTAGATCCATTTTGTATACAACTTCATTCTTCATTGGAGACCATCAATTGAAAAGCGTTTGGTTTTGAGACCACGGTAAATGACATCATCAGTAACAATTTCTTGAGATTGAAGAAAGCTATTTTCGACCCTGCACGTCGGTCTGGATTTTGTGAATGCTAGTTGAAGATCTTTCCTTAGTCATACATGTGTACGTGGTGGTCTTTTCGGTATTCTGTATACTTGTTAGAATTGGCTGATTTGATCTGAATAGTCGCGAGGAATCGAATGTTTGTTTCCTTTATTTCAGAACAGTTTGCATGTTTCTAAGGCCCAGTTCAGACGCCGTACTTCACATGAGCCGAATCGAATTCGAATTTAGGCCGACCCAAATTAATTTAGACCGGCTGAATTGATTCAGACGCCGAGCTTAATTCAGCCGAACTTAAATTAATAGGGGAAAATTGCTGTTATACTGAAAAATACATTATAATAATTCATGCATTTGTTGCGGCTCATGTAAAGTTCGGCGTCTGAATCAAAGCCTGTCCACAGCCATTATTCCCGGCTTAGCCAGGCGGGAAGAACGGCTGAGCCGATCCGAATTCATTCGCCGTACCTCACATGAACTTAATTCATTGAATTCGATTCGGCTCATGTGAAGTACGGCGTCTGAACTGGGCCTAAATTTTCTTTCACGGATTCATAATCGGACTGTTTTAGCGGAGAGTCTAGTATTGTTGCCACGGTTACTGTGACACTTTTGTTTGATAGAGCAACCGTTCCACCAGCTAGCTTAGCTAAGTCCTTGTTCGCTGCTTCTCCAATACATGAGTTGGCTTTTAACTCATGATCATCACTTCGTTGTACACAAACTGAACTTCGAGTCGACTGAGCAATCCGGCATTATGTTTCATGCGATCAAACTCGGGTTACATATAAAGGACAACAATAGCAAGCGCTTCGTCGATAAGACCAAGATTGTCGATGCACAACGTACAACCATTTTGCTCAGTTTTTGTCGGCCGCTTTGTTGTCTGATTGCTATCTTTCGTCGGCTTTATGAGGACGTTCCTTGTTTGGTATATTCGTTTATTCGATTTTACTTGCTTGGTCATGTTTTTTAAAGCGTTATTTGTCAGAACCAAAAGAGTTGTAACGCGAGAAAATGTAGAGCGGTGAACACCTGTCTGTCGTGTTAGCCTTCACCCCTAGCACTGGAGCGTGCAGCATTTCTTTGGATTATTTTCATTTTGAATTTTTTCATTTTAGTAAACTGTTTTGGGGATTTCCGTTTAATTTGCAGGGAGAACTTTGCCGTTGCGTGATAAAACTGAGCAGCCTTTCCGTTTCTTTTGGAAAGCCAATGATAATGAAATCCATACAAAACGTTTTGGCTGATCATGATCACCAGCTAACATATTGCGATAAGATGCTTTGCAAAATTAGGAGTCGTACCCGGGGAATCGTGCCTCCTAGAAATTTTCCCAATAAATAGCTTCAAAATAACATACTTATGTGATTAAGTAAGTCAAACGACTGGCTACATCTTGTACGAAGATAGGGCATAAACTGGTAAAAGGCTGAAAATTGCTTACCTTTGCTGCGAAGAAAAAAAGGTTGATCAGATCAATTCAACGTTGAGCGGTAAGCAACCAACCTTAAATGAATATACATTAACATTTTCTTTAATTTCAAATTAATGTTTGGACAGATTGATAAGTGGATTCATTTAGGATATCATCAGTTGTCCATGACTACATAACGTCTGTCATTTACAAATTCGAAGAATAAACGCTTACTCTATTTGGGAGAATGCAGAATCCTCCTGATAATGCAGAAGAATAATTTTCTTAAAAAAATTTAATATTACCTGCCAAAATATTTCATTTGAATCCAGACTTTCCAATTTTCACTCATTTCTCGTTGCCTAGCACAGCACCATAGGTCTGACATATTATAATATTGTTTATATTAGGGCGGTTGTCTCATGCAGTCTATGTATATTTTTCAGACAAAGTTGCTACGTTTCTGTTATATGCATTGGTTTCATATTCCTTTACAGTTGCACAGTCCTTACTTAAATGATATTTTTTACTGTATTTAAAGAAATATAATTGTTTTGAAATTAGTATGTGAAGCCAACTGTAAATTTATTACGTATTTAGCAAAATTAGATGCATTCTCTCCTTATTAAAAAGTGCATAGTATATATAAAGATTCATAATCCTGTCAATTCCCGTCTGAGAATTATACAAATTACTCGGATTGAACGGGGGAAATGTGCCACCAATGAACGCATATATTGTAGTTATTTTTTCCCTTTGGCCTTTGTAGTTGCAAATAATATGCGATACAGAAACGTGTTCTTGTAGAATGCAATAGTAACAGTTCTAGGTTCTTTTTGGCTACTGTGATGTGCGTTTGAATTGACATCGCTAGAGTTATACGGATAAAGGATAGATGTCCATTTATACCGAATTAAATCGAACTGAAGAACATAAGTTTGCGGTGCGAATAATAAGGACGTTAAGGTAATATCTATCGAATGTTTTACAGATGACACTTAAAACGTGTATGTGTGTATATATAAGTGTATTTGTAAATAATTCAACCTTGCTGTTATTTTTATTATAAATTGTCTTTATTATTCACAATTTCACCAAAAGGCAGCTGCACAAGCAATATGACTTCCGTATATATTCGGAAATAATTAAAACTTCACGTACTTACCGTACTACCTGCAAGTTATACATACATACTTTATTAGATGTTCCCCCATGGGGCTTTTTCAGCATCTAATTAGAATAAAAACTAATCTAAAAAAGCAATATAAAAATTATCGTAACAATAGATTAAAAGCCCTATTTAAAATAATATTCGGTAATAATGATAAAATACAATAAAATGCCACTGAAAGTTACTGGATAGCACATAATTTGTCGAGCATGCACTTTTTGAGCATCTTCTTAAAGGTATTTTATATATGTACAAGTTGTACATACGGTTGTCAAGCCAAAGTGGTAATATTTATATTTGTTCTAGCTCTACGCTTTGGGACCGAAATGAAAACACATTTATATTGCGAATCTTAATTTTTCCCAGGAAATTCCTGAACAAATTTTTAAACCCATTGCGAAACTTTTGACTAAAGATGAGATAAACGTAAGGATTGATTCCGCTGTAGCAAAGCGTTAACCACAATATGAATAAAAGTAAGCTGTGTTTTAGTTGCACATAACCAATAATATGCAAAAGAACTGATATAAACATAGGGAGCCAACAGAGCACATATAAAACCACAATGATAATCATCATCCGGGTAACTTTTCTTGCTGCTTTCACTGCGTCAATCTGATTGGTTCCTTCACCTGGTACTTCACGTGACCAAAGCTTGAGGCAGACAATTGTGTACATAACTGATATTATTGAAATAGGCAAAAAACATTCAAAGTAAGAGTGACAATGTTAAATACTGCCCACTCACTTAGGATATTCGTTGCATCACAATAGTAAGATTCGTTGATTTTTTTGAAGGTTTCATTAAGAAGAAAATTTGCTGAAAAAGCAAAAGACCACAGCCAGAAAAACAAAATCATTTTCTTTAAATGTTGAGATACAGGCGACAATTTCAAAGGTCGAGTTACTGCATAAAAGCGATCAACAGCAATTGATACAAGGATCCAAACTGAAAAGCTTGGTGGAGTAAATAAGATCGCTTGAAACACCTTGCAAGTTATCAGACCTGGAAGTCCTTCAAGCCATAAGCCGTCCGTGGAACTGTAATGGATGGCATTTGTTAACTGTGCTATGGTAATCACCAGATCCGCACATGCTTGGTTCACGATCAAATAATTTGTAGTGGTCTTCATGGAGTTATCTGTTCGTATAATGCGAATGATGACTGAGTTGCCGAATAGTGACGCCAGAAATATAATGACGTAGGCAAAATATATCAGCCAAAGGAACTGGAAATGTGTTTCTTCAAAGACGCTTGTCGTGTTTCCTAGATATAATAAATAAATGTAAATTATTGCCATATTAAGTGAACATGATTTACTATTTAATTGCTATTTACTATTTTTACAGTTGTTGCATGAACGTGCGTTGGATATAAGATATTAGTCCAATTTCATTGGTGGAGACGTTTTGTTCACCTCCTGGCGAGGCATCGCGGTGAATATAAGACTTCAAGAAGTGGTTACTGAGCAATGACACATTTGTTATGCTTGCAACTTGCTTCCAAAGACATTGGTCCAAATTTGGGATATCTAAAGCATATGGAATTAATACAAATGGATTAAGATTTTAGTCGGACATTTAAAAATGGAACGGTGCAGGACTGGTAATAATGATCTGGCATGGGATTGACGGATCGACAGATCGACTGACGAAATTAGCTTATCTTCGCTCTGAGTTACTCACTTCAATTCACAAAATTTCACGGAATGAAAACAATTAAGTGACCAAATCGTGTTCATGGAGCAACTAGAATGAATCGCTGGTAATAGAGACCGTATTTTCTTTCCATGCATGTACGTTTTCGAAATAATATAATTGTTACGTTTCAGAGATACATGTACAAATGCTCCATATAGCTCCATATAGTTTGCAGTGGTTATGTATGTATAATGGTTTACACACTATAAACTGAAAACGTATCAGTATACCTTCTTTCTGAAGACCACTGCTGCTGTTGATCATGAATTGCATGTTGAAGCAACCGTTCTTTGCCAAGAACGACAGATTCATCTCAGTTCTTCTATCGGTACGTCCTTCACTTATCTTCTGTCGGTACGTCCTTCACATATCTGCAATTAAAGAAAAGTGGGAAAGACTTTTGATTAGTATAGTCACCTAGATCCCAACCCTTAATACAAGAAACTAGGATATAATATTTTCTTCTAGATTTATATATTACAACAGTTCGGAGCATGAAAAAGTTCGCTGGCTTGTCTAGAACTTTCAACCTCTCAGGGTTCTTCAGGACATGATAAGGATATAATATATATTTTACCTTACAAAATTGTCAAAATTTATCCTTGACTTTTTCCAAACCCAATTTCTCGGCGTTTATCGTCGCACATATTCTTGACATGGACATATTGTTTACATCAAGCCGTATTTTTTCCGTTCGGTCCAATCTACTTTTTTTTTTCTCAAAAAAAAAAAGGTGCCTGAGCCTGATTTCAATTATTCGATTGTGTTATTTCACGAACTGTGACGGTTATTCAATTTCATTGCTTCCTTGCAAATTTCATGTTAATTGAACTGGGCTATTCTTTGCTTTTAAGATCAAATAATAAACTGAAATATGATTACTGAAAAACTCAAGCTGCTCAAACTTAAAGTTTATTTGGTGTACGTGTGTTGTATTTTTTTTTATTAAAATGATTGGACGTTCGATGAAAGTTTTCTTTATTTTATTTTACTCGTTTCATCGAATCATAGTAATAAGTTATGAGTAGATATTTTAATTAGAAATCTGACAAATGGTGAGTTTGCCAAGGTATCTCAGCACAGCAAGCCATATTGCTTCAGACAAATGAAGCAAAACGTAGATTAATTGCCATCCCGGTTGTAAAACTATGGCCGAATATATCACGACAAATAAACTGCCTTTTACTATGCATTCTTTGGACGTATAATTTCAAATATCAAAAACTTTACCCTCGTTACTTCTCATCTTCTTTTCAGTTAAGAAATACTGGCTTATATGCAATGTTTACTCACCGCTACACTGTTGTACGTCCATGATTGCACACACGTTCAAGTAAAGAACCACTTTATGCTTAATCAAGGCAAATCGAAACTGATATACTTAGGAAAATAATTCACTGGTCCGAATTTCGTCGTTCTATATCAGGGCATATCCACGAATTACATGTACGTTTTAACGACTTATAACGACTTTCATTAATGATTATGAAATGTTTCCCTTAATCTTCCGGCTCTTATCAGAGCATCTTGACTTTGTGGAAGTGAACAAGACTGCATGGCGAAAAACTTGATTAGTTTTTTTTTCATGGAATTATATTATCAATAAATAAAATAAATAGTGGTTCATTTGAAGGTCCGAACTTCCGTTTTCATTTATTTTATTTCAACTAGCTGTGACATGTATTGGTTTCCATTCACGACTTGTTTGATTTACAGGTTCCTTTCTTAATGAAGCTGATGTCTCCTTTGTCTTGCTTCATAAAATCCAATATTCAAATAAAAAATTAATTGCAATAAGAATAATGTCTCATCTCAAACAATCCGTAATTATACAGATTTTTCCAACAGAATAATAATATTCCCGTCAGAGATGATCAGATTTACAAATATTTTGTTCGTAAAACTGTGCTCGTTGTAATTTCATTGCTTGTCACATTCACAGCTGGGGACAGCGATGGACATGAGCTCATTTAATATATTGTGAAATTTCAGTTATGATGCATAATATAAATAATTTTGTAGCAAAGGAAAAGCTTCATGGTGACAAAGAAAACAATAATTATTTTGGTTCTAATCAAACGTATAAAAAATTGTAATAACGATAAAGCTTTCAGTTTAATTCATCTTTGGTAAATTATAGTGGTGAGGTTTACAATACGGTTGTAAGTAGACTCCATATCGAGCTCATCGTATGATTCCATTATTATATATCCAGTGATTTATTCCCGGCAAGGGAATAACAAGCAAGCTGCATCGAAAAGTTGGTGGCTTTTGCTTCGATGTTAAGTCCATGTGGGCACATTCCACCCCTTCCCCGGTTTGAATAGGGTTTAACATTATAACTTTTGAAATATTTGAGAAAAAGCCACCAAACTTTCCAACTTTACGTGACATTTACCTGGCAACAAGGACGGGTCATTGTCTACATAACTTGATGTTTCCATGGCAACACTATTTTGGCAGGCGTATGTTTCTAAATTTGGAATTTTCATGTTTAAATGTGAGAAATTTTTACGTTTTTGTTGTAACTTTTACATTTTTATATCATTTTAGCATAATGTTGTTGATATTTACTTTTGAGTCATTTTCGGTGGTTTTTTGACGTAATGGCAAAAATCAAACCCAAGATGGCGGATCCAAGATGGCGGCTGTTTTGATATAATGACGTGATTTCCGCATCATATGACGTCATTATGTTATGTTGCCTACCTCGAAAGAAATATATTGGGACCAACTGGGTACCCTCTAAGTTTCATTACCGTAGGTTAAATACTCTTCGAATAATAGCCTGTTCCAGGCTCTCGGATAGTGGGGACGAAGCGAAAAGGCGAACGGCCGCGCGAAGGTAGTCTGGGAGAGAGTTTAGGCAGCGGCGGGAGAGCCTGTAAGCATTTCTTTAACGACCTACTTTCGGTATAGCAGGAGCTGCTATACCCTCTGATTGGTTGATTTTGACAGGTTTGTCAACAAGTCGCAGCGAGCATCATTCATGTCAATCAGCAAGATGGCGAGCGCGGTTCAGTTGAACAGTAAAACAGCTTGGATTCTCGGTCGGTCGTCACGTCGTGTTTTTAAAAACAATAATAGAGCGGACAAAAAAATTTCACTCACAAAAAATGACTCCAGAGTACTCGGCGCATCATTGTAATTTTTATCACGGACTTTGCTTTCCTCAACATATTACTTTACTCTTTGAAGTATCTTTTTAGGCCTCGTAGAACCGGAGATATCAGTTTTTTTACTTGCCGCTTACGCGCGCTATCTAAACACTGAAACAGTCAAAACAATGAAACTGCAACACTCGGCTCGTGTTTATAAAACATTAGAGCGGCGGGCACCGGCATCTGATCAACTAGATATTTTCCATGTCCTGACCGAGTTTGGGTTTCATCCATCCAATTTCTACCGAGAAAAGTGAAGCCGAAATGAAGCTTTCTCAACATGATCGGTGCCAGACTCGACGACCAAAGAATCGAAATGCGGGTCGAGCTGTCAAGTATGCAAATTTAGAAACAATTGTTTCCAACACGCTTGGCTTCTTTGCTTCCAACAGAAAAAAATCGCTAACAGTGAAAGCGAAAATACGATTCAGATAGACCAATGAAGTACTGCAGAATAAAATACATCTTTCGCTTCGCTCCGACTGAAAAGATTTCCCTTAAAACGAACCGAAAATGCAGCTGAACTGACTTCCTTTTACAGGCGCGACAGTTCGAGACGGTTTCAAAAATCCTGTGCGGGGCTAGCCTCCAACGCAGACTTTCATTGGGCTCGGGGCAGGGTTGGTTCAACTGCCAACGGCCGCGATGCGCTGAATGGCTGATTTTGAACAACAATTGTTTCGATTTCGAAACAGTTTGATGGATATATCGATTTGCGCGAACTGCTCGCGCGAGAAATCCGAGAACGATTCCAATTAATTGCCAGTTTGACATTTTGACACCTAAAATCTAATTACTCCAAAAGGGGGCGGAAGAAGGTCGTTAAAGAAATGCTTACAGGCTCTCCCGCCGCTGCCTAAACTCTCTCCCAGACTACCTTCGCGCGGCCGTTCGCCTTTCGCTTCGTCCCCACTATCCGAGAGCCTGGAACAGTATATTCGAATAACGGATCGGGGGCGGAATCTCCCCTCTGCAAAATACCAAAAAAGCCCTTCGCCCTGTACAATATGTACATGCTTAGCTATTAATAAGTTTTATTAATTTAGTAAACTTTGAAAACTTTCTTTTGCGAAACTTGTAAAACTTGTTTATAGTTTAGCTTGTTTTTGCTAAGCTTGTAATTGTTTGAATGGCCCAACATGTAAGTACGTTCATTTCATACAGTTAACAAATGTAATAAATTCATGGCTCATAGCTATAGCGCTATGGCAGTGCGCATGATCAATAAAAGCTTTCAAACGGATCCCATGAATTTAGCTGTCAGTGTTACCAACACGTAAACCTTTTCAGTGAACGTAAAACTGGTTTCAACAAAAACAAATAATTTACCCACTGAGACAAGAACAAAATATCTACCAAATATATAAAATGAATTGTTATATTTACATCATTTATTTTTAATACAGCTTTATTTCAATCATTCTATTTAAATAGCATACATACCTATCAATTATATTTATGCTGTTTTCTCACAGTTAGGACAGTTCAACCAGGCCATTACTGTTTATACTCACTTATTTACCGTATAAGCTTCTTCCCCTCTCTGTTAAGCACCCTCCTCCCATTTCCAAGATGGTCAGCGAAAACAATTTATAATTATGAACATAAATACAATTGCTTTTAGTTTAAATGGAGAAGTTAACGGTATCTCCAATCATAAAAAGATAGTTTGCTGATAATCATATTGCCTGATATGAGAGATATTTGTAAATATGGGCAAATAAGCGGATGGCTCAAAGCATGTCAGTCACACGCGGCAAAAGAAAACCAAATACTATTTTAAAGTGATGAAGAAAATCAACCCCTAATTGTTGATGTCATGTCGAGCATGATCACCCTTTCTTAGGTTATAGACACGATAAACACGCTTAACAGTTAGTTTGGTTCATATTTTACATATTACTATACCATTAAAACTATAATATTTGTACATTTTTATATATATTTTTATCTTGAATGCTCTATATAGTGTCCCCAATTAGTTTTTTTTAGCTAAATACTATTGACACTCAAATAAAGTTATTCATTCATTCATTCAACAACAACTAGGTTTTTTAAAGCATTTTCCCAGAATCACTTTGAACTCCTTCTTAAAATTACTATTGAAAGAAAAGTAAATAAATGGGTTAATTGCACTGTAAGCGTTTGACAACCAGACGAAAAACTTGAGGGCAGGATAAGAGATGACAATCTTATGTAAACTATTCAAGCCAACAAAAATATTAAAAGGAAACCAACATAAAACATACAAAACAACAACAACGATCATCATCCGGGTAACTTTCTTGGCTGTTTTCATGGCCTCTTCGTGTCTTCGTTCATGATTGGCTCCTTCACCTGGTATTTCACGTGACCTTAAACGCCAACAGACGATCGTATACAACACAGTCATGACCAAAAGAGGCACGAAAAAATTTAGAAATAGAAAACATATGCTTGTTATGTTGGCTGCGGTCAACTCGACGTGGGAGTAGTCGATGACGCAAAAGTAGTCATCTCCTTTAACGAGCCATACTTTTGCCATTGAAGATATTGACACCGCTGACGTAACTGCCCAGAACCAAGGTGAAGCGATGACCAACTTTATATGGCGTGATAAAGGAGACAAATGAAGAGGACGAGCCACTGCAAAATAGCGGTCAACGGCTATGGCAGCTAAGCTCCAAATGGAACAAAATGGCGGTGAAGACTGTAACCACACCACCAACTTGCACGTCACTAGCCCTGCATCTCCACCACCAAACCACTCTTTATAATAAAAGACATCTCGAAGCATTTCAGGCATTGTGAAAAAAGTTATTAACAAGTCTGCAAATGCTTGGTTGAGTATGAGATAATTGGTTGCTGTTTTCATCAAGTGCCTTGTACGGATGATGTGGATGAGGATCGAGTTACCAAATAAGGAAGCCAATATGATAAAAAGGTAAGCGAACGCAAGAGCAGCAAGTTGTGCATTGTTGGTTGTTGAAGTTGAGTTACTTGGAGCGTTTCCTAATGTAGACAAACAAAAATAAATAAATAAACCAACGACCGACCGACCGATCGATCGACCGACTGACCGACCGACCGACCGACCGACCGACCGACCGACCGACGACCGACCGACCGACCGACCGACCGACCGACCGACCGACCGACCGACCGACCGACGACCGACCGACCGACCGACCGACGACTGAACGACCGAACGACCGACCGACAGACAGACCGAACGAACGAACGCACGAATATTCAAGATAGGAAGCAAAAAAGCAATTTGAATTCTTGAATCGGAAAATTTTATTTGTTTCAATAAAAAGGCACCCAGATTAATCTGGAATAATTGCACTTTTGTTCAAAGTTATATCGTTTCCCGTATATTTTTTTCACGCTTTGAAAATAATTTAAAATCATTAAAAATACTTATTTTTACAGAAACGTGTTCTGAAATAATTATAATATATTAAATGTTTAGCCATAACATTATAACAACAGTGTAAAAAACTTTTTTCGGTCCAATACTGTGCCTTATTAGACCTCCAGTAAAGCACAGCATTCTGATTAGCAATAGTCTATGGATGTTGGATTATTTTTTATCATTCTGATTTCAGTTATTGGCCCTCTCATCTGCCTTAGTTGTGTTATAAGGCAGTTTAAACTATGACGTAGTCGCTTACCAAAGTTCAAAACGAAAGGAAAATATGAAAGGCTGTTGCAGTCATTTACGAAAGGTTATCGCTTACGTGATGTTACATATGTAATAATCGGTGACTCAGAGATATTCAGATATGATAGTTTACAAATATAATCAAGAAAGATGCATTTATAAATTCCGAATTAAATAACTCGAGATAAGTCATTGAATATTATAAAAAGAGTATAGCACTTGTAAATGATGCATGTGTTTAAATTTAAAAAAAAAAACGTTTTGTCAAAAAAAAAAAAAAAAGAATAGAGCACTTAAAATTATTATTCAAAAACATTAATAATTCCTAGAGAAAATAAAAAGAAATGAATGTTTGTTAATGAATGCCCTTATAATTGATAAAGATACGACTGAACTTTCAAGATTAAGAGGCTTTGCCTCGTGTCTTTATACGAATAAGATGAATATTTCATTACTCTTTTACTCTATAAAACAAATAATTACTTACCTTGATGTCCTTGATGTTTGCCATCCAACGATATGTTTAATGGTTTTTCCATACTTTTTAGCTGTAAACCGAAGTTTTTATATACATTAGATAGATTAAAATATTAATAAAGTAACATTAATTAATATAAGAACGTGTTCGTTACTTAGACAGCTGTAAATGCTTTTAGCAGGATTTCATACATTAGCAAGCCAGTAATACTCGGCACATGACAAGAATCCATTAAAAAGTCAAGAAGATTTACGATGGCTCGAGATGGCAGGAAGTTAGATGTAGTCAATAATCAGGGTCAATAATTATGGACAAAATTAAAGATGCGTTTCCCCGTTTTAAAGGGTGGCTCGCGTTTCTTGAAACTTTGAACAATGTTTTTTATTTCTTATTTTGGTTAAATTGATAGAATATTTCTGCATTTATAACAGTTGTGAACAAATATCCACTGGTAATTATACTCTTTCCGTTAATTTCCATCCTTAATTTATCAGAAAATTTATATAGCCATACGAAGCCATACGTATTTCTTGAACGTATAGTATTAAGAATATAATTAACACAAAATAATTATGTTCCCGTCTTCTAAGGTACGCAAAGCCATCTCACCTTTGACGCAAGCCTTCCAAATACATGTGTACAGATAGAATATAATGTAATAAACTAGGTATCTGATCTGCCAAACCCACACAGGAAGGTGCGGTGTATCACATTAAAGTTGCAGCATTAGTAATTAAAATTTAAAGACACACGATA
The DNA here is from genome assembly GCA_029204205.1 of Desmophyllum pertusum. Classification (NCBI taxonomy): domain Eukaryota; kingdom Metazoa; phylum Cnidaria; class Anthozoa; order Scleractinia; family Caryophylliidae; genus Desmophyllum; species Desmophyllum pertusum. Next base: position 296,304 of record MU825898.1, read on the forward strand.
CCTTTTTATACAACTGCCATTAGAAACTACCTCCTATTAAATTTAGTCATCGAAACAATAATTTTTCAGCAAATAAAGAACTTCTTCAATTACCGTTTCGGAAGTCGAAAGGAGCGAAACTACATTAGCCGCCACTTCATGACAGCTATTAATATTTAGTAAATTTTATTGTGGCTTTTTGTTTGGACATTTTAATTCAAATAGACTAAATAGATCAGGCCGTGCATCATGCACACAAAATATTACAAAAAGCTACAAAATAAGGGATCTTTTGTACATAATCTTTGTGACATGACTGACTATAGAATTAAAGCAAGTAGCGATTCTTACTCAAGGTACTAAAATTGACAACATAATGTTGTTAATTTTACTCAGTTCTAAGTTATCACCTATACAACCAACTGTATGATCGAATTTCTTGTTAAATTGAAATATAACAATAAATTATCACGATACAAAATGCTTGTCTGAGATGTATTTCCAGCAATTATTATTTCATGCCAATAAAATGTCCACCTATATTCTCTTAATTACTCACCGGCCTTAGTCTTAGCTCTCTATACACTCTTCTTCGATGCACTCTTCTAATCACATGGAGCGGACTAAGAATGATTCTGCCGGCGATGTTTGTGAAATCGTTTAATACTGGTGTCGTAAACGACATGACTTATCATTATAAATGCACCGAGTGATATATATATTGACACCGAATTCTTGAATAATTAGCATTCGCTTTATTGGTTAAAATCCGCGAAGTAAAATTCGTACGAGGCGATACGAGAAAATATCTCAATATTGTGAAATTCAAATAACGATTTGCAAACATTAACTAACAAATAAAGAGAAGCTATTAAACGTACCTTCAGCGTGTCTCGTCCATCAATAATTACTTTTGTAACAATACGTGTTATAATTAAATTACGAAATAGAATATGTTAAATTGCATTATATTAAGCTTACAAATTATTTTCCTTTCCTAAGGTAAAACAAAAATGAGACGAAATCGTTCAACTTGAAACCAGTAAATTCTCATTCACAGGTGTATATTGAGATACAACTTTTCGTTCGAATGCTTCTCAAATGTGAAAAACTATACAATACGTAAGTATTGTAGCCCATGAATCAAATTGATAATTTAGCATTAATACATACTTTATTTGATAAGTACATACTTTATTTGATAAGTAGGTTGGATAAAAGGCAGCCAAAGGGCTGATGTGGACCTACTATACTAAAAATTAGGAATTACATTTCTAAAAATTAAATTACATTAATCGATCGTGGGCGCAACTAAAGAAAAATGACGCCAAACTGATGACATATTCATGTCGTTTATTTATACAGGTTTATAATCAGTGACGTACACAGCCATTCTGACCCGTTTCTGTCTACTTTTTTTGCTTCATCAGCACCTGTACAGAAAGTAAAATAAACTGACTACGAGTACAGATAATGTAGTGTAAAATGTACAGTTGACTACAGTAAACACCCGCTTATAAGAACCATTATACATTTGTGCAAGTCAGCCTGAGTAGGTTCTTATATATTGGGTGTTTAGTGGGAAATCAGGCTGTTTAGGTTTTTAATTAGGTTCTTATTAATTTCGGGGCTTAAAATGTTTGCCGGCTACTGTTCAGAATAATACTTTAATCCCATTATTTCAGTCGTGTCACAGAAACTACTAAATCATACAAAATCCAGGGAAATATTGTACATTTTACTCATACAATGCCTGCTTTTTGAATTAACTTCATTGGACTGATCTTACAAATAAGAACCTATTTCAAATGTCAGGCTGAATAGGTTCTTATATAATGGGGGTCTAATTTACAAATTTCAGCCTGTAGGTTCTTAATCCACAAGGTTCTTATAAGCGGGTGTTTACTGTTACAGTACTCAATAACTCGTGAAGTTAAACTTTAACAACTGAATACCGTCTATGTCCAATTATGTTTGAAAGTACAAATCCAATATGATGTTAGAATATTGACAAAAGTTAGGATTTCAATATATTATATGAATAGCAAATGAAATATAGCTTTTACGTTACATATATTGCTGAATCTTAAGCTTAATGATACGAATGCAAGGGTTAATGAGCAGGGGCACCCAACGAACATTTTTTGGCAAAATGCATTATTTTACCCAGACAAATGAAAATAAATGATATAAAAGTATTTCGAGGTGTTCTTCTGCGTTGCTGGGAAAAATATATCTCAGTGTTCCTCTTTCCCAGCATGACACATACATAGGGAAATTCCCAGCCAGCTGGATAAAAGTGTCTGTTTCCAGCCAGCAATTTAAAATAATAATAAGTAACCAAAAGGGGCTTGGGAATTAATTAAACATCGATGGAAAACCATTCGAAGCTTGTGTTAATATGAGTTTACTGTTTATTGTTTTGTGTATGTCCGGGGTTTTTTCTCGATCCAGTTTCTTTCCGATCTACTCAAGTCAGCCAGCGCAAAAATAGTAATTATTCAGTGAAAATTTCCAGGAGAAAAAATAGACCGAAATATTTTGCCAGCCAGCAAGAATTTCGCTGGGGAACAGATAAAGTGAGGAACAGATTCGTTGGGTGCCCCTGTATTATAAGTTTTAAGTTAAATAAAATAAAATAAAATAAAATAAAAGTGCCCCCAAAAAAGTTGAATGCCTAGACGTTTCGGGCTTAGCCCTTCATATACATCAACAGTTGTAGTTGTCCAGTACTGACAATTCCGAGTTCCTTCGTCGCCAAAGGATGTTGTTGGCAATTAGAATACAACGGCATTTGTAGAGTCCCAAGAGCGAGTTACACACTGTGCAATAATTATATGGGTTCCCTTGACGTTCTTCCAGACATAGAAGAATTTCATCAAATTACTTTTTACGAAAATTAATTTGTGGTGCAATAATGTTGTGGTTATTATACTAAGTCACCAAGCATTATTGAATTTTGTCTTATTTTTCTACTTATATACCAGTAAGTGTCCCTGAAAAGACTACAAGAGTTATAGCAAGCGAAATATATTTTGCTTTGCAAAACAGGCATAGAAAAGTATCTTTAATTTTTTTTTTCGATATCCTAGGCGACACAAATATATTGCTGGCCACACGCACTGCTTTGTGGCAATATTAAATGGACACTGTCCCGACGTATTTGCTCAAAACTGTTATAAATGCACGAAATGGTCCCTAAATCTATGAAATAAGGACTTAATAAACTATAACTAAATGATAAAAAGCAATTTCTTCAAGAAATTCCATACTGCAACACAATTTTTGCAAAATTTCAAAGATTTCCGAGCCAAACTTGAAACTTTGAAAAACTGACATCCTGACGTTTTAAAAAAAATCCATATTGCAATCCATTTCCACCCTCGCTGTCGTTAGTCATCCTCACTTCCTAATGGGTTCCGGTCATTTCTCGAGTGCTATTCTTGACAGAATCAAACCATTATTGTTCAACTTCCTATGATCTAGATATGTTTCTGAGCTTCCCAAAATCATGCTAAAATGAGGACAGTGTCCCTTTAAATGTAAATCATGCAATGTAAATTAATGAAGATTTTAAGTTCCGATGAAAACAGAAAAAAGTTCAAGGAGATCGATTGGAGTCCAAACCGTCCCTTTAAAGTAATGTCAACTGCATGAGTCTGAGTGTATCAAACTTGTGCTAGATTTCAAAGTTCTTTCTTTTAAAACAAGACTCGCCTTCGCTTTGCATGTGGCGTCCTGTATTTATAAACAATGCAATCTCCCGCTTTAGTTTTTCATTAACGTTCGCAGCCAATTGTATCACTTACCGCGAGTTGTCGCCAATTAGAACGAGACAGCCAGACATCCTTCCTCGATAAGAATTAACACTATCACTTATAATTGGGTTTCATATTTTATTCCAAACACGCTCGAGGTCAGGAAACATCTTATTAGGTATGACACTTTATAAACCATTTTGATGTTTTAGATTACGTGATATTGAATATAAGGAAAGGGAGATTTTAAAACCGAAACTTTAATCAGAAATGTTTACCACATCGCCTATACCAGTAAATGAACTAATAAACCAAGAACGTTTGAGTTTTTTTCGTTTATCAGAAAATGAACGTTTATCGGATCATTTACGTAGTGTAATTGTACAGTTGGGCAATTTATATAAATACTTGTCTATATTAAGCTTTTAAGAGTAAATTATATTATTTATAACAAAACCTGCAATGATAAACCTTGGATGACTTAGAATGACCCACAACATGAGTACAAATTTGACTAAGGGTTTTAATAAAATGAATGTGTGGTCAAAAAACGTTCAAACATGTTATACAGCCCAAACTGGTAGCTATGTTTATTTGATAATTCGATTCGATATAATGTATATATGCATGAAACGAACTCATGTGTGTAAACTGCGAGTAAAAGATATAAAGAGAAATAAATGTAGTTGTAAACCTGCGTGCAGTTCTTTAAAAGGAAGCCTTGTTGTAAGTGACCTAACATTGAACAATGCGCTGAGTTAAATATACCTACATTAGGATGATAGATAGACTGTTCACAGCTTCCGAAAAGATTGCCACCTTTCCCTACCTTGCACTTGTAAAAGTCAAAGAAAGCAAAATCTAAAATAAGCACAAAAATAGGATAAAATCCAATGTGATTACCCTTGGCTTTTGTCACAAAATTAATCAAATTTCACAAAATAAATAATTATATAAAATTTTTGCCTGTCTTTGAAAATTTACCAAGGCTACCGTTTGTTGTGAATTTCACGGCGATGTTTTAGATCATACACGTTTAGTTGGATCTTGCTGCTGTTAACACCTCGCAAAGGTACTTTAATTTGAATTTTTAGCAAATGTTCATGTTTAATAATAGTCATTTATATATGACTGCAACATCTTAGTCTGGTTTTCAATTTATTATGGTTTTCGTCCCGTTTACGTTTACAACTTGCTTTGACTTATCTGCGTTTTTTAAAAGCATAATGTACAAGCAAATATCTTTTAAGATACCGGTAAGAATTTTCGGTCGTTTGCGCCACCCTGTTTGATAAAGATTTACTTACTTACTTTTTGTTTTCAAACGTCCAAATATTCTTGTCGAATGTCATGAATATTTGAACAGGTTCAAGTTCAGTGAGAGCACACGAGTTGGCTGTCAGAGAAACGTTTGTTCACCAAGTAATTGTTCACCATTTTCTGGAGCTGGAATACTCGTCAACTCTTTGCTCTCTTTTACTTTTCATAATTCTTTCACTTCTAGCCGATTAGTTTTTGTTTATTTTTTTTTTTTTTTGTAAAAGTCGAAATTTGCATCGGTAAATTTTTCATGGAGACTTTTTGGCAACATAGTAACCATCGACTCATCGAGTTCGATCGCCTCTATAAAGCTGGAAGTTCAGTATAATTATAAAATATTCACCCGCTCTATCTCTCGGGCAAAAAAGGTTTTGGAAACTGCTTTAAATATCGAAGCTCTTTGCATTTCTTGGCTCTCAAAGGCTTTACATGTAACATTCTCAAGGACAGCTTTTTCAGTCATTTTTTCACTCCTCGGAAAAAATTAAAAGGTGTCAAGATATATGTGAGTAATTTCTTGATATGTTCTTGCCTGCTGTTAGCAATTGTTTTCTCGCAGGCCGTTCATGACTTTGGATGATGGTCTCGATCACTGGTGCATGATGGAAGTATTGATGCATGCCAGGCAGTACAGCCGAAAATCAATATGTCATTCAGACTGTTTGAAAAACACCCCATTATTTATTTAGCAAAACTACGATGCCAAGTTGTACAAATTAAAAATAAAATTCGCGTCAAGTCATGCACGCACGCTCTAAAGGGATGGAAACATGTTAAAAAAAGTTGTTATTTCGAGTAATAAAATTGTACAGTTTCATTCACATGTTTTCTTTATTGACTTGTATGAAGATAATAAATCCTTAGAGGTTTTCGTGATTGTACCTTGCTACTATGTAGTGTTGATAAACATATTAATGCAAACAAAGGAGTGATGTTGAATTAAAAAAGGTAAAACAATTTCCTTTTTACGCCACTAAAACACTTTACAGCTCTCAAACCCATTGCTACTAAAAGCATTTTATTTATAGGTATTTGGTCGCCTTAGGATTTCACTGAATTGATGATCAATTATGCGTTTTAAAATTGTATAAATTATATTTTTCGAACACACAATAACAACTCCCATCGAAAGTTTTGGCCAATAAACGCACGCGTATCGTGTGCATGCATGGAAATTATCTCTCTATGATCAAGATTTAGGTTGATATATAGTTCCAAACACAGCGCTTATGACAACTAATTCATGATCATATGCTGTGTATAAACAGCTTGGAAAAAATCAACTGTTGCTGAACGCTAATTTTACTAGAAATTGTCGACGAAGGTGAGCAAAGTTTAAAATACGCACTTATTCGTATATTTTTATCAGACAGTTATATTTGGTGTATTTGAAATGGGTGTGTGCATGGGGAAACCTGGTCACAAAATTGTTATCTGAAACTAGAATGTAACTGCAGATGCATTTTTCACTAACAATAATTTTAAATTGCGGGTTTTGTAAGGACACTAGATGAAATCCCATTTTCCTTTGAATATTTCGGTAAAGTAGAATTTTTCTCAACGAAATATTTTCCTTGTGAATTGTATCTCTTTATCAATTTGAATGGAATCCATTTATAATATAATCAAACCAGATAAATCGAAGATAAATGTGCCATTAGAGGATCGATCTATCGATAAAACATATGTGTTCAATAGTTAAAACTGTGACCATAGTGCCATCATGTAAACATAAACGTTTGAAAATTATAGTTTTATAATAGTTGGACACGAAGGTTCCTTAAGGCAAAATATCCAATTTACTTTTTGAGACTTCAGAAATTAACACGGACGGAAGCTTTATCGCAACCTAACTTGGTTTTGCCTGTAGGCCGTCGGCGATTCGCTAACCGCGCGTACATGCATTGTAAATTTTAATTACATCCACATTTCAGGATTTTGGAATTATCATAATACTGAATTCGCTGGCCTGCGGTGGATAAGTGAAAATATCAAATATATAAAGCAACCTTTAACAATTTGCTTTGAAATTCATAAATGGCACAGTGCTGCAGAAAACTGTAAAATCGTTGACTGATCTTTTTTCCCAAAGGCTACGAAAAGTTGATATTTACACTAATTAAAGGGTCCCTCTCAACCAAGGTGCTTTGCGCGCCAATATTCTTACGGCGGCCATTTTCGGGTGCCGCGAAAATGGCGGCTTGAAGTTTAAAAACTACTTTTTGCAGGATTCTGGCCTTGTTCTGGCCACAAAAAGCAGTTGGACGACCCAAGTTAGCACAATTTCGAAAGTGTGGCATACATTAGCCCCACGAGATATAGAGTCCCCCGGATGAAAACAATAACACGCGACCGCAAAGCACACTGGTTGAGAGGGATACTTTAATAATTCATAAAGTTATAACAAATGAAATCATAACCGTGACGGTATGGTTTGGATCATTCACCGTTTACTCCTTAGTTTCAGTTTCGATTGAGAAGATATATTAAAATCGCGAGACAGTGTTTCATCACATTTCCAAACACCTCGAATTTCGCCAAAAATACTCCACTGCGCGTCGTATTTTCAACTCTCTTCCCGGTGTTTGGAAATGTGATGAAACACATTACATGATATATTACATGAAAGCATTCAATGTTAGCACGCTTTGTACCTAATAAGGATTACAGGATTATAATCTGTGATATTTTAAAATTGCATGTAATGTACCACGTTCGCTTTTTATGGATGCCTCAATTCATGAACGTGTGACCTGACATCTCATTTTTCTTAATCTTGCATCTTCTTTGCGATATTATCATATTATCTTGAACCAGTACCACCGATGTCGATATCACTTAAGGAATTAAAAATCAGTTTTAAAATTAACTCAGCTATAAAGATCAGAGAGAATTCGACAGAAGATATGAAGTACTTGATATTCATCAGAGTATAAAGTCACAGAAACTGACTGAGGTTTGTTGATTTCCTTTCGTAAAATTGTTACAGGATATGAATGTAAACGAACGAAGGTACGACAAATTTTTATTGAATTTCGGATTCAAAAATCGACGCTTCTCGCTGACGATCGCGTCCTATATCATGATTCTTTATTTAACAAATAAATAAGGCATATGTAATTATACTGTTATAAAAAAAAACTACGGGAATTGGAGAGCACGACAGAAGTTTAGAAAATACGATCCGAAGACGAGAGTTTTATACATTTTTCTCGTGTCCACTTTTTATGTAAGAAAGTTGGCATGAGAATCCGAGCTATTTTTTTAATTTAAGTCTCAAAAATCAGGAAAGTTTTTGCTATCGACGGGACGAGTATTTAATTTGAGTATCGATAACGGTGCCATTTTGTAAAATAATTTTATTATTATTATTTTTATCTTCAAGCTCATCATTGATTGAACCATGGAAACATCATCCATTGTCCCATGGAAAATTAATAATCAAGGTAAGAACCGAGTAGAATAATTTTGATTATTAAATACTCAATCACTGTTATTGCATTTCTGGCCTTCTGATTGGCTCCTTGCGCCCATGTTATCAGCTCATAACACGGATTCTGCCAAATATGGTAGCTCATAACAGGGTAGTTCATTCGTCGAGAGAGTGAAATTTGAAAAAGATGGCTAAAATCATTACGTAAAAATTGTTGGCCCTTCTAAATCAAACAAAAGTCAAGTCCATTAAATAATGCACGAAGTTTGGAACGAAATATTTAATTGGAAATGCCTGTAAATGTACCACAAATGCGACTGAACGAGCACTAAAGGCAGCCTGAAACAATTAATTTAAGCTTACGGGAAGATCCGCCGAAAACCGGCACAATTAAGCTTAATTCTTCAAAAAAATGAAAACCTGTTTACAACACAAGTTAAAGCTTAGCCTATTCAGTATTGTTACCTTATATTTCGAAGAGTCTTGCCAATTCCAGCTGGACTAAGCTTTTAAAACCAGCACAATAATTCAATAAATATCGGAGCATAAATACGGCAGTTCGTCAAGTGCTGACGGCGGGTACAATCAAAGATCACTTCACAGAGAAATTACCTTGATCGAAGATCACTCTTTTTCTCTCCATCCATGTAGATATTGAGGGTTTCCTTAATGTTCTTTACTTCAGTGAACTTGATTTCAGCTCAGTTCGTTTCAACACAATTAATTCTGTAGTCGCGCATGATTTGCTCGCCGTAAAAATAGTAAAACCCTTGCTTCGTTCAGCTCTCCGTTCAACTTGTAAAATGAATATAATGTTCAGCTCCACAATTATCTTGGATCTCCCCATTTTAAGCTAAATCATTTGCACAATTTTCCAGAATATACGAAACTTTAGAAGACACAGAGGGAAGATTCCCTCCGAAGAACATTCTGTCTTGCTCTTGGCTTTTCATTCAACTTGCCAACTTACACCACGCCAGACATTTTGCCGCGGTTTTCAAATCATGCTTCATTTAGATCGAACTGAAAAATCACTCAGTCGATTTAAAAAATTGTACAAAGTATAATACCGAAGTTTAACCTAAAGTTAGTGAAGTATTTAATAAAACAATTATTCGTAGAGGGAAGGGGTGGTTTTGTCGTTGAAGGTTGTACTTAAAATGCCACACTCTTCTTTATCACAGATGGGTTTGCATTAACGCACTCAGAAATAACGCTATTTGTCTAGCTTTTCTAAATTTTACATTTTGAATTTCACTGCTTATTAATATTGACGTTATTATTTGATTTCGTCAACTCATTGCGTGGTAGCACCATATGTAGTCTCAGTGAAATCTAACAGTTAATTTTAAAAGTGTTAATACATTTTTTTCTATGATGAGATACCCAGGCCTAGGGTAGAGATATTTAAGTTTCTTTACCAACAAGAAGCAAGGCTTTCACGCCTTTTCTGTCAAATATAAATGTTGATGTTATCTCCGATCAATAACTGTTACAAGCTCTGTAACATTTCTTCTTATATATATATATATATATATATATATATATATATATATATATATTTTATTATTGGAATTTTATATCAATCTATGTAGAATAGATCACTAATGTATCTTTTTTTATATTTATACTAATTTATTCATTTGTTTTCTAATTCTAAGTGTCCTCAATTACTTGTAGAACTAAACACATTGACTGGAATAAAGTAATTGACTGACTGACTGACTGACTGACTGATCACTGATTGATTGATTGATTGATTGATTGATTGATTGATTGATTGATTGATTGATTGATTGATTGATTGATTGATTGATTGACCGACGACCGACCGACCGACCGACCGACCGACCGGACCGACCGACCGACGACCGACCGACCGACCGACCGACGACCGACCGATTGATGATTGAGTGACAGGAATAGCTCGTCACGCTTAAATCTCGTCCCATGATGTTGCGTAACATAAAAAAAAAACACTGAACAGATTTTCTCTTTTCATTTTGATTAGGAAACACTACAAGTGCTCCACTTTCAACTACCAAGTCGGTAATACTTGCCAGTCTAGCGACAGTTTACTTTATTACCATATTTGCTTCCATATTTGGCAACTCGGTCATCATCCACATCATCCGTACAAGGCACTTCTTGAAAACGGGAACAAACTGTCTCATCCTAAATCAAGCATGCGCAGACTTGATCATAACTTTTACTGTGATGACTGGCATGCTCGGTGATGATCTATTTCACAGAAATTGGTTTGGGGGAGACTGGGGACTACCAATGTGCCAGTTGCTGGTATGGCTTCAGTTCCCAGCGGAATATTGTTCCATTTGGAGCCTCGCTGCCATAGCAGTTGATCGCTATTTTGCTGTGACTCGTCCTTTACATTTGTCTCCAATATCACGCCATATAAAGTTGGTAATTTCTGTGCTTTGGTTATGGTCATTCGCTTCAGCTGCGGGAATGGCTACTATGGCAAAACTAACGTTCGTGAATGGAACTGGATACTTTTGCCTCATCAATTTTTCACAAGTCGAGATGAACGCAGCCAGCATAACAAGCATGTCCATCTTGATTCTCAATTTTGTCGTGCCTCTTGTGGCCATGACTGTCTTGTATTCAATCGTGTGTTGGCGTTTATTGTCACGTGATCCACCAGGCGAAGGAGCCGCCAATCAGGACCAAAGACACGAAGAAGCCATGAAAACAGCCAAGAAAGTTACCCGGATGATGATCGTTGTCGTTGTTTTGTTTGTCCTATGTTGGTTTCCTTTTATGTGTTTGTTGGTTTAAATAGTTTACATAAAATAGTCATGCCCTATGCTGCACTCAAGTTTGTCGTTTGGCTGGCAAACGCCTATAGTGCCATCAACCCTTATATTTATTTTTCATTTAACGGTAAATTTCGGAAAGAGTTTGTGATTATTATGGGAAAATGTTGTAGAAAATGTAACTGTTGTTAAGTGAACATCATCATTGCCATCAGTATCATCAACATTGGTCCTTGTCGCGCCATCCCGCGCATAAGGCCTCGTTCAGTAAACTTCAATGTCCTAAATTTTAATTTTTGATAGGGGAGTCCGTGGGTTTACCAGAAAATGTGAAGTAGAAGAATATCTTTTTTTGGGGTGGGGGAGGAGGGGGGGGGGGGGGGGGGGGGGGGGGGGGGTAGGGTGGGTACCGGAGCGGGGCAATTGCGTCAAACTGCGGTCACGTGAGGTACCAGGAGAAGGAACCAATCAGAATCAAGGACAAGCCGAAGCCTAGAAAGTAGCGAAGCAAGTCACCCGGATGATGATTGTTATTGTGGTCTTATATGCAGTGTGTTGGGTTCCTTACTCTATATTACTTACGTTACAGTTGTTTGGTTATATACATTAAATGAGTGGGAGCTTAATTTACTTCATTACGTTAGTGGTTTATAGTTGCTTACAGCGGGCTCAATCCTTACGCTCATCTCTCATTTAATCAGAAGTTTCGAAATGGGTTTAAACGTTTGTTTGGAACTCTTTTCAGGAAACTGAAGATTTTCAATGTGCTCTCTTTTCGATCCCAAAGTGTAGAACTGGAACAAATATAAAATAAGAAACCATCATGGCATTTATTTCTTATAGTGAACAAATCTGTGTACATAGATTTACTTATTTATTTATTTATTTTATAACAAAAGACTCACCAATAACATTTGCTCCTAGCATGTAAATAATTCTATTTTACAATGAATTTATTTCGTTCAAATAAGCGTCAATATGACGCGCAAATCTACTATACACAAGTATCAACTAACACCGTGTTAGGTTTTGTCAGGCAATTATAAGTCCTTGAATAATTTTCTTTTCTTTCATCGTCTTTAGCCTCTTACAGACTTTATTTTGGCTCGTCACGTAATATTTTCTGCCAAACAAGGAAAGATGTCGTGACGAGTCAAACGACATGCAAAGGAGGCAACGTTGCCATGTGACGCATTTTCATTCTACTGTCCTACTGTTTCGTAACTTGACTGAAGTTGTACACGCAGTTCTGCAGTAGTATGATGCATACAATGAATCAAAATAGTCTTGTATTGACAGAAAATAAAATCTATGGTTATTCAGCTGTAAAACTGAAAGTTCTGTAGAAATTAATGGGAAGGAAAATAACTGAAGCAGCGTGGCACTTCAATTAAGATAACGAGACACCAGTTGACGTGTGACACGTGACAAAAGGTTTAGAAAAGGTGAACAGTAACGTATGCATTCCTTGAATTGCGGCTAAAACTTGTGTGTCAGTGATCTCGAAGACTGAAGCCCAACATAAAGGCAAGACGGGTCGATTTTATTCTGGTGGAGTTGTGTTCTCGAGGACAAACAACATTTTCAGCCGTTGTTGCGAGCTGCCTATTCATATCGTCATTCATTTCCCGGTGAAAAACTGAACGCTATGGCTAGCAGCTCGGTGGAACAATTTTTCCAGAGACTTCAGCGGTCTTAAGCATCCATCTCGTCGCAGGTAGTCCCAGCCCACCATCGATCTGGGTGGGACATCAACAGAATTCTATGGCGCAGGCTTTGTCCTACTCGGGCCTTACAAAAGAACTACGTCTTTCCAGTGGACGAACGAGTACACTACAAAAGCCAAAACCCATGTTATGAGTGTTGTTTGCTGCCACCGAACTGCACCTAGGAATAAACGTAACGGACATGAATAAGAAAGGTGTTTGGTATTAACGTGGAAAGAATGGACCTTCAGAAAAAATATAATAAATAAATTAGAAATAAAAACAGTGGAAGTTTGGTACAATGGCGAGAAATGGGAGGGAGGGAGGAAGGATGATCTAAGAGAAGGATTCCCGGTGCCCCGGCCCATGATAATTTTTTGAAAGCTATCAATAGTTTCGTGCCATGATGATGTGAAAGCTCCGACATCACATTACTCAAACTGACCAATCCGGTAGCGCTCTTAAAATAGCTCAACTATGGACTGAAAATTAAAAATAAATTTAAAAAAATTATCATTGGAAGAAACTCGTGTATGGGGGAATGCTTTTCTTACATCATCCTCTTTTGGCATTTCCGAAACGAGACCGAGTTCGATTTTACTGTATACACCCCATTGTTTTCCTTTAGTTAGTGGATCGTTGAGCATGAAGCGAAAATAGAAAAGGGTCTCGCTGGACTGCTGTATACAAACAATAACAATAATTTATTTATAACGTCGTTACACAGGGAGTGGTTGCTCATTCTCCCGATCCAGGGGCTCATGATAAAAGTGCTCGACAACAGAAAATACACTGAAACTAATAATAAGGTATGAGGAGATAATAAGGTATCAGGAATAAGGTATGTACGAGGAGTAAGGTAATAATAAGGTATGAGGAAAGGTAACACATTTTCATTTGGAGCAATTCTAAGATGGCCACTTACCACTTTCAATGATCACTTCAGTTGGTTCGTCGTATTCTACAGTGGGTTTAGGTTTGCGGCACTTTAAACAAAGCTTCGAGCAACAAGACGGGTTGCACTCGGGCTTGTCAAGCGGCTCCTCTACATACGTCCCACGTGTGCCATTGCTGATAAACCATTCCGAAAGGGCTTTGTATGGTGTCTTGCCTACAGTGGGGAGAAAATGTCAAATAATTAAAGGCAGAAGCCTTTTTTCCTTAATCGTATCATGCACTAACAAAATTCTGATTGGTTATCGCGCGCCTATTTGTTACGTAATTGGAGCGTGACGCGTCAATTTTAAAATTAACTAGAATATTTCACTGACATTTCCACTAAAAAGAGGTTATCTCAGCCGACTTCCTAGCCTCGAATTTTCTAATTGATACGTTAATTCAGGACCTTGTGAATTGTTAAATGCCGTCCAAATCATCTGTGACTACTTACGAGGGACTTGTTATTATTATTTTAATATTGGCGCGATGGCAGCAAAGGGTGTTGTTATGAAGTCCCGCAAAAATCGCGTGTTCGCTTTTTTGGTCTTGACCGTGCACAAACACAATCGGTTCCATGTGACGTGTGCCTTCACGCAACTAACCAATAAAAAAGTTTCGGTTACGTAACTCAACCATTGTGTGCGAGCGCAAAACAAAAGATTCTGCACGGTCGTGTGCCTTCCAACATACATCCTGGCATCTTTGTTTGCTCTTTTGAACTTTGCCGGTTTGCATAACCCGTGATTTCCCTCTATTAACTATGGTCGAACAAACTGAACGAAGTTCGGTGACCTCCGTAGCTAGCCCAACAACGTCTGAGGTATGACAGCATTACTTTTACCAGAAGTCCAGAAATTAAATGAGACTTTTTACTTAGCATTCGGTAACTTACCACTTATCTCACAAGCTAATGTCCGGTGCGCATTTGTAAGATTCTCACCAGAAAATGCATGCATGAAACAGGCAGGTGAGAAAACGCCATCCTTTTGGCTGTTGATAACCTGGTAAGATATAATTAAAAAAGAAATAAAAGTCAGACACGCACTCTGATTGTAGTCTAGTGGCGAAATTACGTACACAAAGTCAACTCGCTTTCTGGTTAGCTACAAAACGAGAAGGCTTTACATCTATTTCAGTGGGGTGGTATTGGGCTTCCTCAGTCCTCGGGTTAGCGGTTTAGATGTATGCTTCACGAACTACGTTTCCTATTTGTTAAACTGGGACATATCATTCATTATAATACATCAAATATTTTTCTCGCGCGCGATTGGTCTAAACACGTCACGTGACGCAGCCAAAACTGGGGAATATCCGGTGATATTCCCCAAGTGATATTCCCCAGTTTTCAAAATTTGCGTTTTACTTTCGCACGTTCAGTTTTCTTCTCAAATAAATTGTTAAATTGAATAGAACTGAATGTTTTGAACAGACTAGCAATATTTTTGAACGCCAACATAATTATTTTTATGTTTAATAGCTTGGCCGAGATCTTCCACGGCAACTCAGTGGACAGAGCGGCCTTGTGAAAAAATATTTGAAGGATAAATAATAACTACAATAGCCGCCATTTGGCTTCAAAAATATGCTCGGATATTTGTCCTTGGACATTATCTGTTCCTCGAAGCTCACAGTTTTCCTCGACTGAGCTTCGCTCTCGGAAAACTGTTCGCTTCTCGGAACAGATAATGTCCGCGGACAAATATCCGTGCATATTTGTTTATATAGCCTACGCGAATGCAAATATCACTCATCGCGGGCTCAGCCAGGGTGTGTGCCAGGGTGTGTTTACAGAGTAGATTTTAAATAGACCTTTCTCTAAAATGGCCGCCGCAAATTCAAAATGATTAAAATTAATCTGAGCGGAAAATCAATACCAGCACCTGAAAGACCACCTCTTGTTTGGTAATCGTACGAAGTTTCGTTAAGTTAGGTACTACCTGAGTCGAGAAAACGGAAGTTGAAAACTGGAAAATTTAGAGACGTTTGTATGACTGGGGCTATACGGTCTATTGTCCTCAACTAAATATTCAATATTAATTAATATCAAGTTTAAAAGAAGGCTCCTAAATCATTTAATTCCTATTCGTTTTCAGCATGCTTCAGTTTTCGTTTGCAATTCAATAAGACATTTGCAGGCTAATTTACTGATTACCTACCCGTCTCAGAGATCTGTGCGTATTCTTCCCAAACTTGCCGAGGTATTCTGCTTCACTCGGCAGCTCCGGCGGAAGTCTCATTGTGGGAAATTGAGAATGAACGAGTTCTTGTAGTTGGTAAGAATCCCACTGCGCCACAAACACGTACACTGGGGCTGATAAATACTTGAAAACTAAACGAAAGTAAAAGTATCATTGCCGCAAGGCTCTCTTACATGTAATTCTGCACTGATGACTAAATATTTACGGGCAAGTAGAGTTTCGAAAAGACTAGTGTTCCACGCCACTTAGCCTCTCCTTAATAATATTTATCTCCCCTTTTCACTTTTTGCCTGACCGCCAATTTCCCTATACAGGAAAACTCAAATTGAAACTTTAGAAAATTCATCGCCTGCTAAACCGAATGCGTTCTTGAAAATTCTTGAAAAATACATGTATACGAGAAAAAAAATCGCCTTTCGTGGTCCAAGTGCAGGCGAAGATCGAAACGCACACAGGTTTTTTCTGACAAAGTTTAACGCGAAAGGAGAGGGCCTAAGGACGAATGTGGTAGGCGCGTCGTTTTCCCGCCTAACGTTTCTCAAACGACGAAGAAAAGCGAAGGAAACATGCTACAACATGATTTTGAGTGGACGTAGGGTTTTATTGCAGAGAAAAAGCTACAAAAGCCGCTTAACTTGTGGCATAAAAAGCAGCAAAGGTCTAACTGTCAATGACGAATCTCCAGAATGTGTGTTCATGCAAAATTTCCTTGTTCTAGAGGTCAAAAAGGTAACCTTTTAATAGTGAGTGTCAGAAATATGTCAGGCTATTTTTTGCTATTCTTCCCTGTATTATTTTTCGAGCACTAAACACAAACATGTCAATGAAATACTATTTAAAAGGTGGAATCTCACTTACATAACAAACAGAGATGATTTATAAGCATTATTTACCACTTGTTCCATACAAATAGACTTAAACGTGAGAAACGTCGGGCGCGCCATGCGCCGTCGATTTTCAAGTTAACCTTTTCGCAATCCGTTTTAATATTGTCCAATTTTGACCATCCGCACTTCTTTGCGGCTTCCTAGTATTTGTTTCACGCTTTGCTATGGTTTGAAACCATTATTTAGTGGTTTCAATTAACTTTAAGACTAGTAGTTTCTGTTTGTGAGTATTCAGCACTGCCGAAAATAGCGTGACATTTAGCCCCTTTAAATCTTAAACACTGGCAAATGGCAAACGAGGAAGACGTTTTGCGATATTCTTAAATGCAAACAAGAAGTAAGAAGGGTAACACATACATCTGGCGATGTACTCACGTACATGTCAGGGGCGTAGCTAGACTTTCTCAAAGTCCGTTTTTCGCGTTTTAAAAAGAGGAGTTTACATTGTACATGTACATACCTAATTCTCCATATAGACAAGCTTCTGCCTTGGGCATATTTGCTCTACATGACTCGTCAACAAAGCCACCCCATAAGGTGTGAAACATCTAAAGACAAAGTAGCCTTGGTCAGATTTAACTTACAAAATGTGCATAACTGTTGAAACAACAACATAACAGAACTTGGCCATTTAAAATTGTTTTGCTGGGCAGGCCCGCTTGTGCTTTGTACTGTTTGCACTGTAGACTGCAAGCAGTCCATCTTTCAGATAGTAGAGCAACCACGAAGCGCGAGTGTGTGGCAATTGAGCGCCTGCTCACTCACGTTTCGCACTCGCTCTACTATCCGAAAGAGGGTCAATGCTCGCAGTCTATTTGCATTGGGACAACTATCTGAAACAGGGACTACATCTAAGTAGATACACAATTCCAAGTTCAAGCCCTCTATGAAACATGCCTGAAGTGCATCACGGTAGTTGTATCTAAGACGACACCACAAGCGAAAGGGATGGCATAGACATGACATACATGTTGTCACCAGGACTTGTTGAATACGTACTGCCATGATGTATTGCAGGCGCGTTTCATAGAGGGAACTGAGTATCGCAGGTCTGCCTATGAAGCAACTATATAATCTTTAAAAAAAAAAAGTATATTAACACAAGCTAGCTGTACATGTAGCTCCTGCTCCTAACAAATGTTACATGTACATAAAATATACTTACGAAGCTTAATACTTTAAAGAAATAAGGTGGCCCTGCATTTGCTGTTTCGCCAAAGTTAGGGTATAAAGTAAACCATCCACCATCATTATAGCCTCGAATCTGTAGAAAAATTGAAACAAGCAATATATATTATATATATACATGTATATAAATTTTTTATATATACATGTATAATATGTTTATATATTATATAAACATATTATATATAAAAAAAGAATTTCAGGGGTTTGATCAAGTTAACTTTTTGAGCAGGAGAGGTGGACACATGGCCAGTTTCAATCTCAAACAAATTAATTTTGCAACATTGTCATTAATAAAGGTGTGCAACAGATTTTTCAAATAACTAATTTGATTTCCTACCTCAGCAGGTTTTACAAGCTCTTGAATAAAGTCAATGTTTGCCAACATGCCCAGCCCACCAGAAGATGCTCCGCCAAAGAGAATCTGTGGAGACAGTCACCATCCACATCAATGGTATGCATTTAGTATATGACATTGTAGAACATGCACATACATAATAGATTTATATTGCTTACTCTTCTTCATTAACCCTTTTTAGTCCCAAAACAATTCTGCTTTGAACGTGACTCTAGAAGAGACTCGACTCTTATAAACATGATCCAAATTGCAAAAATATCACCTTTGTGTTTGTGACTGTTTCATGTTTTTTCTACATCGCGAAAACCGCAAAAATTAATACTCATGAAAATAAGTGAAAATAAGTATACCTGCCAACTCTCACGCCTTGGGCGTGAGTTTCACGCCTGCAGGTCGAAAACTTCGATCTCACGCATTGGAACAATTTCTCATGCCTGGCTGAAAAACTGACACCTTTCGAAAAATATGTAAACTCGAACCAATACGAGGAAACATAGTCCTATAAATAACACTATACTGTACGTCGCGTTTGAATCCTCCAAACTGTGTCCGAACATATTGTGAGACTGTACACAAACTCTTTGGCAACGTTCGGAAATTGTCGAATCATCTTCGGAAATCTTCGGCAATGTCCAGAAATCGTTGGAACATCTTCGGAAATCCAGGTACTATGAAGACAAAAATCTCACGCATTTGACTGGGGAAAAGTTGGCAGGTATAAATAATTAAGGTAGTTAGATATTATTATAATCAGTATTATAATAATAATTATTACTACTGTAAAGATGTACCTTTGTGTTTGATTTGTTTATCCTGTAGTCTTCAATGAGTTGTAAAAATACAGATTTCACTATAAAATGTCCAAACATATTCATGCCATGGCCATTCTTGTTCTTTCCTCTTCTACCAACAAATACATCTCCACTGGAAAACCAAGAAAACACTTTCTATGACAAATTTATCTTACTAGAACCATGAACTTTGCAGTACATTTAATTATCTTGGCATAGAGATTTTAGCTAACCAGTATTTACTTTTAGTTAAAGCTTGTATTTTTGACATGTACCGTAAGTCGATAACCTCTCTATCAAGCTCACCCTCCATTCACAAGCATGCAAGAAGGAAACCCTAAACACTGCCTGAATCTACCAAAATTCTACAACTCGGTAGAAATTAACATGTAGAAAAAAAATATATTTTAACATTAATATTACTGTAACACGGTCACCTACATGTACACATGTACATCATCAATTGCAATAATAATTATTAAAGGGGCACTGTCACGGATTTGCATGCGCGAAAACTGCTCACTTCCTGTCGACCATAAATTATTTGGCCGCCATTCCATAATGACGGTTAGTGAAAATATTTGCATGTATTTTGTTTCTAATCACGATTATGTAAAACATAAAGTCACATTATTTTTTTTCTGAGAGCGCGAGCGGGCGGAACTCTCGAATCCAGCAATCTGATTGGTTCCGAGAGCGGGCAAGATTTTCCAATCTTGCCCACGGTCAAAATATCAAATGACTTTGCTGCCAGGCCTGCGCTGCCCAAGCGAAGAAGTTTTTACTGAATTTTTCACATTATATTGCTCTCTTATCGTTGTCAAGTGAATGGAGAACTACGCAGTGGAATTAAAGAGCTTGCATTTCTTCAAAAAGGCGAGTGTTCATTTGATTTTAACCGACATAATTTGAGTTTGTTGTTGTTTTGGAAATCACTTTCACGCTCTCTAGACTTGCGATTTTAAATTACAAATGTCCGTGTTTAGACTCAATTCCTTAGTTTTAGTCATTTGCTTTTCGTTTCTCTCTTTTACCGAAACAGCCCTTCATTAACTTTCATTCAAGAAAGAACTTAGTGATTACCGGTAACCCAGAAAATAATTCTCAGCTCGTATAAATCAGTTGTGTCGGTACGTTGAAACTGAAATAAAAAATACATGAATACAGTTTGTCAAGGTTTCGCATAAAATGAAAATTGTAAATGGCCATCGAATGGCAAGAATTAGATTAACATGGAAATGAAATTGTAGAAAACTGAGGAAACAGTTTTGCTCGGAAAATGCTTTCATGATACTACGCAAGAGTATGGAAGATTTTTCTAAAATTTTGCCGGTTACGCCGGACTTTGAATGGCTTTAGCTTCTCATTTCGGCTGCTTTTAGCGGTGAAATTCCGTTTGAGTCTCCATCGTCTGTTCTTCACATCTACCTTTCTGTAATTCTGGTGTAAAAATTAATCGTCTGAGTTTCTTTTTATTTGGATTAAGTTTTATTTCTTCGGTAGTTTGAGTTTTATAGCGACCTTGCGATCAGCTATCAAAGGAATACGCGCGCGCGTGAAAAACAGATTTTGCAAAACGGCAAGATTTCAAGATTTCTAGCATTACCAAACCAAGTAGGAAAAAATAAATACGTTATTTGCCGGCCTTGGTCGGTCCGTATTGAGAAAAACTGTGCCCTCTGTCTTGAGTACGGCCCTCGGCCTACGGCCTCGTGCCGTACTCAAGACCTCTGGCACAGTTTTTCTCAATACGGACCTCCCGGCCGGCAAATAACATATATATATTACTGTAACAGCGTGCGCTGTTCGCATACGTATTTCCGAAACATGATTTGTATACACAATATTTTTGCAACGGCCGTAACGCAACACACTTTTGACAGCCAAGCTAATAGATTTATCCATTCGTACATAAGTTTTCAATGGATAACCATTGTCGTTCGAACGGCTCAATATTTTTTCTCAATGGATAACCTGGCTTAGCTTCGAACGGGTGAAGATTTTTTTCTGAACGGGTATTTTTTTCGAACGGGTAGCGGCAGCAGTTCGAACATTTTTTTCGAACGGGTAGTAGCAGCCGTTCTGCTTGCTAACCGTTCGGGTAGTGAACGGCTTTTAGCCTTTCAAATGGAAAGCCATGTTGTACGTTTTCGCGTGAGGTCACAGCTGAGGTCACATCTGTTTCGATCACCACCGTGCCCGCCGCCGCCACTAGTCGACGCAATTTTGGATTTGGCAACTCAAACTTGAAAAAGTTAGCCTAACCTTTTCAAGTTCGACTCGCGAGACTGGCGCATACGTCCTTGTGACAGTGCCCCTTTAAGTCACTCGCACATGTATCTCTTGCAAGCCCCCTTAAAAAAAAAACATTACTAAGCCCACACTACTACAAAATAGTAGCGTTGTGTGTGACATCTCCACATTAAGCATTGCTTTCCATTCATGTCTGCAGCCCTATAATTTTATGATTTTTGCAATATTATTTTCTTATTAAAGTTATTTTAGTTATCATTGTGTATATTTTGTGTGATTACCTGCAATATGGCACAAATACTTTGTTCCATGATGAAAACATGGGATTCTCGCCTGGGTCATCAGAAGCTACAAATGTCCCTGTCATAAAATCACTGTAGTTTCTTGACGAGCCAAACGATCCTTTAGATCTATCTAAGCAAGAGTCATATGTCCCGCATGATCCTCCTGCTTGCAACTGCACAATCCAGTGTTTAGAATCTGGATTGCGACTCAGATAAAATACAGCTTCTGAACCATCTGAAATGAACAATGGTCAATTTTGCATTCAGTCTGAACACAAATTACCGCTAGCTTTACAATACATGTACACATTTCCGTAAGGCCAACAGGCAACCTTGTTCCCAGGGTCTCTCATAGTTTGTAGTAGTTCGCAGTCATATGTTAAAAAAATAACCCATGTCGATACGTACTTATCAAGTGTTTTGTTACTTATTTTGTTCTAAGTACAGTACATGTATTCATGCTAAATCTCATTGAACACTTTATTGTTGATCATGTCAATGACATATTTTTTAAATGGTGATTAAAATTTGGTGACATTTTCGTGAAATTTATATCAATTTACCCTTTGAGTCCATTTTTTTGTGAGGTTGCAAAAATGAATTATCGGGAAAATTATATGGCATTGTCATTTTTGAGAAATTAAGTACACTCAAAAATTAGTGAGAACAAGGCATTCCTTTCAGACTCAAGATAAATTTTGTTTACAAGATCAATTTATGGCAAGCAGACAGGTGTCTGGGAAAAAAGAAAATAATAAATTAAACAATATTTGTGTTGCTATTAAAATTTGCTAAATATTGTTAAGTATTTTGTCATCCTTGCTAACTATCACAAGATGGTGATTGAGAAACCATATAAGAAACTCTATTTAGTTTTGTTGTTTTGGATACTATGCAACAATAATAATAATGTATCATTATAAGAATAAAGGACAAAAAAAGCAGTGTATAAAAAAGTACATACAGTATATATACAAAATGTACTTTGAATACTTTGTTTATCGGAAAACAATGTAAGTGAATCAGCAATATCACTTCAACGTTGGTCAGCAGTCTAGCAAACCTTCTGGTGTCAAGATGGAAAAGCTGATAGAATTTCCAGATTTGAATATATGACCCACATCTGATAAAAGCCAAACGAAAACACGACTTTTCAAGCTGTTTTTAGAATGGCTGATTGTCCTCAATAAACGATTTAACCAGCCATAGACACAATTCTGACAAATTGGAAAAACATTATTCCACTTGTGAACTCGAATTCACGCAATTCTAAGATTATTGGTATGCAAAAGCGACAATAGCATTGAAATTACAAGTTTGTTTACACGGTTGTTCAGTAAAAAATCCATTAAGCCGAATAGCCACAAATTGAAAACACAAGTTTAAAATGCTTAAAACCATCAAAGCACGAATTCCGACAATTTGCAACTTTCGCGGCAGACAGTGGACTTTCGTGGTGACTGGGTTTTTTAAAAGCAAGAGTCTGTTAATAAAATCTGTCGAAGATGGGGGCCATCAGGTGATATTTTCACGTTCAAATTGAGTGACTGTTTGGTCGAAAGCTCAATGGTAAAGAAACACTGAGTCAAAACGAGACAAAACATACGGATGTTTCCCATCTTCAAAGTTTCGCCGCACATGCATAAATTAGAAAATAACAAATAGATCATCTGTAAATCCAAGCGACTGACACTCTCGATGGCAATGAAGCGTTAAATCCATAAACTGGGAATACCAAAGACTGCTCGCTTATTAAATTCTGCAAACTGTGAATAGGTTTGACCCAAACGCGCTTTATGAATGTGATACATTTTGTCATTAGCGCAAACGTCAAACCACGTCCCCGAAGCACTTTCCTTTCAAGATCAAAACAGTTTACTTTTTCATTCAATATATTCTGTTATTGCTCCGCCGCAAAAAACACAGAGTGTCCCCCCAGGGCATTCTCAGTTACAAACGCTCTTAACGCTGTCTAAAAGCAAGCTTCCCTGCAACAGTGCCAGAGAAAAAGCGATTAAAACCATTGGATTAAAAGCACAGTCGACCGATCCAAAAGTTGAAATTCGACCCCCGGGTGAAAGATCAGCGAGCGCGCACGTACTGAATCATGTGCGCAATTCAAATATAACAAGCCTAAATCCACCACAATAACATAACTCATTTGTCAAATTGTCGATCTTACCTAGGCATAAGGCATTCCTGTTCTTTGCATCTCGAATAGCCGTCCGCTTTAGATTGTACTCGTACTTTCCCCGGGGTCGTCGTCGACTCGACTCCCGGCGCGCTCGCGGCCGAGTATTTGGTAAACTGTCTCTCAAGCTATTGAGTTTGAAGGGTCTCCCGTACGGCTGAATGCGGCTTACAGATCCCAAATCCTGCCATCCTCCGACGCAGCAAATAATCGCCAACCAAAGAGTAAGCACCAATCTTTGGTACAGCATCGCCGCAGTCCGTCGTGCGATCGTCGAAGACGAAATGTCAGCCTTTCGTGTTGCGCGAAGCAAAACCTTTTCCGCTGCCTTCAAGACGCTCTGCTCACTCGCTTGTTGCTAATCACCGATTCGCAACGTCTCCACGGAAGGATTTCTGCGGTTTTGAAGAGGTTTAACAGCAAGGTTAAGAGATTTAGAACACCAAATCAATTTTGAGAGTGCTTTAAGTCTGCATAATATTTGTGACAATAAGCGGGTTTGCTTCCCACACGTGTAAGTCATTTAGACCAAGACGGTGTTTCGCATCGCTCTTGTCTGCTTCATGAGTGGAAAGTGTCACGAAGTTAAAACACCTTCTGACATATTCACGAGCTTTCACTAAGAACAGAAGTGAAATCTAAGCCACGCAGTGTCTCCATAAGTGATTGCACATGTTTCATAAAAACTGTAAACACAAGAAGGAAAGCCTCTCAAAGCGTGACGTCAGACGGGTTCATTTAATTGCTAATTATTATCCATTGTCGATAATAATAGATAATTGCCAATGAGAGGACACGACACATCGCCAAACAACACCTGAGAGGTTTACAGTACTTTGTCGCGTAGATTTGTCTGTTTAGTGTAATATGACTATATACTTGTGGAGAATTGGTCGAGTGTCTGGTCGAGTGCTTTGTTTGTAACGCACGTGCGGGCCACGAAACACTGTCGTAACAATGATGTCCAGGATGTGAAATCAATTACTTACTTTTTGCCTATATTTTATTATTTTCTTTTTTTACAATTGTTTGTTTGTTTGTATTATTAGTGACATTACTAGTTGCCATTCCCCGAATCGGAAATAATGACTAATTAAAAACACAAAAAATCTATTACGCTCTATTTTAGGACTGATGTTCTTCTGAACTTACATATTTTTGAATGTTGTTAGTTCTTCTTTTTTTTCTTCTTTTTTCCCCCCTTGTTACATGGCCAATAAAACAACGTATTTATAATATTTGGTCTGGAGCAGGAGCCCAAACAAGCCATGTGAAATGAGTCTTTTTCATGTTTTTCGACCACGTGCGGACCTCATCGGAAACATTATTTCACATGGATGCGCCAATCGACTTCTCCTGGTAATGGTTCCTGCGATAACTCATTTTCACATAAAGCTTGTGGTCTTGAATGACTCTTACAGAACGTGAGTGTTCTAAAAGAGTCTGGGCAGGATTAGCTAAAAATCTTTAGGACCTTTAGAGTAATTTCGAATATCGGTCGGATACCGTCGGCTAGTCTCCAGCCAGCTCTAGTACCATCATCCCCTGCATGTTGTTAGCTTTCATTTAGTGTTGGCCCCTCATGGTCCCTGCCGACCTATGCACTGCTACTGACAAACTGTGGCCTTTTTTTCCACGAAAAGGTCACTATTTTATTGCAATCAATCCTCGCTAGAGAAAATCAGAGAGAAGACCGGCAGTTGTTCCTTTTTAGATCGAGTTTTTTTTTTTTTTGTAATCATAATTTTTGAGCCTGATCAAACATGTAGTCACGGAAGAAAAACCTTGCTACATTGCTGCTGTTTTCAGACGACCCTTTTACTCAGAGATGCTTACTTAGAACTGTATTTTATTCAAGTACAGCATGGAGTTGATTTACTCGACAACCCACGCGTTGTTTATAGCATTTTCGAAAGAATCTCTTTCTCGTTTTCTTTTCTATTCATACTTTGTTTGTTTACGCGCGAATAATTGAGAATGAAGACGATAGTAGTTGGACAGCCGGGAATTATTAAAGAAATGTGGAAGGTTTTTGGTGATGAATTCCTAGCTCCCACTGAGTTCCAAGGGTTCTAACTCGATGGAAAGCTTTTGTCACAAATGCCTCAAACTGTGTGGTAATTGCAGATGCATGCAGGAGATTCAATTCTCACCTTTGTAGATCTCTATCTCCCACAAAGTGGTAATTTTCACGCAAAGCTAACTTCGAAGTTCCAGTGGATACATTCTGCTATCGCTTCCCAGCACTTTACTCAAGTTGATGAAAAGTGTTTCGGTCACATGCCTCTCTCCTATTTGTCAAGAAAGTTCTAACTCCACCCGAAGACTTAGCATCTCTTGTTCTGTTTTGAGGAGACAGTCGGCGCCAAAGTCGACAAGTACTTAAACAAATGTTTGCCATAACAGGAACGTTCTCATTGGCCACGCAGCTCGTGCATAATAGAGCGAACGTATTTGTTACAGAGATACCACCCTGCGTCCTTCTCTAACATACAACCACTCTGCTAGTAATCCTTTACCGTTTGCCCCGTGCATCTTGTATTTTCATAAGGTTCAAAGAATTTCATGCGTTTCCCTGAGTTCACGCCCGCAGAAAACAATTATTTTTTGATGTGCAGCTAGCACTTCGATGAATTCCATATGTGTCTCAATTTGATATTGAAAACTTTAAACATAAAATATTAATGTCAGTTCCAGTGTGTAGTTGTGTAGTTGTGTATGTGTCGAAGTTTACAACAGGTTTAGAAGTATCCGAGTGTTTTTGTTACCTGATTACGAAATTGGAGGTTGATTATGATGAATTTTCCGTGTACACCTTCAACGGCAATTTCACAGACGGAAACTTTTAGGGCTAATGCTGTCAGCGCTAAGGCTTTGTGGCTTAATTTGTTCTTCCTGTGTTATAACTTGTCGTCTCACTTGTGGTGATCTTTTCAGTTCAGTCTGGAGTAAAGTTAAATGACAGCTGTAAAAAAGTTTAATTTCTTATTTAGCCGAAAAAAGTCAGGATACTGTAGTTTCATTAAGCTAAAGCTTAGTGTTACTGGTTGGTCTTTATCTAATTTGCTTTTAATTCAAAGAAAATTAATATTCGTCCTCACGAAAATAAACAAATAAAATTGACGGAGCCTTTGATTGAAAAGAAAAAACGAAACAAAACTTTAGCAAATGAATAAACAATTAATTAACTAGCAGCTCAAAGACATGGTTCCTTGCCTGCCATGAATTACGTTATTCCAAATATCATCAGACCTAGTACCTGTCTTGTCGTTTTTCTCTCTCTCTAAACTACTTGATAGGCTGTTGAGATTATAAACATGGCAATGTCGAGAAGGCTGAGGGTGTCTTGAGTGAGTTGAGTGCTCAAGGCTATCAATATCGATGCTGTTTAGATACAGATAACAGAGCTAACAGGTCACTGAGAATGAAGGAGATGAAGTGATTCCGCCGGCAATCAACCTTCGAGTACATCGGTCATTTCGGTTGGATTCGAATATTCGAGGACTTTTCAAAACGGTCTTAAATAGAAATGTGTTTTACAGAGTTGAACATCAAGAGACTGGCTAACTAGCAAAATCGAAGCGTCGCAAATTTTACTCTAAGCGCGGTTGAAGTGCATTATGTTGAGGATATTGGCCGCGAGTCTCAATGCCGGCGAATTTTAGTGAATATGTAAGTGTAAATTCAGATATTTTCATTGTTACGACAGTGTAATCGCTCTTCAATCGTTAAATACCAACAATCGCAAGCACGTCGTTTTTAAACCATTTGCTACCGTACTTAAACCACTTACCTCTACTATTCACGAATCAAATGCGTGACTTTCAATGCAACAGTCGAAAATAATACCAACTTCAGTGACACACTGCTATAAAGAGCCTTGTTTTCGCCGATTCTACGTGTTGTACCAGCATGTTATTCCCGACGAAATGCTCCGACTTGTCCACTTCGTAAAGGCAAACGGAACACTGAACTTCTGTGTCGCCCAGATTCTTTATCGGTCGCTCTTGAAAGGCAAACAATCAAATGCAAATCGAGTAAACACACTACATATGAGTCTTGGAAGGCTATTCATATTTCATTGGTTCGCGGGCTTCTTTGCCCTCGGGTCAAGGTATTCTCGTAATTGCAAAAAGAGATCATTAAAGCGTTAGTCCAAGGGGAAACGGAAAGCGCTTATAAAACAGCAGAGTTATAGTTCCGCAAGCAAGAGGACGATAATAAAATTACACTGAAACACCGGCTGAGATGCTTTTAAAACACGATCCTTTTACTCGCCGAAAAAGAAACTCTCAAGGTCTCTGTTTGAGCCACGTTTAATAAGTTTGAAAACAAATAATGGCAAAAATACATTCAAGTGAGGTGGACCGTTATCTACTTTATTGGATCTCTGCGGGGAGTACAGGAAAACGCTTCTTTTTTAATAAAAAAATTAATCATAGTTTATAAAAACATTTCTAATGAACGCTTCGTAATATCAAAGAATTGTTTCCCATGAAACCGCAAGTCATCAAAAATCCATTGATTGTTGATGCCACAGATTCTTTTCTACGCTTGCTAATACGTTATCTTTTGTTTTTTGGGTTCAGCTCCATCAATCTATAACAATATCACTTTTTGATGTCATATTTTTCAATATAACACCTATATTTCATTTTGTCTACAGCGGTAAATAGGTTAGTTATTTTTGTCAGTTTATTAAAAGGTATGCACGGAAGTCGACCGGTGGGTCGATTGTGTGGCTACCTCCCAAATTGGAAAAAAATAATAAAATAATGCAAAGCACGTGTGCGGGTTAAAATGAAAAACAAAATTACAATATCTGATAACGTAAGGGGCTAGGTCATACTGTTTTAGGCGCGACTTACTCACAGTCAGTTATTTTCAAGATAATGCTATAGTCTTTCTTTCTTTCTTTCTTCTTTGTTTCTTTGGTTTAAAATGATAAAACTGATGCCGTGCAGGAGAAAAAAGGCAAATTGGAAAGATTGGAACGTCGAGCAGAGCTTGGACAAGAAAATCAAGCTGTATACCTTATATGGACCTTATTCTCACTTATTTTCGCGAGTATAATTTTCGCGGTTTTCGCGATATATAGAAAAAAACGCGAAAATAAAGACGATATTTTCGTACACTTTTAAAGCCTTCAAGCCCTTTTTACTCTGAAATCGCGAAACTAAAGCTTCGCGAAATACGGATCTGTCGATTTCGCGAAATTAAGTACGCGCGAAAATTAGTGAGAATCGGACCGGAGGTAATTTGTTAGAAATTATTTTCGTTTTGAAATTTGGAGCTCGTGATTTATAAAGATAGAAACTGCATTGAACACGACTTCATCTGTCGAACTTAATTTGCATTAAGAGACCTGTCACACACGGAGAGCGACAAGTACTTGTCAAATGCTTTGTGGGAGTAGTAAATGCAAACAAAATTTTGTCGGGAATTTTCATATTGTCCAGGATTTGTGATTGCTGACGATTCTTTTTATATAAATAACGCGAAATTGTTAGAATAACCCAGGACTCTGACAGGTCCATTTTAGGTAGAGTTTGGGACGAACTCTCGGTAAGCACACGACTGATATTGCAAACAATACACACACGTCAAACCCCGCGACATGGCGGTACACAATGCTTTTCAGTAACCCTTGTTAAAAAAAAAATAAAAAAAATAACAATAGAAAAATATACATGATATATTAAAGTGCGAGTGCGACGATACATGATGTTACTTACTACTTACTTACTGCCCGTTATGCCTAGTGGCACGGCATAGGTAACTCCACCCCTGTCTGTAATACATGATGTGAGGAATGCAAATTCAGTCCAAATTCAGGACCAATCATTGACTGGAACAGGCTTACCAACACAGCTGATGGACCATTTGTTAGATAGAGGGGGACAATACCGGAAGCCAAACACGTATAAAAACTGCACGTCTTGTACAATAGTAGATCGTGCCTTCAACTACGCATATATGCCTACGCATATATGCTCAGTTTGGAGTCTTACTGACATCAAAGCCATTGTGACGTCATCGAGTAACACGTGACGAGATTAGTTTGACACGCATCTGATGCAGAAAGGATGGATCTTTGTAACCGTGCATCAATTTTGGAAGTCTTTTTTTTGGCTATGCACTGTGGCCAACGATAAAATTGAACGTTTTGCCCCAAAACCTTTTTAAAATCTTCCCCTAGTTCTCCAAATGGAATTTTTAGCAACGGTTAGCCAAATTTCGGGTGACAGCACCAAGAAAACTGGTTCCGTGAACCAAAAATGCGTTTTTCAGTGCGAATTCTGGTACATTGAGGGTTAAAGCATTCGAGTATCAAGCCTTAAGGCCGTGGCAAACGAGGAAACATTGTTGCGGAAACATTGTTACGGACGCAAATGTTTCCCCATTTGCCCGCACACGCAACATTTGTTGCGGACGCAAATTTTGCGTCCGAGACGCAAAAAATGTTTCTGAATTCCTTCAAAAACATTTTGCGTCCGTAACAAATGTTTCCCCGTTTGCTCGTCGAAACATTTGCGTCCGCAACATTGTTTCCGCAACAATGTTTCCTCGTTTGCCACGGCCTTTAAAGCAAGCAGTCACGAGCCGTGAGGATACGTCATGTTGCTTAGCAACACCGGGGGCAAAATCCAATGGTTCAGTCAGTAAAACTGGTACTTTATCCCCGACGGATAAACTTCAAGGTGATAATTTGTGTTCTTACGCTGCACAGCATGTTAAAGACTCTGCTTTGGAATCAAGTGCAAATTAACATGATTATTAAGAAATGATGCTTTCCCTCAAGTTATCCAACAATATGTCGCAGAGACAAGGAATGTTAAGAAGAAAACCGGATTAGATTCATCGTCTCAACTCGCACAATTTCCGTTTCTCAGCTCGATCATGCTGAGGCTAACAAATTGCTACGCTTGTAATCTTCATAGGCATATTTATCTCAATAAGATCATGTCAATCAGAATTCGCATGCGACCCAACGCTTCTAAGTCGTGCAACTTTCTTCTATCATTCCATTGGAATGACTTTAACCTTTCTCTACACAACACACCCGTTAAATCCATACCATTCTCCATATCGTGTGTATTATTTTGTCATAAGTTTAGTATCTTATTCAATTCAGACTATTTCAATTTAGTCAGTGACCTACCTCAGCCAATGAAATCGCCAGACTGAAACAGACGCTGAAAAGACTAGGCCGTCCGCGTAGTTCGTGGCCGCATTAATCGTCTATGATCGCAAACTGTGATCCGGTAATTTATGCAGCTAAATCAGTATTACATAAGGAAATTAAATCCATGGCATTTCCGCGTCATAAGTTATTCTTTTGGTTATCCAATTATGGCAAATACCGTGAAATCTCGTATTTAAACCCCACTAAGCTTATATGCGACTTTATAAAATATTTAAAAGGTTAAATTTTGTCTACAAGCTTAGTGGCTTATCAGGCCTGCGCTTAATTCTGGTTTCCATATGCATAGCATGAAGCGACTTGGAGTATCGCTACTCCCTGGATAGGAAGCTAGTCCTGACTCGTCCCCAGTCGTCTCTCTTGTCTCCTGTTAATATTTAGCGCGGCCGAGGGGAGCCCGCGTCTTGCGACTCCCAACAAAGGAGACAAGAGAGACGACTGGGGACGAGTCAGATGCTAGTCCATCGCAGGTAACCCCCCAGCATTTTTGTCTGGAACACAGTCAACTCTCTCTAAACCGGACACCCTCGGGACCAGCTCTATAGCTGTCCGCAGAGGTGTCCGCCTTATAAAGAGTTAATGGTAGCTTGACATTATAGAAACCCGTGACGTCAGAACTGGAACGAGATATTGCAATTGCATATTTACTAGTCCCTTTCAAAGCTATTTTTCGATATTTTACAGTTTGATTCATGCAAAGTGAACGGTAAAGTCCACCAGTAGGTCAATTTGAATTAATATCCTGCCTATAATCTATTGATTGTACCAAAAAATGCACTTCTAGTACGTGTCCGCTGCCCGCCTTAGGAGGTGTCAGCCTTACAGTGGTGTCCGCTGAGAGAGAGTTGACTGTAGACCCAATTTTAGCTTCAGTTGTGGTGAAGCATCCTTTACGGCGACGGTTTTTTTTTACGAACTCCATCCGTGCTCTCAAGTCTTGTTGTTTCCAAGCTCTACAGCAATAGGGGTGGCGAATGGTAAATCCGAGACTTGCCGAGACGCCGAGACCCTGTTTTTAAAATCCGAGCCCGAGACTTAGCGCTCCAAAAATCCGATCCCGAGACGCAGTGATCCAAAACTCCGAGAAAATAGAGTATATAAGAAGCTGCATTTGCGAGATTCAAAATTCGAGACTCCGAGACCGTCCTATTTCTGGCGAGCCCGAGATTCCGAGACGCTTTTTTTAAGCGCCGAGATTCCGAGACTCGCCTTAAATTTGCCGAGATTCGTTATTTTTGACCGGACCATTCGCCACCCCAAGCAATGATTCTGGGGTTTCCATACCCTTCCTCTGTTTTTTTTTGTTTTGATATATTTTACTCCGTCCTACCGACCCAAAACGGCAGTTAATTTCTCTTAATTAAGAACTTGCGGGTACGTGCGCATACATCGTAGATGCTAACCGCTTAGGCAGACAAACTTGACACAGTATTGAACTAAAATCATCTATTCATTGTCCCAGAAAGGGCGTTTTAGTCTGAAATTTGCATGTACGTCAGAAAACCTTAAAAATGTTCAGGACATCAAAACAAAGACAGAAAAAAACAACAACATAACATCGACAACGGGAATGACTAGAATCTATACTACGATAACTAATACTGAAGCAAATTTTCAGAAAACTTTACCCGTGCAGTAAATATTTTCTTTTTTAATTTGACATTTCTTGGCTATATTGGCATCTGTATCCAGTGCAAACCGCTACAACGCCCTTCGTGTTTTGGCGGGGTCACGTGACTTAAGGGTGAATTTTCAATGAGTTACGTACCGCACACTTTTCATTAACCCTAATTGCTCACGGGCTCTAACTATTCATCTGTTCGTATAAATATACTCTCTTTCTTGCGAGTTGGATCTATAAAGGACATTTCGAGCACACTGTGGAAAGAACTGCAAATTCATCTGTGCGATCGATGGCCGAGAACAAAGCAAGTATGTAGTTTAATTTTGTTGTTGTTTTATTTTTGTAACGTCTATATATTTTGCTACTCTTTGGGTTAGCACTGTTCCTGCAGCCAGTTTCATTTAGATTTCCTTGTTATGACCAATCATTTACCAGTTAATATCGAAATCATTCAATGCCCACGCAGGACAAGCCTATAAAAAATGAAATTATTTCAGATTTGTGTAGTACACCTAAATGGTCTGGCTAATTGACCATCCTTTTAACTGAAAACAAACTCCTTCAATGGCACTGGTTAGTACTCAGAGTACTGTAAAAAGTAATTAAGAGGGATTCCACTCAACGTTCGAGCAATAAGTGCAAAAAATTAAGTTACCAAAAAAGTACTCATAGCACGGTAACATTTTGAATACAGTTAAGAAGAAATTATCGATAAATTAGCTCCCAAGCTGACCCCGCGAGAGAAGTCATTACATATTTTAATTAAAAAGGCGCTTCATGTCAGTTCAAAACAAAATGGCGTGCGTTTTTATCGTTTTTTACGAGGTTTGACATTAGTTTTCTCGAGAATGCTTGAGAATTTAATTGTGGGGTCACTTGGAGAAGTGAATTAAAGTGATATGTTTCAAATAGTATTCAAAATGTTACCGTGCTATGAGTAGTTTTTTAGTAATTAATTTTTGCACCTATTGCTCGAACGTTGAGCGGAATCCGTCTTAACATGCCGCGTTAGCTGCAAAATGTCTTAATCCATCGAATAAAACTCCGTCAGCAAATTATTCGCCTCCGACTTGCTGCCGTGAGATTTTGAATTCCTTTCAGCATGTCGCAGTCCGATGTTTTCGACTCTATGAAGGCGTGAGTGCTTGAAAGTTATCCTTCGCATAAAGCATAAAGCATGGGTACCAAGCGAAAAGGCTCGTTTATATTTTTGCTCGGTGGTCAAGGCTCTCCCCCGAATTTCGGAATTTGCTGTAATAATGCATGGTGTGATAATAACACTAAAACGTTTTCATACGAAAAACAATTTAATTTATTGCCGATTTTTCCACCTCATTCGTCAGTACTTTCTCCCTAAACAGCTACAGCCATAGTTTACTTTCTAAAATATTCTAACGAGTTATGTCAGTTTAACTAATACGATACAGGGCGCAGCAAAAAAAGGCTGCGAAGTTATACGCTTTTTACTTTTCCTTAATGTTGTGTGCTCCTGATAAAGGGGGCGTCCACATTTCATTTCGATAAATTTTCAACTCGAAAATCATGCTTAGAGTCTATATGCAAAGAGTCCTTACTTCTGTAAAAAAAAAAGCTGGTAATGAAATTTAAAAAAAGTCAAATAAAATAAAAATAATCGGGGCTTAACTGTTCCTAAATGTACTGTGTGACAAAAGCGTTCAGCCCATCTGCGGTTAAATCAGATCTCTCATTTTCCCCGTTTTCTCCCTCACAGGTGCAGAAGATCGTTTTTATTCAAAGTGTGGTGGTTGTAATGAAGACATCAGGGACAAGTATCTCCTTCAAGCATTGGATAAACTGTGGCATGTGTACTGCTTGCGTTGCTTTGACTGCAGGGAAACACTCGACGAAGGGAAGTGTTTCTTTCGCGAGGGTAATATTCTCTGTCAGATAGATTTTTTCCGGTAAGCAGATACAGTCAAACCTGTATATAACGGCTCTGTATAAAGCGGTCACCCTGTATATAACGGTCACCGAATAACTTCCCGATCCGCAAATCTTTCATATATTACTGTAAACTTGACCCGTATATAGCGGTCACCCTGTATATAACGGTCAGCTGGCCATTTCCCGAGGGTGACCGTTATATACAGGTCTGACTGTAATTACTACTTACAGTACAACTCTTTGAAAAGCCTTTGGGGAAACCAGCATATATCCATTTTTTTTTTGAAGAAACGATAGCTATATGTATTGCAATAATCGACGCGTGAATGTTATCATTTTTTGTTACAATCTTTCGTTGTCACCCTGATAAGATAGGGAAGTAACACTAATAAACTTTCAGCAATAAAATAAGGATTAAATCCCAGTTTCTATTTCTTCACGCAAATCATCTAATTAATGCTCCAATTGCTTGTACAGCCGTTATAAAAAGTACTGGTCCTTTTGTTACTAATTTTAAATAAACTAGCCATATCTTGAAGACATGGGGCAGATATTTGAGCTTTTTATCTAGGCTGTTTAGTTGAAGATAAGTAACGAAACCATTCATTTATTCCGTAGAAAGTTTTCAACTCTGCATCGTTCAAAAATGATATTTCTTTGTTTGTACAGTACACCTGCATCGTGCACACTTTTTTTCTTGGTACGAGTATGTTGTTTTGATAAGAAGTTGTTCCCTTGGCTTGGAAACCATCAACACATGCTCTTTACACTAACAGAAAATGGTACGAAATAAAAAGAGAAAAGGTACATGGTCAAAATTTTAAAATACAATGAACACGTACTATATTTTTTAGCCATAAAAAAAAAATAGTATAAATCATAAATCCAAGTTTTTTTTTCTGCGCTACAAATTAGTCAGTACATGCTAATCGCTATCACCTGCGCCACAGGCAGATGTTTTATCTTATTTTCTTGCCTTAAACGCTAAAATAAGCATTTTGCTACCCTGTCCTTTGTACAAGTTTATAATAAACAATTAAATTACACTAACAGTGAAGGTTTTTCAAGAGGCCGGCTTTGGATGCTAAAAGTACCTTCGTTTTCATCTATATTAGTGCATTTTTCTCGATAAAATCAGTTTCAAATGTAATTCAAGCTATACAACAACTTAGTGACCCTACCTGAAGTTAAATCAATGAAAAAATAGAAACAGATTCGTACAATAGCCCTTTCACGGTTAACCTGAAATATTTGCATAACAATACAGTTAAAGATAGAAACGAGGCAATTTCGGGCACAAGCTGCAAAACATCGTGATTTTCTTGAGTTCCTTGAACTATGTTAGTATAAAAATAGTTTTAAAACGGAGAAGAACTAAATAAACAACTCTTTTGGTTAAAGTTTGCCGTAAAGATCATAAAACGATCTCGCTGTTGCTTATGCGAATCTACTCTTTATAAATAGAGAAAAGTCGTTTTACAATTTTTTTCTAAAACAACGTAAGCTTAAAGAATCGTAGTTCTTCTACATTTTAAAACTGTTTTTATTATTAAAAGGGTTTAAGAAGCTCAAGAAAAACAAGATGTTTTGCAGCTTGTGCCCGAAATTGCCTCGCTTCTATGTTCAAGTGTATTGTTATGTAAATATCACAAGTTAACCGTGAAAAGGGCTATTGTTATTTTGTTCCCGACTGAGACCATTCAGACACCTGGAAGAAACTACCGTGAATGGTAGAATAGAATGTTTGTCTTCAGTTTAGATAAACATGTCTGGATTGACCGTTCACTGGAATATTTTTCGCCAATCCTGAAGTATTTATACAGAATATTTGCTAACTACAGAATTTCATTTTTCTTGTGGTTATTTACAGGCGGTACGGCAAGGCCTGTTCGATTTGCCAAGAAGGTATCTCCCCTCACCAGAGTGTGCGAAAAATTGCAGACAAAGTATACCATATCACCTGCTTCTCGTGTGTGACTTGCAAAAGGCAGCTTTCTACTGGCGATCTGTTTTACCTGCTCGGAGATGGAAGGGTTATCTGTAAACAGGACCTTGATGAAAGCAAATATTCAGGTTAGGCTAATGACTAAATACAACTTGATGTAAATACGAGGGCCATTTTTGGCATGTACATGATTGTACATGATTGTACATGATTGTATATGCATCCATAAGTAACGGATGAGAACTTGGCCGATAAAACGTTGTGCCGAATTATATATTACAGTGAATCAGGATTTGATTAAACATGAGTTTAAGTCCAGTATTCCAGTTAAGAAATAGGTCTCGAGTCCAAAACTTAAATAGGGTTGACCACCTGAAACGACAAATAATGGAAAACTTCTGATGATTTGGCGAGGCCCATATCTATTGACCCCTTACAATTCCTCATTGACACGATATATGAGTTCTATCATTTCTTTCCAAACAAATACACTGTCTCGTTAGAATAAGTTTCTTATGTTTCCAACGTATGGTCATCATATCATTATTTCATATAATTTATTTTCGTTAATTCTACTAAAACCAGAATCGATCTAATGAAAAAGAAACTGATTTAAATAGCATCCTTCTAGGGATATTAGTCCGACCTAAAGATCACCCGATTCTTTGTTTTACGTGTGTTTGCGCTTAATTTTTTTCAGCAATTACCCGGCAAAATATCCGTCCAGGAAATTATCTCAAGTTCTTGTGTTCAAGAACTGAAAAGCTTTGAGCATATAGCTTTTTCATTGTTTCTTCTAAGCTTGCGGAAATTTAATTAGAGATAACCAAAACAAATGACTCTAAAAACTGTAAGGCACGGGCTGACACTGTTGAAAAACATAAGATCTCATTAGTTTTTATAGAATGTACAGTACAAAGAAAAGTGATGGAATAGTAATTAGTGGACACCTGACAAACTAGACGTGTTTCTTCACCTGAAATTTGTGTTTCCGAAGTCACGTTTCGCCTTTTTCTTTTCTTTTCGTTAATTTTCCCAAATGAAAATTTCGTCATTTTGTAGCATGAATGGAAACTTGCTAGGTACCGGACTGAAGCAACGTTTTTTACGCCCACTTCAAGATGGCGGCGTTACGACTTTTTCCACAAAAAAGGGAACACAGTTCATGAATTGAGTTGATTCGAAGCCACAATAACCTTATTCCCAAGCACAAGACAATCGAGCCGCTAGCTGCTCGAAACACTAATTTTTATAAGGCAATAACCTGCTCCCATGATACGTCAATACTGACCAATACTAACCGGTTACTTAATATCATAATTTAAACCATTTTTTAACCCCAAACAGTAAACCGTTTGGCTAACTTCAAATTCTAAACTGTTGATTGACCTGAAGCAATATTTAGTCGCTTAAAAAATACAAAATGTAAATGGCCGCCATTTTGAAGTGGGCGTGAAAAATTCAAGGGAGTGGCGCGGGTTCGATCCCGTGCGGGAGTCATAAATTGGTTCTCTTGCTCCGAGGATTTTTCTCGGGTATACTCCGGTCAGCTTCGTCTCTCCACAAAAAACTGCAGTTTTAAATTCCAATTCGATCTGGAATCGGCGGGCCAGTGAGGTTTGTCAGTTGTTAAACCGTGTCACACTCTTTAAACAAAGTCAATTTTTAATTTCTTTATTTTTCTATTTATAGCTTAAATCATGTGCGTTATCCATGCATTTGGGTTCAAGCAAATCCAATATTTTCCCTCGAGAATCAGTTCTCCACAACAACAACATGATATGAGTTATGGATTTCTATTGAATCTGAATACAATTTCAGGTGACTCCAACCCATCGTCTCCCAATGAATCACCTTCCACTAAGGGCAAGCGAGTCCGCACGTTTATTACAGACCTACAGCTGAAAGTGCTGAAATCGGTCTACCACAACACCCCCGTCCTGACTTGGCCGAGCGTCACAGAATCTCTAATGTGACTGGGCTTGATATGCGTGTGGTACAAGTTTGGTTCCAAAATCGTCGCGCAAAGGAAAGAAGACTGAACGACAAGGGCAAACATCTTTGGATGAACCACGTGAATAAAATCGCCAAGAGGCGCTCGCTTTCCCTGGATTGGTCGTCCACGATTGCTGCTCCAGGGGGTCCAGTTTCTGAAGGGTTAAGTTATTCAGGTAAGGCGCCTGGTTATAAACTCACTCGCTCCTTCGTATCAGTCGGGGGAACAAGTACCAGTCGAGGTCTGAGACTGAGCCCGCGATTTTTGTTCCACGGTTGCTTATCAACATGACTTATCCTAATTCACCGTAAGAAAAAAGATGGCGACTGGTACATTTACCCACAATTCTTAACGCACGAAAACCCTAAAAACGCTCATAAAACGCACAGAAAAGTTCTAAAAACTTCAAACCTACAGTAGCATACACAATGTTGTTAGTACAGGGACGAATTTCGCAAAAATATGGCTTTCAGATGTACCTATTGGCTGTGTTAGGTTCGCAAGGTATTGTGGTAAAATGTATAGCCGCCATCTTTTGTCTTACCGTGGATTGCGCTATCCTGGTGTGATAAGTTTCGGAATACTGACGTGAGTGAGTGCTCGCGCTGATTCTTGATAGAATAATAACAATCCGGAATTCTCCGAGCCCCTTCAACGAAGATTTGCCAAAAACGGCACCTGTTCCCCCGACTGCCGTAGCACAGCTAGCACTACATGTCCTTGTTCTCTAACTATCTCTCTCTGAGAAATAACAAACAAAGAAAAGCTGACATTGGACAAAAGCCTTCGAATGCTAGTTTGAATATTAAAGCGGAGCAGACTAGTTGACTTGGTTGTTGATTATACTGTAGGCTATGAGCCATTGCAGTTTTTTTTCGTACTCCTTGATTATGGCTTTCAGCTCTGTTTTTTAGGAATCGGAGAGACTAATATCAGTGCTGCGCTTGTAATCATTTCAAAAGTTAAATAATTTACTCCGGCTTAAGTCAATCGGTTCTTTCATTTTCAGTGAAATAAAGTAGTTTGTCTTCGTACCGATGACTTTTCTGACGATTCTTTAGAAGCAGTTTTAGCCCCTAATAAAAACGGTAAACCACCCAACATGCCGTACAATAATTCTAATTTAATTAAAAGCCAACAGCCGCCAAAATGGAAAAGTTTAAGCTGAATTTAGAGTGGCTGAAATCACACTTGTTCCTGACAGCATTTGATATAAAGTTGGCATGTTTATTTTGTTACAGCGCTTCCCACTTTTGGTGCTACCCAGCAAATGGATGCCTTTAGTCAGTCAGCTATACTCAACCCCAGGCCTTACCTCGGCATACGAAAAGTGGCAAGTGCGCCTGTGTCTCCAAATGTGCTCGACGTCACTCCTGGCACCAGGTTCCCTTTTGCTGTCCAGTCCCCCAGCTTTCCCCCGGTACACGAGCTTCTGGAGTTGTGCGAGGAGGAGCTGCGCTCCCTGATGCAGCAGCCTCCAGTCTGCACTCAGCCGCTGAGCCCCACACATAGCAGCTACTATGCTGACTCAGAGAGTGGATTGTCCAATATCAATACACCCGTTGATGAGAAGCATTTTGTCTTCCCGCATACCCCTGGCACGCCCAGCAATCGTTCCTGCCCGTCCAACTCTCTGGCTTTCGCTTTTGACCCGGTGGCAATAAATGAGATGAATAACACCACTCAAGGGATCGAGGCTAAGGTGGATTTGAACGAAGAAGTATTTAAACAATAATCATATTGTTACCTACCGTTTGTTAGGGATGGCTTATAACCAGTTACTTTATGCGAAAGAAAATGTTATTTATGCTGTAGCCGATGATGATTGTGTAGGCTCGATTTCCGCCGCTCTCTCGAGTCCGGTCTTCGTTCCTCCCCGAGAAGAAGGAAAAGGGGGAAGAGCGTGCATGGGCTCATTTTCCCGAATAGCGGCTGGTGATCGAGCCTATAGATTGTGTTGGATGGCTGTAGCTAGCTTTGGGTGCGCAGGCGAGCGAGCGTCAAATACCTGAATTCTTATTGGGTTATGAAGTGCCCCCCATTCTTCGTAAAAAAAGGATCTTTTATCGCGCCTATTTTCAGGTCTCCTCCCCGACCTTACCCCTTTGCTAGCCATGGCTTTTCGACGAGTTTTTATTGCCAATTTGTCTGCGATGTAACTTATTGAAGTGTTTCAATGATTGGCACTACTAGAAAGCTAGCTGTAAATACAATCATTACAGGGTTTGTAGATTGACCTTATAATGTGGAAGTGTTTTGACACTTCCACTTTCGATTTGTAGTTTTTATAGTGTTGCCCTAATTCAGGAGGTGGTCGTGGAGAGGAGGGTGGAAAGGGGTAGGGGGGAACTCGGTTAACCTCGGTCTACTATTTTTGAAGCGATTAAAATTTGTACCGTTCTTGTTTACAAAATATGATAGAACAGTTCAAGTTGTAATATAAATATACCGTCACTGACTTTTGTCTGTCATTCTCAAAACCAGAACCAGTGTGTAAACAGACGTGTAGCCGGCATCGTTTTGTGCTCGTCTTACCGGTCGTTTTCGAGGAGTCTCAACGACATTTGTTTACTGAGGCAAAACCAAAGCACTGCTTGCTTCAGTTTTGTTTACTGGGCTACAATACGTAGCACACACTTTGATGGACTAAAGTGGTTTATCGTTATGATCAAAGGTCTATAGATGTAGGCGCTTTTATTAACTGAAGATAGATGTCCAGTAAAGGCGAGGGCACTAAAAAACGAAACAAGAACATGCCAATCAAATAAAGACAGGGCGTGAATAGGATGAGATAAATTAACATATCTTGATACCGCGAGCTTCGAGGGATAAACACAAGATCTGTGTGACTCAATTGTTCACGACCACCAAATGACAAAATACGGGGAGAACATGATTTTTTTTAAAATAGTTTTTATTTGCATTTTAATAACACTTTACAGTAAACAAATGACAGTACTTACAAAATTACAAAAAATATATTAACTTAAAAGCTAACTAACCATGAAAAAAAAGAAGAAACAAACAAAACAAAAACAAAAGAAACAAACACAGATGGGAAGGAAATCGAAGAAAGACATAAAATGTCTAATCGAACGCAAATATTTTATTTTATTTATTGTAGATTGGGAACCAGGGAACAGTGCCTCTTTTTGCGCTGAAATTGTCATGTGTACGTTCTAGTTGGAGCCCAGATTTCGCTCGCCAGGTTATTTAAGACGATCGAACGTGACGGCCCGACATTTCAGCGAAAAAAAGAGGGACTGTTCAGTCCTATATTAATTAAATTGTAAAAGTGCTTTCTATCATATTGATTTACGATATTGTACATAAATGTCATGAATTATTTAGCACTGCACCTGTGCATGATTTTAAATAAATGTTTTTTCTTGTATTCTGCAAAAAATGTTGACGTTACTTCAACGTTAATTCGTTCCTTGTTAATATATACGCTAATCTTGCTAAGCTGGAGCTGTTGCAGATTTACAGTGTAGAAGCAAAATTGACACTGAGTGAGTAAAGATTTTATACTTGAGAACCACGTTTGCTGCATGTAAGACACCGAGACATTAGGACATCATTAGTAAGTACTGTATATTTTTAAAAGATAGACTATTGGAAATCAATCATAAACAAGTATGGATTGCTGCAACTAAGGGGCGGACCATTAGATATCCCGGGAGGGAGGGAGGGGGGGGGGGGGGTGGGGGGGTGACAATTACCAAAAACAAATTCCTGCAAAGGAAAATTGTCTAAAAAAAATATCCTGCAAGCAGCTGACCATCAAAAAAAAATTCCTGCAAGCAAACTAGAACATATGTATATATAAGAAGATCTGTGGAAAAAAAATTCGTGCAGAGCTTGCTCTCCTAAAAAAAAAATCCTGCAGACAACTCAGGCTGGAAAAAAATATCATGCACTGGAATTTTTTTACCCCCCCCCCCCCCTCCCGGAATATCTAATGGTCCGCCCCTAAGTACTTCTTGTTAAAAGACGCAAGAAATTCCTCCACAGTACTAGGCACAGGGCTCGTATGTACTCTTTTTCGGCGACGGTTTTCCAAAACGTTTCCAGGACTCGTGTAGATTTTCCAGACTCCAAATTCACAAGCTATTTGTTCTCAACACATCTTTTCCACATTTTGCGAGAATTTCCTCCACCCGTTCTTTCTTCGTGTCACACAGAATTTTCCCTTGAATTTACATACTGCATTTCCAGAACTTTCCAGTCCTGGAAAATGCCATAACAACATTCCAGGACTTTCCAGGACCTGTACGAATCCTGTAGGTTGCATGTTTTTCCCGTTCGCCCTAACGAGCAGTCGTTGGTACATTTATAGAGTTGGTAAAAGTTCAATTTCAGTTTTAGCTTCTTCGCCAACGTGTAATATTTAATAAATACAAATAGTTGTCTCGGCCTCTGCTGGTCCCGACGCGAATACCGAACCATTCGGAGTGAAACAGCATGTATGAATTTCGTCTGTATCGCACTAAACAGAAAACAAAAAAAACAAAAAACAAAACAAAAAAACATCAACATAAATCAGAGTTGAATACAAATTTTGTTTTGTAATAATGATACACAGGTCTCGAGATGTCACTCTCCTCTCCGACTTTAATACCTCAAGTTCCTTTATGCACTTGGCAGTTTCTATATCCCACACACGGACCTGGAAAACAACAACAATCAAACAAACTATAGTCCTGTAGACTTTTAAAAATCAATATGCACAAGGAATACTATAAAGGACACAGTTATAAGTCGAAAATACCTTTAATACAAAAAAAACCCGTTTCGTTTCTAAAGTAAGCAACACGGACACTACAGGATAATCAACGGTTTTGAAAAATGCGGAAACGCTGCCGGTAGCCAGCCAGAATGTAGTTGGTATACTACAAAAAGAAAACTTTTCTGCTTTTTTTCTTGACAAGAAATACGATATCGGCA
Organism: Desmophyllum pertusum; assembly: GCA_029204205.1. NCBI lineage: Eukaryota > Metazoa > Cnidaria > Anthozoa > Scleractinia > Caryophylliidae > Desmophyllum > Desmophyllum pertusum. Next base: position 339,981 of record MU825898.1, read on the forward strand.
TAATTGAAGGATTTTTTTAACATAATATTATAAAAAAAAAATATCGAAACAGTAGTTCATAACATAAAAGAAAAACAACGGAAAATCCGAAGAAAATAGAGAATGCGAACATTTGGCTTACATCCAACTTCTTACCGTTTGATCATCAGAGGCGGAAGCAAGCAGTTTTCCATCAGCTGAAAATGAACACGCCTGCAAAAAAATTAAAGAAAAAGTCACACGATATTTACAACCCTTAGTCGATGTTTTTTAGAATTAGAAAAGCGTGAACGCTTTGATTTATAAACACTTGGATTTTCCTTTGCCAAAAATTGGACGGTCTATTTTTGTCCTGTATTTCTTTTATTGATAATTTCGCAAAGCTTTTCTGCAAAAACAAAGTGTAAATTTGAGTCTCCTGACTATTCTTCTTGCGGTTTGATTCGCACAGTAAAAGTTCTTTATTATGTGGGTTTTGCAAAGGCGTCTTCTTACAAATCAGCGGAAACATGTTGTGTTTTTCTCTTTTTTACAGCAAATGACAAGTCGGTTCTTGTCAAACAATTTTACCGCTTTAATACCCTAAACGGTACTGGGATAACTCTAACGGATGGTCATTTTAGATTTTAACACCCTAATCGGTAACAAGCCACAAATTTTAACCCCTAAAAAATACAACGACCACACCCGTCAAATTTATATGGGAGTCCTCCCCTGGGATTTAACTGCTATCAATGATAACTGACCTGTACCCAGCCAGTGTGTCCCTCTAGTACATGTAACAAGTCCCCGAATGGATGTCCCAAAGTCGGAGGGTACTGTCCCAGGATGCTGAGGCCTAAAGGAACACATACGTGTACATGTGATTAACAAAAGTGCAAAAGTACAAGTTAGTCGTGAATGTGTACCATGATGCAATTTCAATACGTTTCAGAGTAATTTGTACCACGTGTGGGATTAACTGACATGCTCTCAGCCAATCAGAATGCAGACATTGTTGTACATACATTTATTTACTACTTTGTTTTTAAAATTTAAAAAAAAATAAGATAAGAACATTTAAGAACATTTTTCAGGCTCACATCGCAGCCTCAGCTCAAGACGTTCTTTTAATTATATGTGTGTAAAAAGAGTGTATCAAACAAGTACATGTATTACAGCAAGGCGCCCGAAAGTGTGACCACGTTTAATTAATTCACATTCCTTTGTGCGCGTATACTATCCAATCAGAAGTCAAGGATAGCTATTCTTCGGTTTCTGATTAGGTGGTGTGCATGCACAAAAATGGTCACACTTTTGGCCGCCTTGTTGTAAGTAGAATTTTGACTTCTTCTACTTCTATGTTATTATATGATTCCACTGAAGTATGGTGTTACAATAAAGTTTGCACTGTCTAATAAAAGTAATTGAACTAACTAGTAATGGGTGAGAGGAAAACGCCACAGCATGAATGTTACTTTTGTGTCCCTTCAAACATTTGACATCTATTTTTCCATCTGCCAGAGGCCATAAACGAACTGTGCAGTCCCAAGAACCTGTTGCCTGGTTATTATTATAGACAAAATAAATTAGAAATAAGTGACTTTAGAAATACTGTATTAAGTGACAATATTTATAACAATCTGAATGGTAGGTGTAACCTGTTGTTTTATAACAGTTTCACCTGTCCAGCTTTTGGTAATAGCTTTTTCAGGAGTTACAAAATACAGTACAGCTGCCTACATGTACATACTTACAGTATACCTGGTGCCTAACAATAACCTGCACCTTAATTTAAAATAAATTTCAGAATTTATTTGCAAGTGATTACACAATGTAATAAATACATTTAGTAAAAATCTACTGTACACTAATGCAAATGAGACAATCTGATTGGCTGAGCTACTCTACACTATCAGCCATTAGTGTGCAGTGGCTGGAGGTCGTGTACAAAATTGCGGTTTCTTCTCGTTTCTCCGAAGTAACGAAGTTTCGGAAGAAGATTTAGAGTTAATACTAGACAATTGTTATGATTTTTACTAAAACAATTAGATTATTCGCTCTCAATTTCTATGATGTGATAGTTGATTCGGCCTACGGCCTCATCAACTATTACATCATAGAAATCTCGAGCTCATAATCTAATTGTTAAGTAGCTAATGTTTTGCTCAGATATCCCAAATTAGATTGAGGGGATCAGAGGTTACACCTCACTTGAACATTTGTGTACTATGGCTTCATTAATAGTCATAAGGGGTTTGAAAGGGTTCTTGTACATACTTCAACCTAGGAGGGAGTACACTTTATTGTCATCACCATTAACAAAGTTCAGTACATCTACATGTTCATCAAATATTTTATTATCACCAATTACCATTTCTGATGATCAAATGGAGTCAGCAGTTTAAAAAAAAATTCCAATTTAAAAGTCATTGTCTACTATTCCAAGGAAACTGTCAGTACTGTGAGTGTCTTATAAATATGTACAAATGTAACTCACTACAGTTGAGCTATCAACAGAGAATGCACAGGCCTGCACAACATTTCTATGACCATCCAATACAAATGCAGCAGTGCCTGTCTGGAGATCAAAGAAAAGAGAGTGCTGTAAATTAAACACATTTACTGTGAATTACAATAAATTTTTAATCATTACAAATTAATTTTAATTTTTTTTTTCAATTAAAACAAATAATATTAATATATAAATTATATACATATGTATATTGCATAAAATTTAACCCCAATGGAAATCCGCTACATTATTTTTTTAAATTAACATTTGAACAGTTAATTAAAGGGTCCCTCTCAACCAGTGTGCTTTGCGCGCCAATACTCGTACGGCGGCCATTTTCGGGTGCCGCGAAAATAGCGGCTTGAAGTTAAAAACTACTTTTTGCAGGATTCTGGCCTTGTTCTGGCCACAAAAAGCAGTTAGACGACCCAAGTTAGTACAATTTGGAAAGTATGGCATACATTAGCCCCACGAGAGATCGAGTTCCACGGATGAAAACAATAACACGCGACCGCAAAGCACACTGGTTGAGAGGGACCCTTTAATAAATATTAAACCTTTAAATTCCAAACCACTGCTGATGTGTCCCAAGAGCCAGAACACAAGTATCTGGAGTCAGGAGAGAAGCAACATGTCTCTACACTGTGAGTGTGTCCTGAAAGGTAACATATTAGTAAATTAATTATCTTTACTGATTAAATGTTTAATACATATATATGTAGTTCTGAAGATTTGGTAGTACAATACAGTTGAAGTACTGTACATCTTCAGACTTACTTTGATCAGAAAACATCAGCGTCATACTTGGTAAATATTACATTTATTTAATATGGTTAGCTTTACAAAGTTACTTTGGAGTGACATATTTTAGGTCAGTTTTTGCTTACACAATTACCTTCAAAGTGATTAGGAAACCTAAAAATAACAAATTACTATGCAAAAACACACACACCTTATACCCAAAGCTCAAAGATTGGGAAGATTGACACGGATAACAACCAACAAAATTGAAACATTTTGGCTAAAATTTTTCAAGATGTGCCTATATACAGTACTACATCATGTAACTTCTTAATTAAACCAGGTGGCTATTGATTCTGGCTAAGAGATCTATGTTTAATCTGAGTGTATATGTTGTGGTTCAAATTTTTTTAAAATTTTTGAAACCAGTTTGATTTTTATTTTCTTTTGTCTAATATTCATTACCATAATCTGAAACAAAGGAAAATCAAAATCAAACTGGTTTGAAAATTTTTAAACCAAAAATAAATTTAAACCACAACATATATATATTTATAATCCATCAAAATTTTTTCTCGCGCGCGATGGTCTAAACACGTCACGTGATGCAGCCCAAACTGGGGAATATCCGGGTGATATTCCCCAAGTGATATTCCCCAGTTTTGAAAATTTGCATTTCACGTTCGCAGGTTCAGTTTTCGTGTCAAATAAATTGCTAAATTAAATAAAACTGATTGTTTTGAACAGACTAGAACTATTTTTGAACGCCAACAGAATTATTTTGATGTTTAACAGCTTGGCCGACCGAGATCTTCCACGGCAAACAGAGCGGCCTTGTGAAAAAATATTTGAAGGATAATAACTACAATAGCCTCCATTTGGCTTCAAAAATATGCTCGGATATTTGTCCTTGGACATTATCTGTTCTTCGAAGCTCACAGTTTTCCTGAAGCTTTGCTCTCGGAAAACTGTGAGCTTCGAGGAACAGATAATGTCCGCGGACAAATATCCGAGCATATTTCCTCGCCAAATGGAGGCTATTGTTTATTATATATATTATACCTTCAAGACTGAAGACTTCTTTCCCAGTACTGGTGTTTACAACTCTAACAGTATGATCATAAGAGGCCGAGGCAAACAGCTTCCCATCCAATGAAAAACATACACATTTTATGGCACCTAATTTTCAGTCAAAAGATATACAAGTTAGTCAATCCCTTTATTATTGAGAAATTAATTTTGATGACTGTAATTTAATCCTTTTAAATTTAGAAATTAATTTTGATGACTGTAACTCCTACACGTACCGTACATTGATTAAATTTGTCTGGAAAGGCACAACTAAACAATAAATAAACCAGAGAGTGACATACTTACTACGTACTTTTATTAGTTCACTGGCTGGTAAAATAGATTTTTCCAAAATCATTGTTTTGTTCATTGGTTTGTTATTGTGATTATTAGATCCTGCTATATTCATCTCCACATATAAAAATACCAACCATTCTCAAACTTCCATGATTCAGCAATTTATAATTTTGACAAAACTGTTGTCAAATTCACCATAAGGTAGCATAAACACATAACATTACCCTCATGACTATCCAAAGTAAATAGAACTTTCCCAGTCTTTGTATCCCATAATTTAACCAGCATATCATCTCCACCTGTGACAATTTTTGACCAGTCAGAAGAAAATGCACATGTATTAACTGTTAAGAAGAAAATAATCAAAAGGTTATGTTTTCTTGGAATGCCAGGGTTCACAGACAGCCTAAGCTCACTGTATGACTGCAGTGACCTGTATAAAATCAGTAATCATATTAACCATATAAAATACAGAATAAATATCACTTCTTTTCTCAATTTAACAATAAATCCAAAATTATTTTTCTTTTCAATAATGTTTACCCTTATATTTGCAGGACTTACTGCAGCTTATATTTTGAAATTACAAACAAAACAAATCAAATGACTGGTGCATTAAGTTTGTCTGGGAAATCAACACATTAGAAACAGCAATAAATTACATACAACTACCTTATTCTCACTAATTTTCGCAAAATCTACAGATCCGCTTTTTGTGAGGGCGAGGCTTTATTTTTGCAATTTCAGAGAAAAAAAGGGCTTGTAGACTACGAGCAGTCCCTCTTTCCCAGCTTAGTCCGTCGAGCGCTGGGAAAGAGGGACTGCTCGTAGTCTAAAGGGCTTGAAAATAATCTTTTCTTGGCATTTTTTGCTACATCGCAAAAACCGTGAAAATTAATACTCGCAAAAATAAGTGAGAATATTAGGTACATAAAACAAAATTAGTAATTTTCTTCCGAAATGTTTTGTACAGTAACTGTACTTTTTTATGGTAACTGTCACAGACCAGCCTCCCGGGCCCCACCCTAGTTCCTCTATAATAATATCCCACTGCCAGAACACTTCAAGCAAACTAGAAAGTTCAATTTAAAATTCCATACCTCGTCCGTATGACCAATTAATGAACGAAAATTTATCTTTGTTAGCTCAGACGGTGATACAACACCACTTTCTTCCTCATCTTCCAGGTCTTCTAAATCAACCACAGTCATCGACTCATTTCCATTTGCCTGCTCTGTCTCAAATGATCCTCGAAAAAGTGCAGCCATTTTACTTGCGGTTACCAGGCCTACATTGTTCAACTTGTTCGTGTACCGGACAAGATAAGCAAGCTCTTTACGGTAAATAATTAAGCTTATAAAATTGACTTCTCAGCTCAGTTCATCGCCGTAGTCCGTTGACTGAATGGCGACGAAAATTCTTCGATTCCAGCGGAGGAAATACCTTTCAGAAGTAAGCTACAAAAACGTTATCTTCCCTGACAACGTTTGAAGGTTGCCAATACTAATATTTGACAATTTCTACAAGTCATTTCCAACTACGTACAGCATTTTGTAGCAGTGGTATTTTTGTTGTCATGCAAAATCTGCAAGGCGCACGCTAACAGAGCGGGAAACTAGAATCTAGTGTCCAGTTTCCTCCTCCGGTCCTCGACGTTTTGTGCATAAAATGGCGCTTGACTGATCCAACGCGACGAGGAAGCAACAGTGTTTTTTTAAATTATTGCTTTTAGTGTGCAGACGTGATTGAATCACCGCGAAGCAATCATTTCCTGCTTCATTACAGGCTGGAGAAAAGTTTGGACGTTTCAACGTAATTCACGCTTTGGAGGGATTTAGTCCAGGAGCTCCTGGATTGTCGTGTCTTTCAACAGTGTCAAACAGTGTCAACTGACTCAACTGAACAGAAAAGCGAGGTCAAACAGGGCCATCAGTGTGGATTCCCACTGGCTGTCGCTTCGGTGCATTGTTGTTTTAGTTATTGAACCTCAATGGGGGGTTTCTTTGTGTGTTTCACGCTTGGAAAATGTATTTAATGATTTTATAAATATGATTAGTCGGGAAGCCATCGATGCGAGACAGTGAAACACAAAGCACAAGCGGCATCGGTATTTTATATTGGTATTGCATGACTCAAGGAAATCATTACACAGGAAAGGAAATACACTGTTGACATCCATCAAAGGGTAGTTTTTAAAATCCAATCAGACGGGACATTATCAATAGCATCTGGTTTATATATCGGCAAGTGTGACAAGGCGAAGGACTGGCGTGAATTCCAGTGGTAAAGTTAACCGGTTTTGCACGAATACTCGCGCAAAGATTGACAATTCTTCAACAAAGTAAGCCTACTTATTTTTTCAGGCTGTCGAATCTGAACTCGGGTGAAAGAGATTATTAATCCGTTAAGCTTACAAGCTGAGAATCTGTTGGTCTTCGTTGAAGATACGTTTTGAATTGGTTTCTACGATCATAGCTACACCTCAGCTGAACATAATATTTGGGACTGCACGTTTTTATTGTCTCAATGGAATATGGCTGCAGACGAATTTAAAATCAATATTCAAGGTCTTCTATTTGACAGGCAGCGACTTTCAGAACTGGTTTTTGAGCCTCTTCAAGAAATCAAAGATTTTGTAGCGCGGAATTTGAGGTTGGACGAAGTGGAGCACATTGTTGGTTTCCTTCGCAATGTCATTCGAAGCGACACTTTGAGACTGTCACAGATGGCGAGGCCTTGATCGCCGTCCTCAATTTGTACTATGGCAAGGATAATTTGCGAGTTATTCAGCGGCTGTTGAAGAAGATAAATTGTCATGATCTTCTCCAAGTTGTGAATGACTGGGAAGCGAGGAACAATCCTGTGGATACACGAGTTTTTCAAGGTACGTCATCATCACTTTAGTCCTGCTTGTTTACTTTTTGACCCGTAGCGTTCTAGTGTACGGTATTATGCAAATATCTTGCTGTAGCTGTGAAACTAAATGTCCTCAAATCACCTGTCCGCAAATCATGGATTCTTGGCGGAATTCCTACTGCGTAACATGAAAAGTTTTGCCATAACTGTGTTGTTTACATTATTTGCATTTTACTTATAGTGATAATAAGAATGAATACCCCACATGAGTTCTTGTAATTTATATGTCAGTATCATTTCCTCCTTTGAAGTGAGACAATTTAGGAGACGGATATAAAGGAAATTACACGCAACTTCTCATTACATGTATCATTTTAGTAGTGTGCCCAGTATTTTTTAGTATTTTATGAAATTAATTTTTCACTAAATTTATAATAGTTAAAATAATAAAAACAGACTCTGACTGGGTGGCTACTGTACCCCTATGTGTTTTGCATGAGGCTACATAAACATGCTTATGAGTTGATGTTTTATTTCCTGTAAGAAATATAGCTTTATAGTAGTTTCATATTTTCATAACCTGATTGGAGTCTCAAGTGGCTGGTAACGTTTTCAGCATGTCTTGTGCTTTGACTGATCGCTACTGCCATCCAATATCAATAATTGATGCTAAAATAATGTCATCAAATGAATGCCCAATCATTGGTTTAAGTTATGATCATATTCTTGACATAACCGGTTGCCATAGCAACAGCATAACTTGTCAAAAACACCCTTAATTTTAGCTTAAGTGCTTGCTTATATATATATATATATATATTATATATATATTATATATATATATATATATATCATATATATATATATATATATATATAATATTATATATATTTTTTTTTTTGAAAAATTATCAGCATGCTAGTTAGATACAACTTTTTGCCAAGTTTAAAAAATGCTATTCTTTGTTTTCATCTGACGTCATCAAAATTCTAAAATCTAAACTGTCAATCCTACAAAGCTATTATTTTTATATATTCTAGACATGAAAATCATTAATCTCTATGCAAAGTTTGGTATTGATCCAGTGCTTCGTTTTGGAATTAGAGCATTTTGAAATTTGTGAAGTCCCGGATGAACGTGTTTCTGAACTGTCACAAAAACGGGTATTTTTATGACATATGACGTGATAAAATTTTAGAAGTGATGTCTAAACAGGTTTGAAGTGAAAGCTAATGATATTGACGGTAGAATCTACTCTACTTCTTGTGCAATTTATGGCGGCCATATTTGTGCCCTCTGAAGGGCACAAAACATGGCGGCGGCATACTAAAATACTGTACTGTAATTTTCTAAAAATTTGTTTGGTAATAACTCGGTTATGAAAAACGCTACTAAGCTATAATGTGGACAAAACGTTTATTTCTGCCTGCTCTTTGACCTGTCAATTTTCTGGTGTTGTTCATGCAAGCAAACAGTTGTTGTAATGTTGATGAAAACCACCAATAGAAGGGGTTCAGAGCCACCTTAAATTTTCAAAATTTTAAGGTGGCTTTCACCCCTCCCAGGGCTCTTTAAAAAAATAAAAATAATAAAAAAAAAAATCTTAAATGACTTGATCTGCAGTATAGAATATCATTTTGAAAAATAATTTCCTTTTTCTTTAGAATGTGGATATTTTCCATTGTGGATTAGGATCAAGAATCATTTTACATGGTTCTCAGAAACAAAAAGACAGTTTTACAGTCAGTAAGAAGACTTTTCCGAGTTCCAGAGATAGCCTCAGGCAACCCTGGCTATGAAACAGTTATATTCATGGGAGTTTCATTTGGTAAAACAGATCTGCTGATCTACGTCTTGGTGCCTCTGTGTACACGCAAACACATCCGTGCCTCACTTAGGAGGAATGACATTTGCCTTGCTTTACAGCAGTTAAGCATAAGTGGAGTTTACTTCGGAAGGAAATCTGAAAGAAATGGTTACGACGATGACATGTCAATCACAAGCTTTACTTCTATTAACGAGTCTATGCAGGGCGACCGTGTTGAGCAAGGTCAACATCGGCAAATTTCGCATCCTACTGAAGTGGCCCTTGAAGTCAAGAAGAATGGTCTGTATAATGGTACACATGAATCAAATCAGAGATTTTTGGACGATCCAGATTTGACACAATCAGTACCACATGCTGCATCAAGACAAGGAAGAGCCAATGAGAATTTGAAAGTCGTGCGAGCAAGTATGGGTTATATTGACGCTGCACCTCCTGTTTTGAACTCCATGTCTGCGGACAAAACAGATTTGCCTATTAGGGTAGTGCGACCTAAAAATCATGTACATAAACCACAGCATGCCACAAGCCATGGATGTAGAAGACTCACCAATGAATGGTAGAGCTGCGTTTGATGTAGAACAGGAACAGGAACATTGTTAAAGAAAGAACTGACATGGTACAACAAAGTTCACAAAGCTTTGAGGAAGAGGCATTTTATGGGAAAACAAGTGCAGCTCAACCTGAACCATATTACAATCTACAGAAGGAGAAAAGGGAGAGGCTTCCAGCAGACAAACTTGAAGGTTTGATTGTGCCTGAAGTCAAGCATAGCAGAAATGAAGACTGGAAACTGCCAGATGAATTATTAATGCTCTCAGAACACGCTAACCGTGACTATAACAGTATCTCAAACAACCTGAATGGCAGGAAATGGACAGACATTGAAGGAAATGAAAGTGATAAACGGAGAACATCTGTTTTAGACTTTTCAGAAGAGGACAACAATGTTGATGACGAGAGAAGATGGCAGCCTCATGCTCAAAGCTCACCTATTGGAACAGAAGAACCTGGTGTCGTGGAAAGTGGCTATCCAATGAAACCAAGTTAATTCCATTAGAAAGGTCAACTTTCAAATCAGATGGCACAAAACTGTACACTTCAACAGCGACACTTCAAGTAAATATGGCAAACAAAAGAGTGAACTCCCAGGAGCAACCAATGGCTGTGGTGAATGGTGAAATGTACAAACCTGAAGCAGTGACATCCTTAAACATGAGCCAACCAGGGTTCGATGAAGAGGAAGTGTTCTCAAAGGGAGGTCACTCGCTGCGTAGGCAAGCAGCAAATGGTTATTCTACCTGGTTCGAGGATGCCGCTGGAGAAGACTACTACAAAGAAATGATTCCTGAACCAGAACCTGGAGACACGCAGCACGTCTATCAACATGAGGATTTTTATCAACGTAAGATGGTGCCCGAGGAAGAGACTGCAACTCCAATGAATCGCAGAGTTCAAACTCCAATATTCTCTCCCCCGATGGGGTTCCGTGATGCAACTCCAGCAGGAGGCAAGCTTGTGAAGGTGAAAACTGGACTTGTTGACCAGCCGAGACAGCAACCATCTATTATATCCACCACCAGCCATATAGACAGTATAACCTTGCATGAGTGGGAAAACGTCAATTTTATAGAATCAGACATCAAGTTGAGGCAGATTCCCAAGACAGTGGCGACGGCAAGCAGTGGCTTTGATGACAGATCTGCCGATTATAGCTCCACTGAATACAGCTACCGTAATCATGGAAGACCAGGACCTGTGAATGGGCATTCACAGCAGTCTTTGATCATGACGAAGTCTGAGAGTGAACTTCAATCAGATTACGAAGACAGTGTGTTCACTGAACAGGAGTATCATGATGACATGGGTAGCGGCAGGTTTGCTGTAGTTCCACCACCCTATGTACCGCCACCAGACTACAGGAGGACTGCAGGGAGGTCAGATGAGAAATACAATGATGATTCTATCAGTACAGGTAATTTCAATGGTTCTTTTTCAAAAAATAATATTAAATTTGTTTTTCATTTTGAAAAAAAAAGGCATCTTACAATGTACATGTATATATCTGCAATGTGTTCCAACAAACACCGTAGAATTCCAAAAGTACCCCCCCCCCCCCCCCCCCAAAAAAAAAAAAGAGGAAAGGGAATTAATTAATTAAATTAAACTGATCTGGACATGTATACACAAACATTAATAAAGTTGTGCATTTAAGTAATTTAATTGATTTGTACTGTAGATACTTTTGATCGTGGTTACAAAAGTCCTCTTCTGTCAGCTGCAAGCATAAGCTCAATCTACAAAGAAGTAAGTACATGCTTTTCATTCTTGCATTGATTTGATGAATCCACAAACAGCACAATGTACTTTAAATGTAGATGTCAATGTTATTATCTACAGTAACATATTCACACACAATCTATTCAGTTTCACACTAGATTATCTAGCCTCTTTTCACGCATTGGGGGCCTATTTACGCTAGATAATTTTATCTAACCTCTTTGCATGCATTGCGGGCCTATTTATGCTTGATAATGGTTATTTAATCTCTTCGCACTCATTTCGGGCCTATTTACGCTAGATAATTTTATCTAACCTCTTCGCACGCATTGCGGGCCTATTTTACGCTAGATAATTTTATCTAACCTCTTCGCACGCATTGCGGGCCTATTTACGCTAGATAATTTTATCTAACCTCTTTGCACGCATTGCGGGCCCTATTTACGCTAGATAATTTTATCTAACCGCTTAGCATGCATTGCGGGCCTATTTACGCTAGATAATTTTATCTAACCGCTTCGCACGCATTTGCGGGCCTATTTACGCTAGATAATTTTATCTAACCTCTTCGCACGCATTGCGGGGGCCTATTTACGCTAGATAATTTTATCTAACCTCTTCGCACGCATTGCGGGCCTATTTACGCTAGATAATTTTATCTAACCTCTTCGCACGCATTGCGGGCCTATTTACGCTAGATAATTTTATCTAACCGCTTCGCACGCATTGCGGGCCTATTTACGCTAGATAATTTTATCTAACCTCTTCATTGCGGGCCTATTTACGCTAGATAATTTTATCTAACCTCTTCGCAAGCATTGCGGGCCTATTTACGCTAGATAATTTTATCTAACCGCTTCGCACGTATTGCGGGCCTATTTACGCTAGAATAATTTTATCTAACCTCTTCGCACGCATTGCGGGCCTATTTACGCTAGATAATTTTATCTAACCTCTTTGCACGCATTGCGGGCCTATTTACGCTAGATAATTTTATCTAACCTCTTCGCACGCATTTCGGGCCTATTTACGCTAGATAATTTTATCTAACCTCTTCGCACGCATTGCGGGCCTATTTACGCTAGATAATTTTATCTAACCTCTTCGCACGCATTGCGGGCCTATTTACGCTAGATAATTTTATCTAGCCGCTTTGCACGCATTGCGGGCCTATTTACGCTAGTTAATTTTATCTAATCTCTTCGCACGCATCGCGGGCCTATTTACGCTAGATAATTTTAGCTAACCTCTTCGCACGCATTGCGGGTCTATTTATGCTAGATAATTTTATCTAACCGCTTCGCACGTATTGCGGGCCTATTTACGCTAGATAATTTTATCTAACCTCTTCGCACGCATTGCGGGCCTATTTACATGTACGCTAGATAATTTTATCTAACCGCTTCGCATGCATTGCGGGCCTATTTACGCTAGATAATTTTATCTAACCGCTTCGCACGTATTGCGGGCCTATTTACGCTAGATAATTTTATCTAACCTCTTCATTGCGGGCCTATTTACGCTAGATAATTTTATCTAACCTCTTCGCAAGCATTGCGGGCCTATTTACGCTAGATAATTTTATCTAACCGCTTCGCACGTATTGCGGGCCTATTTACGCTAGATAATTTTATCTAACCTCTTCGCACGCATTGCGGGCCTATTTACGCTAGATAATTTTATCTAACCTCTTCGCACGCATTGCGGGCCTATTTACGCTTTATAATTTTATCTAACCTCTTCGCACGCATTGCGGGCCTATTTACGCTAGATAATGTTATCTAACCTCTTCGCACGCATTATATTGCGGGCCTATTTACGCTAGATAATTTTATCTAACCTCTTTGCACGCATTTCGGGCCTGTTTGACGTTAGATAATTTTATCTAACCGCTTCGCACGCATTGCGGTCCTATTTACGCTAGATAATGTTATCTAACCTCTTCGCACGCTATGCGGGCCTATTTACATGTACGCTAGATAATTTTATCTAACCTCTTCGCACGGATTGCATACCTATTGACGCTAGATAATTTTATCTAACCTTTACGCACGCATTGCGGACCTATTTACGCTAGATTTCCTTTTGCACCAAAACAAAGTTAACAATACAACAACACCATTACATGAGTTCAGACGAGTTGTATCTGTTGATAGTTTTGCTATTTTCCCAGAAGTAATCTTATGGAAGGAGCACAAGGCTGAATTTTCGCTGAATGTTTGGGTTGTACATGCAAGCAGTTTTCAAACTATACCTGACCTTTTGAGCTGCATCTGCTGCAGTAGTTAAAAACACAGTTACAAGCCTTTTCCTTATGCCTTTCTTGTTCGATTACAGAAAGAGATGTTTCTGAGCAGAGAAGAATTACAAATGAGCGTACGTGGAGCTGAGGATAAAGAAATAGAAAAGCAGGTTAGCATAAAAATTGCAGGATGTCAACTCTTTTGGGAAAATCATGGAAATGAACACCTATAAAGATGCGTGATTTCTGTTTTCAATCAAATTTTGGCCAAGGTCCTGCACAGTAGAAATGAACAACTACTGCCACTCCCACCATTTATCTGAACACAATTCTTTTTATTAGAGTGGTTTTCAATTGAGTGTCGAAAGTAATACACGTTTGCTTTTGTTTTGTTTTACTACATGTATATTCTCTAATTCAATCTACTGATTGGTTTGAAAAACTCGCGCCACTTTCTTAACCAATCAGATGCCAAACTAAACCAATCGTGACTTGGTCGCACATGTGCCCCCGCGCTTGACACTGGTTACATGTATCTGATTGGCTCCTTGTTTTGTTTTCCTCTTTTGTGATTGGCCAGGGTGATTACTATTAATTAGGGTGATTAATTATTGGTTTTGGTTTTACTACACTCAATTGAAAACCGCTCTCAAGTAATATTGATGATTGAATCATTTTTGTTTAGACTACGAGACTAGTCCCTCATTTTTCTCAGGGATCGAGCGGGCAAGCGTGGAAATCACCTCCCGCGAGGAGACGCGAGGAGATGCGGGAGGTCATTTCCACGCACCTCGCATGCGCGTAGTCTAATTTTTTGTTAAACAGTCAATCAATTCTGCCTAACCTACATGTATCAATCCATTTGTAAATGTTCACATCTTCGTGTACAGTGGATAGTTCATCTACAAGCAAATGCTTATAAGAGTTCATAGGCAAACAGGTGGAACAGAATGACAACAAAACAATTACGAGAAAGCAGTTTAGGCTGCAAGATATGTTCAGCTAGAAGTCAAGTTCTAACTGTTTACACTGCTGTTTGGTTTCATTGCAGATTGAGCTTTGTAGAGATCTCATGATTGCTGCCAAAGCAGGCGATGAAGAGGAGGCTAAGAGAACTATTGAAGAAGGGGTTGATGTGAATCACCAAAATGAGGTACGATACATGTTATTTTGTACAGTGTACACTGTAGGCTTGCATATTATTTTATAATACGAGTCTACAGTTTTGATAAAAAGTACATGTATACTGTATTTGAAATGCTATTTGGTACACATCAGCAGCATACCCATATTTTCAAGACTTTGCAAAATGACCACCTACATGTACATGTGTAAAATAAATAGCGTACTTGACCCAGAAAAACCCACTCCAGGATAAATAGTACAGTAATATAATGAAATTAATTCTTACAACTTGCTTAAAGGACAGTTGATGAAGGGGGCCTTTCTTTAATTCTGCATCAAGACAAAGGGGCTGAAAGATTCAATATAAACAACGTAACGCTAACCCTAATAATTTATTTTGCAGTTTGGTCAATCAGCTATGATGATTGCCAGTTGGGAGGGGCATCTTGGCATTGTTGAAGCCTTAATGAGTGCTGAAGCAGATCCGAATCTTCAGGACGGGGTAAAGAACATTTTATACTGTGCATACATTCAGGCTCCTCCTATTTAATTGTACATCTGCCACCTGTCACATACCTTAATATTCGCCACTTTAGAAACGCAATCTGGGGCGAGTCGCATCTCGCAGTCGCTTGTGGGACCGTTACTGGAGACAAAATGGCCGCTAACTTGACGACGCGTCCCCAGTAATGTTCCCACAAGCAACTGCGAGATGCGACTCACCAGATTGCTTCTCGTTTCTAAAGTGGCGAATAGGAAACTAACGCTTGTGTAAGGACAAAATCGTTCCAAATAAAAAAAATTAACGCGAATGAGAAGATGTATTGATGAAGGAAATTACAAAGCAAATGCACAAAGGAAGAAAACACGTTTTGCAATGCCAACAGAAACGAAATAAAGAACAGAGCAAAACAGAAACGAGCCAAATCGTTTGATATGCGAATTACTGTAGGATACATGTACACTGTACCTCTGAGAACGAGGGGAAACTTGAAATATTGTAAAAGACGTCTGTCTGGCGATTTTCTTAAGAGACTGGATTCTAATCACCGAAGAGACTGGAAGCTGGTGGGAACAAACCGCGGGAAAATATGAAGTACATGTATCCGGTTATGACGAACCAGCGTGGATGCCTTTTCACTAATAATGATAAGAGTCTTGGCTGCAGTTTGGGAAGTCTCTTTCGCGGCATCGACGAGAAAAAGAAGATATGGAGTTACATATAGATGCGTGGAATGTAATTCAAGGCGCAGAAATCTCGCTGGTATTATTTGATTCAACTAAGTTGCAATACACCATGGAAACAACGTGTTCAGTTTTTCTACTTTGCTATTTACGTGGGCATTGCGCTGATTTAAAGCGATTTTAGCGTGTTTTCTGGGACTTGAAGTACATTCGACACGACTGAGATGCAACTGAAATGCGATATATAAATTGGGCCTTAGGCGTCTTTAACGTTTCCTTGTAAAGTGGAACTCAGCCTTACGACCACCTGGTCACTGAATACGACCACTTTCTTTTGTCCCGAACGATTAACGGGGTTCACTGTGTAAATACGGCCATTCAGGTCATGTTTTGATAACTTTGGGATTGTTAGACATACTGATATGCACAGGATAAAAATCCGAAATGAAAAATGCAGGTATTAGAAATATTTAGGGCCTCCACAGACTAGAGAGATAGTTGTCGGCAACTATTTAGTTGTCAATCATAAAAAGTTGTCGATAACGAAAAAAGCCAGTGTGTGAAGAACGCGGCAGTTTTGTTGTCGACAACTCGTTTTTCCTAGTCTGTGAGACAGTTTGTCGACAACTCCGCCAAGAATTTGGTCATTTCATGCACAGAGTTAGAAATATACCTGTATATGCCTGACCTCACTAATTCTTTATTTTTTTTTTAATTTTGTAGTTTGGTAAGTCAGCTCTGCACGAGGCAGCAGTGAGTGGTCAGCATGGCATTGTTCATCGTCTCATTCCTGGCGGAGCTGATGTCAATCTAGCTGATGAGGTTTGTGACTTTCATTACGTGTGTACAGCTGTTTACGAATAAGGATGGTTAAGATTGGGGTGGATTGAGACGGATTAAAACAACGAACTTGACAAATTTAGGTTAATTGTTTCAAGATGCGCCATAGCCTGCGAATGCAACTGACTCTAATTGCTCACTTTTCTTATTCCCCGCAGGAACACAGGACTCCGCTTCATTACGCAGCCATGAGAGGAAAGAGAAGAATAGTAGAAGTCATGTTGCTGTTTGGCGCGGATGTGTCACTTCTCACAAAGGTAAAAGACAATGATTTATAAGCAACGAAAAAAGTGCATGGGTTCCTTTGAAGCCATTTGACAAGGGCATTATGGCCTCTGTTAGAAAGAGAAATGACTATAAGCAAGTCACGACGCACATGGGCACCTTGTAACCACTGGTTAAGAACACTATGGCCTCTGTGTTACATGTACATTGTAGTGCGGGCCTTAACCTTGTAGGGGTTAAGGACAGCTCAGATGGCTAGGATTAGTTTCGTCGATATGTGACATGTGTGTAAATAAAAGATGGTGAATTTTAAGGTTGGTACAGTGTCATCTTTGTTTTGATTGTTTTTCTTTCCCGTTGTCTTGTTCAGAGTGGTGAATCTGCAGTTGAACTGGCCTACTGGTACCGCTATGACGACATTGTTACGCTCTTGATGTCCACTGGTGATAAAGTAAGTTTTCCTGGTCTGTGGGATTTCCATGTGTAGGTTGTCATTGTTGTTGCATGTTTGCTTTGTTTGTTTGTTTGTTTGTTTTGCTGCAGGGGTGTAGCAAGAAGCTCGCACATGAAATATAACATAAAAACAGTGTAGTTCTCGAGTTGACTTTCATCAGTCGAGAGATAAGCCGCGCCCGGTTTGGAAGATCTTCTGAGAAGGTTTTCAGTGTTTCAGGTTCTTATTCCCCAATAAAAAGATAGTGCGAGCTCTATTGTACCCTATTGTATTGTACTCTCCTGAACGTTTTGTCGTCAGCATAGCTCCAAAACGGTGCGTAAGTAAGGTTGTTTAGTGACGTCTCTGCGGAAAGCCGGGGCTCTACCAACTCTCGGATATGGGACATTCTTACTGGTGGTGGACTGTTTGTTTTACCTTACAACAATGGTGTTTTTTTTTTCTGTAAGTTTTTAATGGTGGTTACCTTAATCCCGTGTTGCGTGTTGGCAGAAAACCCGTAAAGAGATGGAAAGTCAAATAAGGAAACAGAAGCGCGGGCAGTTAAGCGCAGCAGCTTCATTACCAAACTTGTCTAAAGTGAGTCTGTTTCATTGTTTTAATTTTCTTTTGTTATCTCTGACCTAGCGCCGTTCATTTTGATCCAGATATATTTTCCTTAGTTTCCGCAGTGCACTAACCACTAAGTGAAGTACCCCATTCACACCAACTAATTAAACATGTCTAATTTGTCTTTTAACGATGTAGTTCCTGACTGCAATTGTAGTATTTTATGTCTACATGTAGTTAAACCAAAAAAATAATCCACTACGGTAAACTGGAAGACCTAATTTTGCGCAGGCCTGGGTTACAGTGAAGAGCGCCCTACCGTTGCCACTCAACAAAGTTTTTGATTAAAACTTTCTGATGGCTTCCATTTAAACTAGCAAATCAAATTGCAAGAACTGTGGGAGGAGGAGATGTCAATTATCAGAACGTGAGCACAGAGATTGACATCTCCGCCTCTCATAGTTCTTGCATTTTGATTGGCTAGTTCAACCGAAAGCTATCAGAAAGTTGTCAAAAATTAATCAAAACCTTTGTCGAGTGGCAACGGTAGGGCGCTGTATAGTATGCTCGCACTTGTGTTTTCTTGCATCGTTGAAGGGAACTTTCAAGTCAAACCTCAGTAAGCAACGCTTATCTCCCTGTCTCCAAAACGATTTTAAACCATGTTTAACTAAACAATAAGGCTTTTCTATCGCTAGCTCGTCTTCCATATCTTTTTGTTTCCTTTTGCTTTTGTTTTTGTGGTGTTTTTCTTGTTTTTGTAATCGAAACGAGCCTGAAAAAATTCAGAACTTCAACGGGATTTGAGTCCATGATCTCCGCGTTACTGGTGCGGTGCTCTATCAACTGAGCTATGAACATTTTTCGTGTTGTAGGTGTCTTCGATGAAGGAGCTCTCCCGAACCAGAAGCCGACCGGATCTGCACAAAAAGAAATCCATCTGTTCTATTCAATGAGTTCAAGTGTGACGTACAGAGAGATAGATAGGTAGAATTAACGCCATGTAAATTTTTATTCAAATTACGTTGAAGTTATACCGTGGCAGTGTGATTAAAAGGCACTGGTAACATTGAAGATGAAGGATGGTTTCTCGCATTTGAGAACCTTGATTCTTAACATTCAAAATGAAGGGTTGCCCCTTGCATTTCAGAGCCTTGACTCCTTAACGTTGTCCCTCACATTTGAGAGCCTTGATTCATACTAGTAATTCGCATTTTAAGAAAATATCCTCAAACGTTGTTACTGATATCGTGTAAGATATGTTAACAAGTTTATTTCGGGCACGTGTGTTATTTTTACTGATTTCATGATAGAGGCAGTGAGGATCTTACATACCGGAAGTGACGAACGTTCTCTTGGGTGCAAGCATCAGAAACGTGTGGTGTAAAATCGGCGATGAAGGCAGTCAAAACCACATCACCGTGTCGTTATATTTATTTTGTTTTGCGAGTTTCTTTCGTCCACTTCCACTTAGAAATGACCCAAAATGCATGTTATTAATTCCTATACCTTTCTCGTTTATACCGTTTTATAAAATAATTCAAGTTAATAGGTCACGTGAATGAAATAACCTTTGCCCGTCTGTCGCCAACCGAATGCATACGCACTATACCAAACACGAGATACAGAGTTTCATCCGATTTCCATACACCGAGAAGAGAGTTGAAAATACGACGCGTATGAATCACTGTCTCAAGTGTTTGATATATCTTCTCGATCAAGGCAAAACAAAAGTTAAAGAGTAAACGGTAGAAATAAAATCGCAAACATCTATGCTAATTAAAACCAGGTATCCCGGCAAACCTCCGACACGGTTATGATTTCCTTGACTTGATGAAATTTTTAATGAGTTCGACAACTGTTGACTTGAGTATGCTTGCTACTCGGTTTGAAGTTGAAACAATCGTTCTGGCTTGTTCTGCGTTTTCGCTGAGTGTTTATAAATTTTTATGCTTGTCTGAGGAAAGAAACGTTGTAATGTACTGTTTATGAAGAAGATAAACTTTAAATGTATTTTGGTGCATTTATAGATATAATAAGGAATATTTTGTAGGCCTTTATTAATTGAAAGTAGTTTCTGTTTATAACTTCATAACTGGTGTAGCAAAGTTATAATTGTATTTTGGATAGATTTGATAGATTTATAATGAGTTAAAAAGTACTTGTTGGGATGCAAATATGTAATATAAAGCTTTGTAATTGTCTCTAGTTTTTCCGAATATTTTATGTTGCTGTAAAAATTATTATAAATGGAGCAGGTTAGTTTGATAAAAGAATTTGAATCTGATGTCGTCTTCACAAAATGTCTCCGCTCGTAAAAACCCTTAAGCGCTTACAACCAAGATCGGTGACCCCTATTTCTAGATCTGATCTGTCAAAGCACAGGGACTGTAAACCATTAACAAATTGCCGTTAAATTGTTGAAAATGTTGTCTAAACTGAAAATGCGTTGCCATAAATTGGAAAAACGTTACAGTGTACGGAAAAATGTGATACAAATATCAGCTATTGTTGAGGGTTAAATTTCCCGCGCGCCGCCATTTTGTATTATACCTTGCCGCTATTGTCAGAAAACAATAGCTTTTGTTGTATAACAAAAGGGCAAATGCAACAATGAAACGTCATAAAATCCAACATGGCGGCGCGCGGATTTGATTAGATTGTTTTTCCATCAATTTAATGGTAACTTGTTTCAACAGTGGAGGATTAGTTTACAGTTACATTGAGGACTTTGTAAGAGTTGAAATTATTTCCAGGCGTTTCGTAATTTTTTTTTTCTAAATATTTACCTTTGATGAAATGGGTAAAAAAACCCTGACACAAGTCACCAGACATCAGTCAGTGACACAAGCTACTAGCAAAAAAGAATTCCGAGTTCTGCCAACGGGAGTCGAACCTACAACCTTCCGCACACCAGTCGGACGCTCTACCACTGAGCTACAGGAGACTCATTGGAGCCAAGACCATATATTATAACTACCATTTATAGGTTCAAATATGACAACCTTCCCGCATACTGCTAGAATTACACGCAGTGCTATCGGTATGTGCATGTGGGATCTGTGTTTCTACCAAGCTTTAAATTTACTATCATGTCTTTCTTTCTTTATATGAAAAAATCCTATTCGAGTCGTAGGCAATTATATTTGGTTATTTTGTACTTCCAATAAGTGAATTCACAATCAAACCGGCATGTTTTCGAGTTGTAAGTATGCCAATAAGCTTAAGCTTGCAGTGGGCTGTGAGGAAAGAGGCATTGTCTAAGGAATTATTTTACCACAGTGAGTCTGAGTAAATGTTCTTTCTTGGATAAACTTTAGAGACACTTGAACCAATAGAAGAGCGTTTGTTTGAACAAATCTCAGATGTTCTTTTCAGACCAATGTTTCAAACGCCGTGTTCTTTGCTGTTTATGTCAATATTCAATTTTTGATGATCATTGTAAATTTTCAGGATTTTAAAATGTATTTTGTATTGTCTTTCTTATGGCACGTTTTCTAAAGAAAAAATAAATAGTTTTTTAAATTATCCATCGGCTTTCCATTTTATTTTTATTTTCAATTTTATTTTAGTTCTAACTGATTATTCTGAATTTTTGGAACAGAATTAAAAATTGTCGTCGAGGTTGTGCTCTTGTTATCGAGTATATTCTTAATAAAAGAAGTATCATCAAAAGAAAAACTGTATACAGTGACGTCAGGTTACAAATACTATCAAAACCTTTCTGACCGGAAAGTATATTAAAGGTATATTTTTATAGAACCTTTCTTGCTCTGTTACAGCTTGTTATTTTCGTAATTATTCAACAGTTGATCTGAAAATATCGAGTTACCTTTAAAGTATACAGTAAAATTCCGAAAATAAGCCCTGGACTTATTTTTTGTTCAAAGGCCTTTTTGTTAACCTTATTATCAAGGGAGGGGAATATCGGAAGGAATTTTGCGTCTCAAAAATGATCGGAATTGTATTTGGAACGCCCGTCTGAAAAAAATCAGGTGCCAATAAAAATACCGCATGATAAAATTAAGCAATATGAAACACAAGACAAGATCTAAGTCATCAGATGAATATCAAGAGTCTCTGAACATGCTGTATATAGCGACATAAATACAAGCTCGACATTGGTGGGAGGGGGGGGGGGGGGGGGGGAGCTTATAAGCAGAAGAAATTATCTCGTTCTTTAAGTCAGAGCAAAAGGTTGAAGTATTTTTGTATTTTTGTTAAATATATAGAAAACCTTTGTGATGCACAAGACACTGAACTTTCGCAAGCAGATAACTTATTTTGAGCATCTTTGTAAAGTGCTGGTACGATGTTAACACACCTGGTTTAGATGTTTGTCGCTAAGAGAATCGATGTTTTATCGCCTCAGCATTTGTCAAAACATGGCGTCGCGTTTTGTTATATTTGATCTGACGTCTGACCAACTGTACTAACAACGGCCACCCTATGCTTTTGACATGTTATTGTTTGTGCCATGTTTTCAACTAAAGCTTTATTGACCGTCTTCGTTGACAAAGATATTGGTGTCATAATGGTATCGAGAGTTGATGACTGATTTTTGTTCCGCATTGAACCTGTGAAAAAGTACAAGACCTTCATTTTGATTCCAATTCTTTTCTTCTGAATATTATGAAATTATTTTTGTCAAGTACGTTATTAATCTTATGTAATGTTCTGACTAACGCAGATTCTTAGCGTCGTTTTGAGTAAGGTTTTTGGATCGCTATTTTGCCCTTCAACCTTTGAACAAAGAAAAGTCGGTTTACAAACATTTTGGGCTTTTATTGTGTAATGTTTTTAGCAACAAACTGATGCAAATTTTAGGAATCGTTAAATTGCTCTTATCATCTCTGTGATTGTTTTTACACGTTTTTCGCTAAATGTTTGTGGTATGCCAAAAAAAAAAATAATAATAATAATAAGAAGAAGGCTCGGCGACCTGTAGTATCCAACATTTTGCGCGACGAACAATATTTGATCATTTAGCCAGTTCATGATCATCCAAATGATTTTGTTCAAATAGAAAGCTTTGATCGTTTAGCCGGAGCTTAAGTCATACTCTTTTCATACCTTTAAGTTTAATCCATCTAAACTGACCAACAAATTGTGATCCATTTCCTTAAACCTGTAGGACAACATGACTGAATCTCGCTAGATATAATTGTGTTTTAGTGTTTGGAACCCTGCAGCCTCCATGCATGTAGGATGCCATTCATATCCTCTTTCGTTTGATATATGTTGTTCTCCCAAGTTATCTAATTTTAAATTTGGTTCTGTTCTCCTCCTTCATTCTTTCTTAGCTGTATGTACCTGTTTTCTGTATCCATATCGTGCGTGAATGACCACACGGTCTCTTTTGGGACACCTTCCTAAGCGATATATAGTTACCAGCAAAGTAGATTTAGCTTTTAAGCTCATTAACGAATATGTTACATGTGTTGTTGTTTATCACACCGGACATGTGAAAGCCAAGAAAGAGATAGTGAGTTCTTGTCAAGATTATCTCTAATTCAACTTGTGTCGCAGGAGGGATTTTCAAGTAAAAGCCACATGGATTTGTAACTGAATAATATTTCAACAATCTGTGCCTTGGTTTTTTCGACTCCCACGCGGAGAAGGCTTTCACAAAATTCTGAGACTTCCATGTAAAATCTTGATTCGGACCCATTGATTACTTCGATCCATATGGAATTGTCTTACTGTGAATACTTCATTATTTCATCGCCAAGACTCTTTTTTTTTTAGTCCCATGTGGGGTCATGTGGCCGTATTTATATGCATATGCATGCCATGATAATGATCGTGTTGGTGAGACAAGATGGCAACCTCGCAGAGACGGAAATCTGTCTTCAGATCAGACTTGTGGCCGGATTCTGATTAAAAATGAACTGGAATAACAGAGTGTCTATGGCACGAATATTGCCATTGTTAAAACTACTGATTATTAGAATCAACCAAGATGTTTATGAAACTTTACCTGAAAAGAAAACAAAATGTTGTGATAAATGAAGTTTATTTGGTAATCATTTTGCGTTGAAACCTTTAAATAAACTGTGCTGGTTGGGTATTGCCGGAAGAACAAATCAACAATATCTCAAAACCGGGTGTAGAACCATTATCTTGGTTCGTTTAATGACCACATTAATGCTCATAAACGTAAAAATAATAAGTTGATCGTTTTCTGTTAAAGTCGTATTTTCAAAGGCTCAGTAAAGAAGTCGTTAGAGGAAAGTTTGCATGTCATTTGCTTTCTAGCCAGGGTTTAGAAACGCTTACACGTTAGCTGTTTAGGTCGTCCATCTATCCTTGCATGTCAACTGAAAGAACAGCAAAATAAACACTTCTCAAGGATTTATCGATCGATGACCTTGAATGGGCTGGGTCACGCTATTTTGGGCGATTTTTGTCTCAAAATCGATTGTAAACTAAACTAGAGAACAGCTTTGTAAAAGAAAAATGAGAAAGAAATAGCAGCATTTGAAAGTATTCATCCACAGACCAGGAGTTTGAACCACCTTGTACAAGATAATGAATAGTATCATATGGAAATACTGTTCGATAGCTTTCAATTGAATGGTGACACTTCATCCACTACCCATCCACTACCCTGGTCCCAGAGGTTTTTCTTCTCTCTTCTTCTCAATCCAATTGGCTTTTTGGCTTCAGTGGAATAAAACCGAAACCCTCTTGGACCACAGAGTCAATTGTAACACGACCGCTAGGATGGAAAGGTTCAACAGTGTTTAAAAAAAAAGGAAAATGCTAGGAAAATGATTGCCAAAATCATGCCATTAGGTCGATTTGGATTTAGTCCTCTTTGCTATGCAGCTAAAGATATCTTCATGAAATAAATGATCAATTTAAGCTTGAAGTTTATAATAAAGAACCACATGACTAGCTTGTGTCGAAATTCATAAGGATATATCATGATCGTGAACAATTCCATGCATAAAAACCCACATGTCGGGATTCCAAGTTTATTCCCTTGAGCTATTTGAGCTTTTGTCAACAGTTCGCATCTGGACATGGTCGAACATAGAATTGTTGCAGCTTCCATATAACGGGTATTTCGCAGGAGCAAAATGTAGTTCAAAATGCCCATGCTTGTACTTTTGCATTCGGCCCACCCTGTCAATGAGAACACAACATTGTAGTTATAGATATGTGTATCCAACACTGAGAAACTGTCAGTTTTCAGTCTTCTTTGAGCCCCACACACTGGCACAACAAGTGACCGCAGGGGCATGCACATGTAGCTAAGGAATCCGTTTAGATAAGATCCGAATTAGGTGGAAATCCAAAACGTAGGGTCGGGGCGATCGAAACACCCATGCAGCACAAATAGAATTGAGGACAGGAATACTTCTGGGTGGTCTGACACTCGCACTCGCGACTGAGACACGAAGAGTCGGCCACATTGTCATCATTCGTACACTGTGTTTGTGCATAATTGGAGGCTATTTTGACCAACCCAGTTCTGGTTCTTCTGGAGTCAGTAACAATTATATTACACTGTAGCTCGTTATAACGATCTCGTATATAACAACCAAATCTTATAGAACTGGCTGTATTAACCCTGCTAAATTTGTTACATGTATAACCAGCATGCATTGGATGATACGTGACATTCAGACCAATTTTGGGAGGTATCCAGATGATTTGATTGAAATGGCCCGTTCAAAACGCTTATCAACCCCGGTATCCACTTGAAGAACACGAGAGAGCTCAGGTGCTTTGCCTTTCTTGTTGTTCAAAGTTTAAAGATCATGTTGTCATTTTTCCTTTTACAAGATATACTTGTAAGAGATAGAACAAAGCTATTGATACCTGCCATTTCGGCAGCTCAGAATTTGACAGGGAGAATGATTTAAGTTGCTCTTTTCTGCACGTTTATGAACTGGAACTTGAAAAACTCGAGTCAATACTTAGCACAGCGATAATGGAAGGCCAAGAGGCTTTCACTTTCGATGTTACTTAAAAGGGTCAGTTTCCATGGCAAAATGAAGTGGGTGAGTGCATTTGGTGGGGTGTGTATTTTTGTGAGATAAGTCTCAGGAGCATGTAACCAAGAAAGAGAAACTGTCGACTCTTTTTAGCATCAAGTGTGAATGGAACCTGTCAGCTTTTCATACTTTGGCTAAGAGTATTTATTGTACATCCATAGTGTTTCTAATGAATCCATTGTTGGCAGGGTTCAATCGAAAGGTTATGAAGATTAGACCTGAGAATAGATTTGCCTGTGTAAGCTCAGCTGCTTGGAAATTTCTTACGATACATAATATTTTAAAGACACTCTATTGTTCCCTTTTCCGAGTTTATGAAATTCTTTATTACCAATTTTACCCCGCGAAGTCCCGCTGTTACATATCAAATTTATGAAAAGTATCGAACGGATACATTGCCCGGCATGTTCTAGAATAGTAGTGAGTCGCATTTGTTCCTGATCGATCATAAATCTTTACTTGACATTTTGTTTCAGCTAATTTTCTGTCAAGGCTCTCTCTCCGTTTCATTAATGGATGCTAAAAACCACAGATTGTGTGGTGAAATCTAATTACGCTTTTGGGGTGTTGATACGAATATTTATTGACACAACCAGGGAGGGATATTACACGTTATTAGCTAGAATGCATGCTGCTTTACATTATGTCAACATGACTACAAAAGTTAATTAGCACGGCCTTAATGACCACACAAAACAAGACCAACAGTCCTTTTTGTGTGCCATTTGTCCCTGGGCAAAATTAATTAAACTTTCAAGCGGTTACATCCATCAAAAAAGAATTCTGCTCGATGCATTGAGTTGATTTTATTTGCTTTTCACCATGCGATGTCGACACTTTGTCCACTTTTAATTTGAGTTCGTCTTGGATTGATCGAGGAGGCATCATTTTTCATTCCCTTTGGCAAAACGAAGACGAATTGGTCTTCATTATTAATCCCATACCTTTATTAATCCCAAAAACATAGCGTCTTTGTTTATTGCAGTAAAAGATAGTGAATGTGGGTATAGAATTACACTTTTATTCAAAGAACTTTACATATTTTACCATTTTATCTACATTTGTATGCAGCCATGCATTTTCTCGATGTTTATTACTTTTTTGTTGAAGTTTTAGTAATATATTCTACGGACAATACTAAATTTGTTTAAATTAGAAATCAGAATATCTGTCAATGATTTTTTTTTTTCAAATATAACTTCTCGAGAACGATTTTAAATTTGTCATTTTCTCATCACGTAGCCTTCTTCCATGGCTCCCTCTGTCTATAACTGAAACCTTCAATCGAAAATCTACTTTTAGCTTTCACTTCTAGGACTGATTCCGTGCTAAACTAAAATATTTTCAAATGAATTTTCATTCGTCCAAAATTTAATACATGTAAAGTCAGTTTTCAACAAAACCTCGACAACATATTCCAAGTCCACACGGACAAAATATTAATCGTTTCGTCTAGTAATGGTGTTGCTACTTCCATTTCAACATCACAACCTACTTTTACTGCTAATAATTATACAGCGTGGGGGATTCGTTTAAATCGGCATATTCAAATGTTCCAAAGTTTGTGCCTTGTAGAACCTTTCAATTTCAGACTCCAACTGAAGTTAACACGAGTCAGAACTGAACAAGGCCTTTTCTTTCCCACTTCCGGGCCTAGACCAGAGCCTTCTAATTTTGTCATTTTTCGAAGCTAATCACTTGCGATTCGCTTGGCAGCCATTAACATACCTAAAAAAAATAATAAAAAATGATATATGTAAGGAATAACAACACAATCAACACCAGCTATTAAATTGCAGAAAGCAAGTATTACAATTAGGAAAAAGTCAAAATAGCCCAAAGAAAAGTCTGGAAGAATTTAATCCAAGTTTTATGTTTCAGGTTTCGTCAAACTTAATAGGTCATTGGTGAAAGAAAGCTTCTATTTAGCGGAAAATAACGTCGTAAACCTGTCAATGTCTTTGGATTTCCATCTGTAGAATATTATTTATTTGGGTCTTGTTTTGGTACAATTTTTTCATAGAGTAGAAACAATACAAGTTTGTAAAATCGTTGTTACCAACCACTACACTATATCGCACGGATCGGCGAGCGTAAAGCTACAATTTTAATAAGCTCTGACATACCATTTTTTTTGTCTGATTACTATATTTTAGAAGAAGAACAATAAACAGACTACAGCCAAATAATTAATTTTATAGAAATATTTCTTTCCCAAGGTGGAGAACCGCAAAACCGAAATTCGTCTAATTCAACAAATTTTTAAATTAAAACATTCATTACAAAGACGTCCGCGTAATAAACAGGAAATAATTATACTTTGCTCATTTCACAAAGAGAATTTTAATTTAATTTTGTGTTGGAGCCAAAAGGTTTGTTATCGTGAAAGCACGAACTTTTTTTTCATAAATAAGGAACTCAATTTTAGCTTTGTGGTTTCATCATTTTATAATAGCAGATAAGCGCCGGGGAAAAGGGTAAAACTTCATCTAACGAGGCGGCGTTCTTGTAAGCTCGGATAATTTACTTATTTCGCTTTTACTTTACTCAATTACACGATAGTGTATTTTAGTTTTCTAATCAGCTTCAACTTTTTTTCTGTTTGGTTCCGTTTCGAATCATTAATTTTGCTTTTTGCAATTAGGAAGAAAAACACTATTCACGCACTTTGTAAGCCGCTTTTGTCGGCGTCCAATCAAGCTAAAGTGAAACTATATAAGTAAAATATAATGAATTGGGAGTTTTCCTTCAGTTTGGGCAAGAAAATGTTTTCCTTGTTCTTACTATACTACCGGTCACACACCAGGCTTTTAAATGTCGAAACGTCAAATATTGCTGACAGTCGAGTGAACTGTGGAAAAGCTTTAAGTGATCAGTTTTTCTGAAAATTATTTATGAAGCGAATTGGAGTCCAATTTCGGCTAAAAGCAGTGCCAGAAAAGGTCTTAAAATGTCCATTAATTATTTCCTGTAGACTTAAAGTGCGAGGAAGGTTTTCTGAGTGCAGGGGCATAGAATTACTTAAGCCCATTTAGATTTGAAATAGAATTGATGAAGTTTCTTCTCCCAATTCCGGCCATTGTTCGCGATGTTTTAACAGTTGTATTAATCAACGCTTTCTGTTGAATATTTTGCCATATCTTATCGGCAAGGCAGCAGAACCAATTTAAAGTCTTAATTAATTCGTATTAAAAAGTGTCCCTCTTTGTCTTATCTCTCGGCCTCAGGGCGAAACTGAGATCACAATCTAAACACTGCCTTCACGGATGCAAATTGCTAGACCAATGTGATGAGTAAATTTTACGAAACAATATCCTTTTCCCAGTCGGAGAATTCAGTTTTAAAGCGAGAAGAAAATAAAACTCAAACCACAAGTGCGCGCGATGTAATGTTTATATTGCGTGAATATCCGTGTACTCTGGCCTGATTACCGCGGTAAAAAGCAATACGACAATACAGTGGTAAAATTAAAAACGTGTTTCCTTTGACGAAAATAGCCAAATGAAATGTCAAAAATTGATGACTTAATATTAGCTTAAGCAAAAAGGTCGCAGATATTAAAACCAAATAAGTGTTATCCAAGGAATGAAATTTATTGAAGTCTTATTTTGACAGACGTTTGGGGCTCAAAGGGGTTAGTCTCACCGTTTGTTTTGGAGCATGAAGTTGTTGTTTTAGTAGTCTTGGGTCGTCATTCTCGCAGAACAGCCTCCCGTTGACGACGTGAAAGCGGTCACCGGCGACAAGTTGATTGTGACATGTCGTGCAGTTGAAACAGTCGAGGTGATAAACTTTTCCCAAAACTTTCATTACGAACTCTGTGGCGGGAATTAACTTGGCGCACACGGCGCATGCTCCACTCGAGCCATACAACCTGAAAAGCAATAAGAGCAAATGCCAAATGAGATCGCAGCGCGGATCTGATAACGCAGGATTTAATATGTTCTAAGTAATTAGAGATAAAAGCGTATAAAGCCAATATTTGGAATAGCGATAAATTGTTCTTCACGGGGCCATTCAATTTGTCGCCTTTAATACAGTAGACATGTTAACTTGCCTTGCATGGCATATTAAAAATCTTGTTTATTAAAATGAAAAATACACGTCAAATGAAATGGGCTTGCTTTTGTGTACCAATTTCGGAGGGTCTTCGCAATTTTGCCACGGCACTGCGAATTACGCGAACAAATGCACTAAATCGCCTTTCG
Organism: Desmophyllum pertusum; assembly: GCA_029204205.1. Lineage (NCBI taxonomy): Eukaryota > Metazoa > Cnidaria > Anthozoa > Scleractinia > Caryophylliidae > Desmophyllum > Desmophyllum pertusum. Next base: position 370,358 of record MU825898.1, read on the forward strand.
AAGGTGAAATATTACCACGCTAATGAGTTTTGAGGTTAGTTGGAGCTCCTAATACCGGGCATTCTCTGTCCCCTTTATAATCGATGTTATTAATTGCACTTTCATAATGGAAGAAATATTACATTGGCTAAAATGTATGCAAAATCCCACTGGTGACACAGAGGCGAAATAATGGAGAGAAAAAAAATATAATAGAGATAAAGGCCACTTAAGAAGGAATTCGAAAACACGAGGAAACGTGACTGGCGAGAGAAAAGGACAAAACATCGCGCCGCTCGATACGAAAAGCAAGAACAAAATATATTGCCTGGCTTAAAACTAGTCAATATACACAACTTCATCACGACAAATTTAAAGGAACAAAATAGATCATTACATGATGAGCTTGTCACACACAAAATAAAAATACCCCCAAACAAAACTAAACCCCGGCCTGCGTCGATGAAGCAATAACATAACAAATCGAGTCGCTACGAGAACGAGTGTGTATTAAATAAAAGAAAGTTCGGCTTACTTAACGTAGTCGTTTTTACACAGGATCATTCCGCCTTTGGCGTAGCAAGACGTTCCAACTTCCCCCAATCTTACACTGCAGCAAGAACATTTCAGGCAATTAACATGCCAGTACTGGTCCAAAGCGAGCAGAAGAAAGCGATCCAAGATTTTTTCGCCGCATCCTCCGCAGCTTCGAATTCCCCCTTGAAGACATCGACCTGAAACGAAAAATACGAGCAAGAAATTAGAGCGAATGAAAACTTTAAAAAAATCGCACCGGCGTGGCAATTCACGCTCGCTTTCTTGTAAACTCAGCGCTCTTTACGCGAGAAGGAAGCAAAATTGATTTTTTTCGAATGCTTGATAGCGCGCGGTCGAAGTAACACGTTTCAATTCAATCGAGCATAAAATGTTTGAACTCACTGCTGTTTGCGTTCGTGTTGTCCATTTTAGTTGTCGGCGGAAATTTCAGCAGGCTTTCCCTTACTACTCGTGCGGTTGTGTTGTTAGCCTTTGTGACACTGAGTCCGAATTAGCCAGGGGTCGTTGTTTGTTAAAACAACTCGGGTAACAGTGTACGTTATTCAAAACATTCATCATATGACAGGGTATTAAGCCTAATCAATTCGACATCAAATCAGCTTCAAACCCTAAATGACCAAGACACAATTAGTTGTCATCAACTAAGAGATGTTGCCATTACGAGCACGGCACAAACGCTTCTGATTGGTCGCTGAGTTTAATAAGACAGTAGTTAAGTCATCTCTACACCCCGTGTATCGCTTGCAGTAATTACTAACACGATACGGTTTAGTTTTAGAAGTTTAATTAAGTCACGTGAGGCCTCGCAATTACAGCTCTTGTGGCTTTTTTTGTGGGGAAGCACTTGTTATTGGAAACGTGGCGAGAAAGTAATGAAATTTTCTCTTGTTTATGGCGCTCCCTGCTGACAAAATTTCTTCGAAAATACGATCGAGATATTATAGCACGTAATTTGCGCAAAATAGAACCAGCCCAGATCGGATGTCGCAAAAGCAATACCCAAATAGAAATTTCCATTCTTCTCCAGGAAAGCAATTTATTTAAGTCCCGAATCACTTGAAAGGGTCATTTGTTACGAATACAATTGCAAGTAAACGGAATGCAATTAACAAACTGACAAGGAATAACCCGCCGAACATCTGTCTAAAGGCAAATTAAACAACGTCGGCTCGACCAATGGCGAGCGGATACGCAGAACTCCAGCGAATTGCGGAGACGTGAACCAATATAGCCCGAAGGAATCATGGTGCTATTCATTACCACTAATATGATGCGTTGCCTAATTATAAAAGCAATTGAAGTGTTTGCTCGCTCTGAAGAACCCATTATTGCGTTTTTGTTGTGAATTAAATAGCAGAGTCGTGCGCATGCGTCTAAATGGGACTCGAACAAAATTGGCTTCTCGCGTTTGTCGTACGACCCCGTCTTCTGCCTTGCTCGCGAAATTAAGGCATTCGTCGACGCAAGGATCGATTTCTTCAAGCTAGGAACCACACCAGGCATTGGCCACATGTTCTTGTGGCAGATAAGATAAATGGCAAATTGGCTTGTCACAATTTATTGCAATAAAAAGCTCGCGCGACGGGTGAGTGAATGGAGATGTATCCTTCACAAAAAGCCGAACACATCAGGGTTCCTTCTTTCGTGTTATTAAATTTTTGGGCCGCGTTGGTAGACACAGCTAGACGTTGTTAGTTTTTTTTATTATTATTTATTCCAAATTGATGGCTTAGCCACATGTATGCTGTGTTCCGTTTTACTTCTGGCTGGTCGTTTGCCAGTCGCCGGGCGTCATTTGACGGTCAATTTTCCTAACTTCCATGTCAAATTATCGTTTAAGTTCCTTATCAGTTATCGTATTCATTCCTTTTCCTTCCTTCTTTCATTTTGGATACAATTGGCTGTCGCTGTTTCCCACGGGTTCATTTGTGTAATTTATCGAAATAAATGAAGTTTACATAAAGCGGGACAATGCTTGTCTTTTCTTACCACTATTCGTGTCACCAAGTGACGATTTTCGCTCTTGCTTCTTTTCTTTTATGACAGTCGATCTGTGACTAAAGTTGATGGTAAATTACTGCCCATCAGCCAGCCTCTTTCAGGCTCTAGGATTATCCGGACTAGCATTTAAAAACTTGATTTTAAACGAAGGCCTCCCAAATTGGGATGTAAACAAGCGCTTTTCTTACAACTGTTAAAACAAAAACATTGTAAATTAACTTAGTTAAGTTTGGATTCATTAATGTCGTATCCACGATTTGTACTTAAATTCTAGAATCGTCTAATTCCTTTGGGCTTAAAGTTTAATACCCTTAGAGTTAAATCCATGAGTGGAATTGTCCAATTCGGGAATTATAGATCCAAGCCTGTCTATAACCTTTAAATCTTCAGTTTTAAGAAAAACGTCGATGGTTGCCCACAAATGGAGCGACGTTCCCGTCCCATTCTCGTTTAATTTTCTATGACTTTGTTCCTCAGATTTAAAGAAGGATTTCATGCAGGTCTCTACTACCTTTGACAAGAGGTCCGATGGGCTCTAATAGAAACAAAAATCGATAGACTTTTCGCTTTGTAAATAGCTCTACGGGTGTCGTGAACTTCCAACTGGGTCGAAATTTTAATTGAATTCTTGTATAAACAATGAAATCTACGGCACGTGCCTATAACATCATCACTAATGTTAATCCCGGGCCTCTCTGAGAACATGTGAATACGAAGGACACATTTCCAGTGCCTCCAGCGTAGATGTAACATTTAATCAACTTAGTCCTGATACAGTTTGGCTCGACAAAAGTCTCAGACGAATCTTGGCTCGTTTGCGCAAAGTGCCAAGCTTTGCAAGTAGTATTTACATAAATAATTAAGTCTTTAGAAAGTGTAAATACCGTCTTTATTGCTAGAGCAAACAGGAAAACTAATTGTGCGTTGAAGGCATACGATTGGTCCAAATTTGAAGTTTCTGCAATTATTGGCTAATAGATGTTCTGACTTTGGCGAGTGCGGTGTGGCTAGGTATAATGGACTCTCATTGTTTCTTTTTCCATTAGAGAATTTTAATCGCATGCTGACATCCTCGGGAATTTTTGCCTTCAAATAGCCAAAGGAATAATGGAAAGGCAATTAGAGCGCATATGAAAAATTACCTGCGCGTAAAATGCGCCAAGAAAAGCCATTAGTGCCTTGACAGGATAATGGAGTGCCCCCATCTCAGTCCAACTCCAGAAAAAAAAATCCACCGAGGAATGGTATTTTATGGTATTAGGAGATCACAGTCTTTTAAAATAAACAGTGGCTTGTTTCATCATCTTTTAGCACTTAAACCATCCCATTTACATTGTGTACCCAATCTCTGCAAGCTGCCAAACACGGTTTAAAGATGCTGATTTTAAAAGACTGTGATCTCCTAATACCATAAAATACCATTCCTCGGTTGATTTTTTATGCACCTTCTGGACTGAAAGACGCCTCTGCAAAGGTGAAATTTGCCTGATAAAATATGTGGCGATATCCGTCGCATTGGCTGGCAGTAGCAAATTTAATGGCACTTGCTGAGTTAACGTTCTTTGTTATCGCGCACGAACCAATGAGAGAAGATGGCGACAAGATACATTGAACAATCTCCATGTCAAAAGTGAAGCCAAAATCCCTTCTGGAGCTCGCGAGCAATTTTCTCTGAAGTGTCTACTTTCTGGTGTTAAAAGGCCCATTATGGCGGCTACATGCGTCAAATAAAATAAATGTGGTGCCCCTTAGGCGCGAGTGCTTGTCCAATTAACTCGCAAATTCTGCCGCCTTAATGGATCTTGAGTTAATGGCTTGGCAAACGCACTCGGCGATATAGCTATAGTTTCACTACGGTGTTGGCTTGGATAATTCCAAAACCCTTTCAGCACAATCGCTGCCGCAAAACCTTATATCGAAAGTGGCAATTTCTTCAGCAGCATACAACCGTGCGCCTACATCGGCCTAGAATTTCAATTAGGTTGCTAATAACAACGAGTTCGAGAGGCTTCCATGTTGTTGATTGGTTTTTGAGTGTCTTTCTCCTGCACTTGGCCGGCCTGATAAAGCGTATTGCGTTTTTTCTTTAAATGCGGAAAATTCCAAAGGCTAAAATATATTTTTAGTCAATTTGAACACTGAAACCAAACCTCTCTAGTAACTTGAATAATTCCCCTTCTTTTGAAAAGTTCACAGAAATTTCCCCGGTTTTGAGCGTGACTGCTATCGAAAGAGCCTCATTCGTTCTACTCGCTGATACTAATAGACTTTTAATGTCGCGCCAACCATGGAAGTTATCAATAGGACTTTACAGTATCCGTTAAGGAAGCCGTGTTTTGTTCTTTTTTTCAAATTTAACCAACGATCGATAGATGTAGATAAAAATAAATAAAGAAAAATGATAGATGACGGTTTAAAATTGCGTCAATATTTAGCCAAGGCTTGCCATATAATAGCAGTTCTAACCTTGTCTAATTCAGCCCTTATGGTTCATTCTAATATCTCGCTTGTTCTTCGCAACTGATCGTAATTTCAAAGTTTACCTTGAGCGAAGTCTTGTAGATCGTCCATGTCGGTCGGAGTTGACTTTCGTTACTTTGCAAAACTTGTATCGACGGCGAGAGAAACGCTTTCAAAGGCAGTAGAGCGCACGTTGAAAATACAAAAGCGCACACCAGATCGGCGATATCAAAATGGCGCCAACGACGCAAGCTGGCTTATTCTTATTCATTGGCTATTAACAAGCGTTTTTAAGGCACTTCATTCGCAAACTGGCTTGATGACATGTCGACTGGCTGCCCTACACATGGCACTTAAAACCCCTATTAATTAACAACTCGTTCGTGATATTCGTTCTTAGAGCATTATTTGCATGCAAATTAGGCAAAAGCACAACACAGCTGCGAATGGCGTATATTAATGGATTAAGACAAGACCATGATGTTACGTCGTGCTGTGGCAAATAAAATTTGCACGACCATCTTACACAACGAAGGTAAAATAAACCGAATTGTAGAGAAGTATTGAGCACACTGCGTCAAAAATAAACTACCAGGCGTCCAGGTCGCGAAAAAGCTAAATGAAGTTTTGAACAAAAAATATATTCTTGTATCCCAGTTTTAATTAACTATCCATTAGGAAAAGTTCCGCATTGCCCTTGGTAATTTAAACCGGTACGTTCCACAAGCCGTTAATTAACAAAACTCCATTATTTATAACAAGAGGACTTAGTGAAAAAAGGACACAAATACCTTTTTTGTCATATTTTGCTCGTTTGAAAAGCTTTTCAAAACTAACATGAAAGAAGAACAACAAGGGCAATAGTGTTTTTTACCTAGGAAAATAATTACGCGCCATTTTTTTTCTTCTGAGGTTCAAAAGAAAAATAATAATTTCTTAACCTGCTTTTCTGATAGGTTATTTATTCTCGACATGACGAAAGCCGAATGCGGATAGGTTGAAGTTAGCAAATGTCAATATCTAAAACGCTTTAAAATATTATCAGATAAAAACGTTTTTGACAATAATATAAACAAGTCACCGAACAAGCTCCATTTTGTCTTTGTCGTTGACTCAATGTACAATTTTCACAATATTAAACAAGCTCGCTCTTTTTAATTATTCTTGCTATTAACAAGAATAAGCAAATCGCTATCTTGGCGAACAATGATAAAAACCGAAACGCTCGGTAGAGTACAATTGGATGGGATTAAACCAACAATAAGTACACATGGATCGAGCTGAATGCCTTGGTAATAAAATGTCTTTTTAACCAGGCTGAACGAGACAAAGAAATGTGTTTAATGGTGACTGGTTTACGTCGCAGCTGCTCTCGGCCCTCATAAAATTGATCATGATCAGAAACTAATTTCTCCTACAAATAGTCAGCCATCTGGGGTAATGGCAATAAACGACAGATCAACAGAAGGGATCTCAACAGAAGGGATCAGTATACGCCATGCTAAATTCTCCCAGATCGTACTGTAAAAAAGACATAGAGACAATGAAGGAGAATTTGTATGTTGACATCAGGGTGAAAAAGGGGTTATAATTTTATCGAATAATAGCGTCTGGTCCACTTGGTTTGGATAAATCATTTCCTGAAATATTTTCAACTATAAAAACTACAACTTGTCAAATGCAAGCTGAAAAGCGTCAACCAACTCGAAACAAGTATCCACCTAATTATATGAGTCTCGAATTAAATTCAAGAATGAATATGCTACTGAAAGCTAAGTCTCGTTAAATTTTACAGTGTAGTCAAAGACTTTGCCTCTCTGTAGTTTAAGAGTTTGCCTCTCAGTTTAAATTACTAATGGGTTTTGCTGGTATTCACGCTTGTGAAAAGTGTTTTTTTTTAGTTTTTACTTCGGTTATTTTGGTACCGGAAATACATTGAATTTTTCCTAGCCTGCAAATTAAAGGACGCAAGTGTACTTACTGAGAAGTATACGTCACTAGATAATCTTCTCTTTCTCTTTCAAATGCTGATTCAAAAATGAAACTGATAGTTAAGTGAGAATAAATTTAGTTATCACTTAAGTTAAAGTGCAGCGTCGTTCCATCAACTGATGTGCTGTGCTTCTCCAGTAAGAGAAATATGAATATGATTTATGATGGAATACGCTTAAATAGCAGGAATTTCATCAAAGATTCCGCTATCATATAGTATATGGTTCAACTAAAGGTAATCTTGCGGGTGAAAAAAAAAACACCAGCAACAATATTTTGTATTCAGGATTTGTCTTTTTACGTGTGCGCTTGAGCCATAAAGGAGCCACCCAAATGAAAGTAATAAAAGAGTAAACGAAAAAAAAAATGTTTAGAAAGAGAGAGACAGCCTTTGCAGGTAAGGTTCCACATATTTTGCATTTCATTTTGAACCATGAGATGCTGTTCGTTTTTATTGCAGTGTTGAGAATTTGATGGCTCATCAAGACATCATCTCTTAATTAATGATTTCCTTTATTCTGGTCACCCGTCAGCTTGATAATGTATTGATATTGTAAGCCGAGGGACCTTTGCTTGGGAGTCAAAATAGGATCTACCGGTCTGGGCAAGACGCGTTACCCACAGTGCCTGTGTAAATGGCTACCGGGTAACCTGCGATCCCATCCAGGGTGCCGCATAGGAATTTTATACTTCAGTCACTTCATGCTAAAGATAGCGAGGTTAAACACTGGCCTGACGAGACACTAGGCTTGCATGTTTACGAAGGTCAGTAAACATAGTCTATGTGTGCACTGATGAATGCGATTATTTACTTCTCGTTAGAGCAGTTTTCATTTGATAATCGTAAAACCAAAACCAAAGCAATCACATTGGCCAATCACAAGAAACGCAAACAGCACGATGAACCAATGAGACCTCGAAGCAAGACACGTAATCGGCAATGATAAGCGCGGGAAAACGCGTGAGACCAAGTCGCGATTGGTTTTGTTTTTGTATCTGATTGGTTGAGTAAGAGGCAAGAGCATTTTAAGCCAATCTTAGAGCGTAGCAAAGCAAAACAAAAGCAATTCCGAATTACTTTCTATACTGAATTTGTTTTTTCCCGTCCAAATGTTTACTCTCGGTCCAAAACTCCTTAGTATCTGTCCTGTTAGCCAATTTCAAAATACTTTTGAGTGATCTTCCTATAGCGCAGCAGTTATCGATCATTTCCAACACTTTCGTTACAGCAAGCATGCAGGTCATGTGAATTAAACTTTAGGTTATATAGAAGTCTTGATTTATACCAGGTTCTCCCAAGCAGAATTACACAAGCGTTTGTAAAACTACGAAGATAATTTGTATGCTGCCGTGGAGACCAAAGTGGTTATTTAAAATACCGAAAATATATAATGTCAGACCTCACACGTTCATTGTATTACCATTGGAGCTATTTTGAGAGGTTGTTCAAGCTAATTAAGGATTGATTTATTGTAGAAATTCTTCCCCAAAACGACAACAATAATACAATTTGGAATGCCACAGTGATACACTTACAGTATTCGGCGGCGATAATTGGATTTCACTATCTTTATCTTATCTTAGTTCATGCCTAAGCCAGATAAAGGAATTTGATTGGCTAACGTCTGTGATCTTATTTACAAAGACTATGTGTTAGAATACAGCTTTTTCGTGCAAATATTATTTTTAAGACCTATCACTTTTCTGTGAACTAAACTATCTGCGAGGGAAAACCATAGAAAGCTGTTCTATAATTGAGCTGATTCCCTCAAATTTATTAGTGATAAGCGAACTGGCAGATACTGTTTCTTTTCGTGTAGCGGAGCCGAATACTTATTTACTTGTACACGTTAAACACTTGAACCGATTTCTAATCGATGATAGTATTCTTGAGTGAAAGTGTTGTGGCTTTTTATTCCAAACAGATTTTTAGACCTGCTTATCTTTAGCTCAAACCACCAATAAATGTTTAAACATTTTGCTTGGCATGGTCACCACATGGTGTTCGCCATGCAATGCCTGCCTACCTACCTTGCTTGGCATTTCGAGATTGCACGTCATTGCTGACTTTGCTGTTCGTTACACCTTGCACCGGTTTTAAGGCCTTCTCACACGGCTCGGCTTTGCCTTCTTTGATGTCCATTTTGGAAGAAACCACGAAAGAAAACGTTCAACGAAGCAGTCTCAAATGTACTACTGAACTTATTATCCTCAAAGAGCCTAGCACTCTTTATATATACACACAAGTTATTAACCGGCAAACAATGCCCACGGGCATAAGATACCAGAATGTCTGCCTCCGGAGACGTGCTGCTTTCTTTTCAGCTGTTTTCATCTGCTTTCAACACATGTCCGTGTGTTTCCAGAATTGCTCAAGGCGCCAGCGTTATGATATATCGGATCACTTCGCGCACAAATTTGGCGCTTTTAAGGCTGGTGTGCGGCTGAGCGCATCACTTTCCCGCCAAAACAGATGGCCTTGCCAGCAGATAGCACTTTTAGTCACACTTTAATGGCTTTATTACCGAAGACTTTTCCTTTGTTATAGAATTCCTATAATCTACACTTGTCACGAGCCAAAGAGAACTCTTGAGATCCTTTTGTTAAGGAAATTCTTGGGTTGAATTACGGCAGCATTCTCGTCCTTTCATAAGTCCAGTGTTGCTGAGCCTCCGGTGCTAAGTTTTGCTTAATTTAGAAAGCGTGGTTATAACGTTTCTGACATACGTTCAGTCTACACCTGGCCAGGTCGGTCCGATTTGAGATCCGTGTCAGACTATTTTGAGCAAGTGGGTTGATCACCAAGAAAACAGCTGTTTATTAAAACACGAAAGATGTTAACTGCAGGCGAATCTCCGGATAGCTTTAAAATTTATTAATCTTGAATATTTGAGGCCATTCAGACAAGAAACACAACAAAAAAAGTGTTCCTCGGCAGAAACGCCGGCTTTTTTCGCGTGTTCCTGTTAGCAGCCTGTAGCAAACTGAATTTCGAATCACGTCAAAAAAATATAATAAGTGGTTTCTAATTGATAGCTTTCTTGCGGATATCTCTTTACACCCTCACGTAAATTCATAGAAGCTTAGAAAACACCACATGACAAATACAGTTTTGTTCAAGGTCCCCACAGAATAGTGCATGCCAGTTTACTTCACATCTGTACCAAGCCTTGAGTATTACATACCTCATGCAAATTCTCAATCTAATTATAATCAGTTTACGCTGTGGTGAAAATATAGTTTGTAGAGATCGTTCGGGCGAGGGCAGTCTTGACAAAGGACTTGTTGGTGACCGAGGTTTCGAAAATCCAAGCCGTAGTCACAAGTAAAACTGTTGGCAGATTATAACGATGAATTGTGACGAAGAGGTTTTCACTTGACTCTGAAGATGACTATGGGCCTTAATCACGCGGCGGCCATCTTAAATCCCAGAAGATTTAAAACCTGAAACCACGCGTAAACTCGTTTTGAAACGTCTGAATGCGAGGCTTGGGGGACCTTGGGGAATAAAAAGCTATTGTTTTTACCAACATGGCGGGCTGTGAAAAAGGCCCATTGCCCAAGTTGTCGAAACGTCAGATACAAACAACAGTCTTCCTCCAGACTGTAGTTCTCGCTCAGACAATCATAACAAGACATACTATTGATCCTCCTGGGTTCAAATCATTTACCATGTTGTGACAACGTTGTGTAATAAAGCGGTGTCTGTACCCTCGACGGGAGAAGATACAATACGGCCGGGGACGTTTGCTAAGTTCTTTGAACATCATAACATGTACAGGTCCTGGCTAATAGAATTACTGTTCAGTATAAAGCATGCATTACGCAAACGTACAAAACATGATTATGTCGTTTTCATTCGATAACGGCACCAGCATGAGGGATTCACCGCATCCTTGGAAACTGGGCTTTCACCAAAAACTTCAAAGTGCTCAAAAAGAGAGAGAGATAGAGTCAATATATAATTATATAGCAGCTTATCCATTGATAACTAACTAAACAAACTTGTTAGCAAGCATCATAAGACCTTTTATATGCACAAAAATGTAGTCTAAGGCAACATGTTATGCTATTTTATGAGTCAGGTTTAAATTAAGCAAAACTCCCGGATTTGGGTGCAATAAACGGAGACAAAAAATAATGTTTTTATCAGTTATGTTTCCTCAAACAACTAGACTTTCTGGGGTGATAAGTTATAATCACAAACAAGCTTATCAAAGGCATGCAGGAACGCACGACATGACTTGTTGACAAACTCTCGCGGCTGCGTACGTGTTATTAGTCACGGCTTTTCATACGCAAAGTTCAATTAAACTCGCAAATAATTAACACAGCCTCGAAAGAAATTAGCGACAAAAACAACTCTTGCTGGCTGTATAATGTAACAGGGGATATGCCAAAAATGATCGGAATAAGGCTCATGCATTGAATGCAGGGATCTTAAGAATTATTGCCCTAACTTCAAAAGCGACTGGTCGACGAAAGCTAATCAAGCTATAAAGTCGCGTTCTGTAAAAATCGAATTTGCTATCAAAACTCGGTTCAACTTTGTCTGTTATTTGGTTACCTAGATTCTACCTTCTGCATGCATGATCGACAAAGGTTTAACGTTATTTCAATAAGCACCTAGTAAGAAAGTCCCTTGAAAAACAACACATAAGAACTAACCACGCCCTTGAAGACATATCGATTAATTTAACCAGACAACAAAGACAAGGCTTGTAAAATTTGTTTAACCGGCGGGTTCTTTCATTTTTCAAAATTTACTGCACGAAAAACAAAACTGATAGTTTGATGTCACGCGATTTTCGTATTGACAGCTGTTATAAAAGTATACGCATCTAGTTGTGGCCGCATTTTATCTTATCATTTTCATATGATTTTCAGACACAAATGTATTACGTACTTCATGCACGATGATTCCATGCAGCATGTAGACCTCATTGTTACCAAGCTATTACACTATTGCCGTTGTGTTTTCCCTGCTTTTCAACAGCTTTTATAACAGCCTTAGGGCAACCGGCTTTACCATATAGATCATTTTTGCGCAATAAAAATCCACAACTTTTCAAGCATCGAAACTGACATAAAATCTTGCACTAGGCGATGTGTCGATGTGTTGACTGCATCCTTGCTGAAATTATCACGCTCTTTCCATTTTTGGTATTCGTGCATGTCCAACTTCTACTCGAAGGAGAAGTAGCCGGTCACGTGATCGACGCCAAGGTTGGAAAAACAACTAAGAGAAAATACCTCGAATCTGCATTGATTTTCTCGTCAAAATCTTTGTTGATTCTCATTTCACTAGGCAGTAAGAAAAGACAATCAAAACTTTTTTTCTTCATTTAGGTAACTATCAAGCTAATGTTTTAAAAAGTTCCCAGAGTCGTAAAGTCAGTTTCTAGATCAGTTTAATATCACCAGGACAATACCGCGACCGCCATTTAAGTACCAAATGGCCTCAAGAAATGAAATTTGGCTTGGTTTCAAAAGCGAGAAAATGTATCGCTTTTAGTCTTCGAGTAAATGTAATGCTTTGACTATAAGAACAACGAATTGAACCAATCGATCGGATTTTTAACTTTCTTTTAGATATTGCACCAACTACAAATTAAAATCACGAAGATTCGTTGAAATGTGCTTAAAGCTGCTACGAAAGTGCACACACATCGACCAAGCGATTAACAGCACACGAAAACGTTCTTTCATTTCACGGCTAAATTACTTCTTTGATGACACATAGAATAACATACACAGACAAAACAATCCTTAGTGTTTTCGACACGACAGCACTCTGTAGACAAAAGCCTTACAACGTGCTGGACAGGTGCTCTGCCAATATATCATGCCACGGAGAGCCTAATTGAAAATATCAAAATTCAAATTCTGTTTTCTCTCGCAGATTGTTCCGTTTATTGTAGAGACAAATAAAATATTAAGCAATTGAAGTCACCAACGAGCACACCGGCCGAGATAAAACTCTTCTGGCGAAAAAATATACAACTAACTAATAAGTTTCATTTTTCTCACTGACATTAGAATGATAAATATTTGCCTTTGTTATTCAGATACTGTCATTCAAATGAGTTGATGTTACAAATTGATATTCCCTACAGTTATCTGACAACTTTTAATGCCGTTTTGTCGCTTACAAAATTTAATTAAAATTATCCGAGCTTTTCTCTCTGGGATTACAAATTTGTTGCTAAATAGCCAACAAACTCGACCGAAAAAGCACGTAATCGAAGTGTATCCATATTTAGCTATATTTTAGCATTCGTGGCTTGTAGATAAATGCATGGTTACCGCGCTTTTACACGTACACGTAACGAACACTCATGATCAGTCGCTTCTCGTGATCGGATGCCGCGCGCATAAACATCGAAAACTCAAGTAAAAGAACTGGAAATTGTAAGATGTGAAGTTTGTGTAATTCTCTTTATAACTGAGTGCGAATTAGTGGAGAACTACTACTGTCACAATCTGTTTATTTCGACCACAGATATCAGCACATATGCACCGAACACTTATCGTCGAAGGCTTATCGTTGAATTCAGCATTTCATGTTTTATCGCCAACTCATTGAAGTGTTTTGTTTGGTGTACACACGCACAGGCCCAATTTTGCCGTAGATAAGAGTTCGTTCCCGATAACTGACATGTTCTACCTGTGTTATATTAACGTCAGTCATGAGCTAAGTCGGTTGTACATATGCAATAAAGAGATACGACTAATAAACAGAATCTTCTAGACAACATTTTCCAGTCATTGGAATGTCCAAACAAATTAATATAGCAAACTAGATTCGCTGTTGAGCTGTTGCTGAGTGCAGACGCAAGAATTGTGACGTTAAACTGAGCAAGCTAATTCAAGTGTTAAACATACATGTTTTAACAAGTATCTTGGCAAAAGTTAGTTCATAGATCGTGAATGCCAAAACGTTTATCGCAACGGAACAGGAAAACCACGTCAGAAATTTTCCTTATTATCTTATCTAGAAAAAAAAAAAAAACAATTTACTATTAAAACTTGTTCTGGGCGAAGTCACACGTACGTAACCAGAACCTCAAGTAACCAAAATGTAGCCCTGGAATTTCAATCAGAAATAAGCACATTGATAGAGGGAAAACTCCTGCGTCGAAGCATCGTGCTCTGTATTGAGCAACGAAGTTCGGCTAAGATGATTTTCTTGTTATGTGTAGGTAAAACCAATTAAACTAGCTACTCTAATAAATAAATAAATAAATATTCATGCGGTTATATCCACGCGAGCGAGCACAATAGAGGGGTGTATTTTCCAATTTCGTAGTTAAACACCGCATATTTATTGACCCAATATTTTCGTAACCATTGAGTGCAGAGTGCTTCAGCACATCCTGAGTAGCTTCTACTGTGCGTGGGACATGCGTTCTGTTTAACAATACACTGCCGCAGTTTCTTATGTTAACGACGTTAATCAAACCGCTCGAACCGCTCATGGCATTTAAATACTTCCAGTCTACGCCCCCTTCGTATTAAACTCCACCAAGTGTCTTTTTACCTATGGAAATGTTCCATTCCAATACTTTGTCGGCGAATGCTGTTGTTTAATCACGATGATTTCATCGCCAGATAACGGGAGGTGTATGTTATTTTCCCAGAGCCTTCGCAAAAACAAAACGCAACACACCAGCTAGCATCTGACGCCTACGTTGTGTTATAATTAATCGTTGTCGTGACTCCGGGTAGATTTTTACAGGCATGTTAATTAGTCGCAGAAGTTTGGACATTTGTTTGGCTTTGACCGTTAACTCATAAATGCTCAGAATAAATTATCTTGCATACTTTGATTGCAACTTTAAAACCGGGGGGTGGAGGGGTACTCCCTTATATAAGCTATATGGGTATGTGCGGCGCCAATGGGTATGGTTTTTGAGCCGTTTTTGGTCTGAAATAGGGTATATGTTTTGCCTACTGGTCTGAAATAGGGGATAGATTTTGCCATTTTGGCTTTAAAATTAAAGGGGAACATTTTCCCGGAAATTTTAAGGGTCTGGGCCCGGTTGTTCGAAGGGTGGATAACGCTATCTACCGGATAAATCACTATCCAGTGGATAGCGTAGTTTGTTTTGTTAACACTTATCCACTGGATAGTGATTTATCCGGTGGATAGCGTTATCCACTCTTTGAACAACCCGGCCCTGGTCTGAAATCACATATTTTGGTCTGGAATAGGGTAAGGGTTTCAAGAAGCGTGCCGCACACCCCCACCCAAATTTTTGGGAGTACCCCCCCCCCCCCCCCCCCCGGCCTTAAAAGCCGGCAGTTCTCATGGCATTTATCGCAAGGAAACACAATGTGGGCGTACATAAAGAAGATATCGATCGCGGCAACTAATCAACGGAACGTTGTTTTTTCACTTGTTTGAACATTGTCCTAAAACCCTTTTAGCTCAGCGTGTCGTCAGTGTTCTCACTTGCTATTAGTTAACGGACTTTGACCGTCACACACTTTGAACAAATGGCTTCCTGTGACAAAGGAAATGTATGAGCTTTTGACAGTCTATGAGTGAATTGGGATTAATCAGCACTTTCAGTCATGAACTAACGGACTCCCAAAAACAGGATACGATTAAAGAAGCGGATTTCTTTCTAATTTTATTTTATTTTCCTCGAAATGTGTCTATGAGATCCACGACACGAGTCGAAAAGGTATTTTCGGCTTTTCGATTTTGGACGATTCTCATCGACCAACAAATTACTTTTTTTACGATAACATCGCTTAAATCGTTCCGTCCCAAAGCTCGAAACATTAATTCTCCTAAGTGATTACCATACATGGGTTTTAATGTTGGTTGGGAGAAAGTTGATGTTCGTCCAGACCACATCCCCTAGTTGTTTAGATGTTTGATACTACATTGTAAGGAGATAGTAGATACAGGTCTCATAAATAAGGAAGGCCCGGAAATAAAGCTGAATTTCAGGTTTGAAAAGGTACCATTTGAAGATAAAGATCGCTGTTGAGTTCGGCTTTTAGGCTAAGTGCACATTAACGCAAGGTATACAGCCCTGAAAACAACGTGTTTTAAATAAAACCACGGCACTTAACTCTCGACAACTGTGAAAACAAACCTAAGTCCCTTTTAAGCCGTAAAAGCAATGCTTTTAAAACCGTACAGGAAAGTTTAATTAATCAGCGCAAACTTCTAAAGACAGAGTTTAGGTCGTTCATATCGCCAGACCAAAAGTCGACACGGGTTTTATTGCATGGTTGTTTTATCTTTCTATTTTCCTTGTTTTGTTTGAGTTCTGGATGTTTCCTTTGTAGTCGATATACAAGTAATTCACCACACTGAAAACATGGCAAATATTTTTCTTAGTGCCTCCATTAGCAATGAAGATAATATTACCTTCTCTTTTACGCAGCGACACATTTTTAATCAACGTAACATTGTTATTTTAGTACACAATTGCTTGGAGCGCCCCGCCGCCATAATCTAACATTTTTAATATCTGCCGGTTGATAATTTCAATTTCGTGCTGTTAAAAGCGGTGTTATTAATCACACAAGTCTGATAGGAGAAAAAAGGAATCCGAATACGTCTTGCTGACACACAAGAATAGCTCAAATGATTGCAAACGTCTTCTCGCAGCGTTTTTTAATAAATTCTCGTCTATTCAGGCTGCGAAGTGTCAGGGAAATAGATTACTTGAAAAGCAAACATGTGAGATTGAAGACCACGCAAAAACGTGCTTCTTTTACGCCCATAAATGGCTTTCTTTGCGAGAGAAAGTGTTCTAAATGCAATTATTTGGCTGAAAATTCCACACATGAGCAGCCCTGGAGCCAATCGCGGGAGTTAGTTGTTATTGAAAATGTATACAATATTAAACTTCCATGCATGTTTAATTAATCCACGGTCACATCTTAATCAAAAAGGCTGAGTGTCGCCATCTTGTTGCTTGTTATGATGTGGTTTTAGGGCCAGGAGCAAAAAAAATCATGAAAATATATACAAAGTTGTCGCGTTTGAAACGCGTACAGAGAAGGCTTTTGCGAGTGCGAAGATCAAATCGGAAGGCTAGTTTCTGCCCTTGGCGAACTTTCAGATGACAAATCCAATATTGGTCAGTCAGCCGAGATGAAAAATCATTTCTTCGTCGCTAAGTTTTCGACAAGAGCGTATCAACTGGCGAGATACTGTCAGTGGATATATCAGCTTATGGGAAGATAGCATTACTGCGAAATTAGAATTCGTCGTCTGTTATCGTTGAACTATCATGCCTTCTTACCGTTTATTTCAGCAGACATCGCTCGAAGCTTGAATTTTCTCGGCCGCGTTCGTCCGTCGGTTAGCAGAAGTGTATCCGTCCGCTCGGTTACTGCGGAAGCAATAAATGAATGCGATTGAAGCCTGGAAAAAAGAAAGATTCATTAGTGTAGAAAGGTTTAGTAATATTGTGATAAACGTAGCGAATCTGTGATCGGCCAGGATTCCTTACTCGCCTTCACGGTGTTCCGGCGCGTGTAGTCCGCGAGCGCACCGCGACAAAGTGGATCTGTCGTGTCGATTTTGAATTTGAGCCCTCTTGCAAAACAATCGTGCGGAGAAGTTGGGAAATTTGATAAAAGTAAAAGCTACTCTTACGTTATCAAAGATGCCCCCACAAGGAGATTAGCATAACACTAATGAAATTTTATTAAATTGAATGCAGTGTATACTATTGATTAGGCCATGTTCCTACTTTTCAAATAGCCTTTTAATTATTTAACCGGATCTGACCACAAACCCATGTAAATTGAACAGTGCCTCGGGAGCTGTCGCTAATTACGAATACCAAAAACAATTGTTTTACGTTTCTCTTCGAACAAAATTAAACGGAGTTTCGCGCTAACGAACAATGATCACAATGTAGTCGATTAATTCCTCTTTGAGGTGCAGCATGTAGATTCCAAGCTAGTTAAGGAATTATTCAGATCTTTGGACAGAGTCTGCGACTTGACATACGCGATAAAGCAAAGAACGTTCGCTGCCTCGCGTTCAATTACACCCCATTCTTTAATTGAAATGTATAAATAACACTTAAATCTCCTAAGAAGCAAAAGTAAATATCATATTTCTTTACACGTTCCTTCATTAACATAGAAGCATTAAAGTTGTTCCTGACAAGAGCGATAAAAGTTCCCCAGACATTTGAGACCTTTCTGTATAGATAAGAGCTTGGAGAAAGAAATTATCGAACCAAACTGATAACCGCGTCGCTTTGGGCTGGTTCCATTTTGCGGCGTTTAATTAATCCTGACAAAAATAAGCCATTTACTATTTTCTGTTCACACTTGTTAATTACCTGATGGCTGGCCAACCTTTCGCGAGTAGAGTAGAAAGGGAAATTAAAATTTGTGCTGCCTTGCTGCGGCACGTTCATCAATCGACGCTTTCAATTACAAACCGCGAAATGAAGACCTTGTTTGTTTTGTTTTTGCTCGCTTTCGATTTCCAGCTCAATTTGCTTTTAGCGTTTGCCAAACGAAGACGCAGCTATTTTGATCTTAATTGAAAACTAAAAGCGAAAAGAGGTTTGACGTTCGTCAAAATTTATCACTTTATTTTCACAGCTTCAGTAAAATATGCTTCGCTTTCCAAACAAAGTTGCGACCTTTATATTCTGTCTTTCCCGCGTTCGCTCACATCTCCCGCGAAAACGTATTTTGCTTTTAATTCTCTCAGGCATTATCAATTTGCGGTAATGAAACGAGGCATGCATTTTCTAACGAAACGAGAAAAAGCTTAAAGTGTAATATAGTGAAAGCTTTCACGCAATTAACAGAATTATGCTTTTTATTTTTTTTATTTTTTATTACGTTTTTTCTGACAGTTGAACTTAACGTTTGTGAAAGCTCTCGTTAACAATTAACATGTTTCGCGGGTAAATTGCACGCGGACAAAGCTGAAGCACTTGTGCTACCTACAATTAAAAAAAATATATATATACATAATAAAAACATTTGAAGCCGACTTGCAGCAAGTGGGGGTTTCAATTTCCTTTGATGCTGAAAGCTTCACTAAACTGAAGAAAAAACCGTATTTTTTTGGTTATTGTGAGAAGTTAAAGGCCGGTCTTGGATTAAAATATTATTCTACGTTAAACTATCATTCAGTAGTTAATCCAGAGAGAGAGAAAGAGAAAGTTATATTGCTTTCCGTCAAAAAGGCTTATTTGTGGAATGATATTTAGATAAGTTTAAAGCTCGATTTTGTATTAATTTTCACTTTCGATGACAAGATAACATCAGATAGGCAAATGCAATTTAATTTTGTCATTTCTCAATTGGTTCGACAATTAAGAGGTTTCCCAGTGACACACTACCGCTCAAACTTGTTAATTCTTTTGAGTGCGTCGTCAAAAATTCATTTCGCGAAATGAGAAAAAAAATATTTAAGGCAGGGGGTCAAATGAAATTATATTTGCTAAAAGCATACGGAGTTCTGTCAACGGACTTTTGTCATTAATAACCTTTACCTGACGAAATTAATAAATGGAATTTATTTTATCTCTATTTTGAAAAGGAGGTAAAACAATTATTTTGCATTAACATGCTTTTATGGAAATAACGTTCTGTTATTACAAAATCACAAAGGGAACATGCTACATTTGAAATATATTTTTTTTATGACAAAATGTATTTATTTCTCGGATCATAAAACGTTTACAAAATATTTTCTGTCGTTTATCGGGAAAATTAAACGGAGGGAGAGAGGGAAAATAATCATTCATGTTATTATGTTGAAAACGGCAAATATTTTAAATTTGGTGATTACAGGCCAACATTTTACATTTTATAATTGCTTTTTGTTTAATGTAAAATCCTAATATTGGAATGATCTAGCATCCGGCTTTGATTTTAAGGTAGAGATTTAGACCAGGCCGCTGCTCCTCCAGTTAGATAGTATCTTAAATCCAAAAATCTTGCACATTAAAATGCTGCATTTTACAAACACAGTTACTTAGGTGATTCCAAAAAAAAATCCTTGACAGATAAACAGATACGTTTTTTTCTGCTAGCATAATCTTGTAAGCAGAGTCCAAAAGTTCAATATATAGCCTTTATATAGCTGGATTAATTGTTAAATTTGAATTTTTGTCCGCCGTCGTGACAAATTGGGACGGAAAATGGGTCGAGCGGAACTAGAGGTTTTAGACTGATAATTTGGAAGACAATTGCGAGTATTCTTTAAACTAGCGTTCGTTATGAGTAACGTATCCATCAATCGAAAGCACATTCCTTGCGCCAAAGGGAAAGTTTGCATCGTTTGTACTTGTTTCGAGAATAGCTTCAAGGCTGAACTACAAAAATAATTTCTCAAATAAAGCAATGAGAAAAAAAGTAAATGAAGAATTGCACAATTACTGTTAATTTGTTGGCGCAATAAAAGGTACCATTAGCCGGATGTTTTTGTCGTTAAACTTGATTAATGGCAACATTAACGTACATTTTCTTTGACAGTGATAGATTTCTAAAATACCCCCCTAAAACACAATTTTTATAATTGCCGATGTTCTTTCAACTGAAGCTAATCGAAGCGAAGCAATCGGTTTTTCTTTTAATTTAGCTTTTATTGCAAGTGGATTGATCAAGTTTTAGATAAAGCAAAGTGTTTCCGTTTGCGAGGATAATGCCTTATCAAGAAACGTAAACGGGTGAAGTTTGTTCCAATAAAGAGATCGGCTGATCACTTGCTGTGCTTAAGGAGCTATGTCACCATATTTTAGGTCATTTTTGCGAAGTGCAAAATCACCTTCAAATTGAAGAACGCCTCAAAATAATAATAGTTTACTAAGGTAGAAAAACACCAAAGAGGTGATAATAAAAACAGGAACAAGGATGGTTGAGGATGGAGAAGATTAAGACGGACTGCGAACGGCGAACTTGAAAAAATTGGCCAATTTCTCAAGATGCGCCATCCGTGACGTAGCTCCTTTAATTTTGTAATTTCCGTTGCATGAAGCGTCTAGGAATATTCAGTGCTACTTCCCGCTGGATAGGATGCTTATCCATCGCAGGATTCACTGCTGTAGCAGTGATTTGTCAGGTTGCCCCAACAACTTCGTTGCTGGTACTAGCTTGTGACCTTGGTAGAGAGAGGCACTGTGAGAATAAAGTATCTTCCCTAAGAGTATAACGCGAGGACACTGGCTGCATGTCTGGCTAGATGCGAACCCTTGACCTCCCGTCTCAAGTCCAACGCTCTGACCGATAGACCACTGTGCCTCGTCAGACTGGCCGTCAATTCTGGTATCCATAGAATGAAGCGATCGACTGGGAACATTGCTACTCCTTCTGGATGGGATACTTGTTCATCTGGTTGTTCAGGGTGGTGCGAGCTAATCACGAGAATGCAGTCAAGCAAACAACACAGACACACACAACCAGGCATGAACCCGGAGCTCTGAATCCGAATCTTTACATACTAAAAATCAGGCCACCACGCCTCCCACAGAATCCGCAAAGACAACATTATATATTCATGTAATTGTACATGTAAAGTGAAACCTCCATTAAGGGGATACGCTCCGGGACAAGGAGAAGTGTCCCCTTAATAGAGATGTCCAAAGATTATATGTCTTTTGAGCACTAATTAATGGAGGTGTCTCAAAATGGAGGTTCCACTTTTTTGGAGTGTCAAAAGTAATCTGGAAAGTAATTTTTTCCTGTAAATAATTGAAAAGGGTAATAAAGAGGATGTTGTTGTTGTTGTTGTTGTTGTTGGAATTGCTTTGGTTTCACTTTACTACGCTCTTTGATTGGTTAAAAAATCTCGCGCCACCTACTCAACCAATCACAACTTGGTCGCATGGGTTGGGCGGATAGCCATTGGCGCATTTTTTCATGTGACATCCGATCTCTCCCCTGAGTTACTAATAAAAGTGCATTTGAATATGCCATATAAAAATGTACTATATTATCGATTCATTCTTATTACTACTACCACGCGTTTTCACGCGCTTGGCGTCGGTTACGTTTATTTGCTTCGAGTCCTCATTGGTTCGTTTCTTGTGACTTGCATTGTAATCACTTTGGTTTTGGTTTACAACCGCTCAATTGGAGAAACTGTTCTAAGTACATCATCATTGTCAAAGATATCATTTCTGACAAGTACAGGACTGTAAATAACTGACTAGAGCCGGAAAAACTCTTGCGGACAAACAGAAAACAGCTCAGGTTTGAAACTGGAGAAAAAGAGAGATTTGATTAGCTGACTAACCATACCTTAACCGACGTCAACGTGGTTCGTATAGTGATTAACGCTATGATGTATACCAAAATTTCAGTAAAAGCCCAAAGCTTTTCAGTATCAAGAAAAAAGGTGGCGATTATGACATGAATATTTACCTGGGTACGTGAAGTAACTTCGGTCCCAGATCACTCACTAGGCGGTCACGATTTGCTAAACTCTGTTTTCACACGAAATGGCCTGATTTTTATTGCTTTGTTCCAGAGGTACGACTTTGAGCAGTGACCATTTATTGTCCTTGTCTCCTTTTCTTGGTCAGATAATACGCTGTACCCATCTCCACCCAGGTGTATAAATAGGAATCTTCGATGGACTACGTATGGACTATTATTATACGACATAGCATTTTATACGGTACGAATAGACACAAAGACGAGTGCAAATATGAGACCGTATTCAACCATGATTCAACGGGTCTTAGTCCTCCTGACCGCGCGCTACGGAAAACACTGTTGAAAGCCTATATTTTAGGAAATAATTATGTCGTATAATAAACAATTTATGTAAAAATACCCAGCCGTATTACACAACTTTCCGCTGAATAACCTCTATGTATCCCATCCTAAGAGAGCAGCAGTGCGGCTTATTCGCTCCATGGTTTAGAGATTGGAGTTAAGGAGAGCCACTAGGCTAAAAATTACTTAGCGAAAGTGAACAAAATACGTGAACATTTTGTTTCCCCACAGATATGATTTCTGATCCTTTTGTTATTAAAGGCACAGATGCACTGGTGGTTCAGTGGTAGAATTCTCGCCTGCCACGCGGGAGACCCGGGTTCGATTCCCGGCCAGTGCAATGTCTGACATTTTTACTGGGCCTTTATTATTTGCTTTTTGGTCGAAGGTCGATTGCAGTTGGGAATCTCCCTTCTAAAAATATTAATCGAACATTTATATTTTCATTTCATTTCTTTTCATTCCCTTTTCTTATCTTTCTTTGCTAAGCCCGAATATTCAAAATAATAAGTCTATGTTCCCTTTACTAATATTGCATGTCCAATTTAAAAGTAATTGGAAAAAGGCAATTTCAGTGAGACAGACATTAATTGGAAGATTGAGTATTTTGTGGTATTATGGAACAAACAAATTAGGAATCAGACAGCAAAATAACGAGTACATCAAAAACAGCTGGTCTTCTCACGAAAAACTTTCATACTCTCAACCTTACTCGTGCATTGTAAAGAAACATCCTTGCTTCGTTCACAAACTGAGATCAGCAGCCAGTATCGACCTGGGCAAGCCAAGTTACATCTGTTGAGTAAATTGAACCATCAGTAGATATTTAATATTTAATATTGTTTTTGTCAGCTGCCTTTAATTAAATAAACTCATTTCCGAACAAAAGTATTTAAAAATTGATCTCCATTCTACAGCAGTAAACGAGGAAAAGTGACTGAACTTCAAATACTTGCTTTTGTTTTTCTTCTTATTCTATACAATTAACGCAAATCAATTTGAATCGCTTTTGCTTATCTGGTCCCAATTATAATTTTTGTCTTATCTTTTTTTAGGAATCCCTGCTGACTCAAGCTTAATAGAGAAGAAGGGCAAAGCAAAGGTCGGCAGAAACATGCAAACTCGGCTTTGTATTTCAAAAAAAGCTAGGAAATAAATGAAATATGACCTTGAGCAACTTCCATACAGCACTAGTGTGAATAATAATAATAATATATTAAGCATTATACAATGTCTCAATGCTTCGCCTCACTGTTTCGACTCCAATATTCTCGAAATTACCATTCTACGAAAAAAAAAAAAAAAAAAAAAAAAAGTATTCAAATTTTCTCTTTTTGATTAAGATGTTTATGGAGTTAGTTGAACTGATAAATGAAATGACACATGGACCAAAAAGAAAAACAATAATAAATAATAATGACCATGCGAAAAATAATGAATTAACTCGGTTGTAACCCATGGCAATTAGTATAATTATTTTGAAACAGCAAAGATTCAAAAGCTTTTTCTTCAAAACGATATTTGTTAGTAAAGGATCTCTGTAGTAACTTTCGAACAGTTTTGAAGCGACTGCCTGCATGAGCGAGGAGGCGTGGGGAAAGGGAGGGGAGGGTCGTGGAGTATCGCGTTGTCCCTACTCCCCCTGGGGGTAGTCCGGGTTCCTGCTATGTAAACTGGATTCATATGTTCTAGTAGATTCACAGGGGGAGGGAACTTGTTAGAATATTTGATGGTGGTGTGCCGCCCTGTTCTCAAAACCCTTACATTTATCACTTTAATACAAAATATATTTTGGGGTTATCTCTGTCTCAATATTAAAGAACGAATGTTAGTAAATATGGAGCACATCTTGAATTCGCAAGAATGTTTCAGAAGTTGAAACATTGGTTTTTCTCATTCTTTGTTCATAATTAGCTATTTGGTAGAAATAAAGCTGATACTTTTTTTCTGCTAGAAGCCCTTTATATCTTGGATTCAGATTTTTCAAAAAATATCAGAAATCTAAAAGCGTCAGTGCTTTTTTATATGAAAATAATATAAGGATGTAAAAACTGTAAAGATACTGGAAGAAACTTCTAATTAAAACCGAAAATCTCGTTAGAGCGCAAATTAAACCGAAAGACCTCCAATTTGGCCTGTCAAAACATGGTGGCCATAGAAACTATTATTATTATTATTAACGTCATGTCAAGTGAGCAAAAATTTGACACACCAAGTTCGTCGTTAGCAATCCGTCCGGCTTCATCCTTGTTCCTTTTTGGTTTATTATTACCTCTTTGATGTTTTTCTACCTTAGTAAACTACTATTTTGAGGCTTTCTTCAATTTGAAGGTGATAAATGACTTGAAATATCATGACATAGCTCCTTTAATTCACATAAGTCGGAGGAGTTGTTTCAACAGGAAAAGTAGTTAGAGTTGTTGAAGTTTACCAGAGTTTGAACCATAATGACTTCTAACATAATGATTCGTGACCATTGTTTTGTTATGCCGACTGGTTGTTGCCTATGGCGACCAACCACAGAAAGAAGACAAATAAAATAACATAAAAGAACCGTACGCGGCTCAAGCCAATGTTGTCATCAAATAATTTATCAATGATCAGACAAAGCAGTTTAATTGATGTCCCCGGTATGTCCGAATATGCGCCACTCCATCATTCCTCCATTTATCGAGAACTACCAGCTCTAGCTGCAACTATATCAACTTCAATTAAATTAATTATGAAACAATTAATCATTATTAATTTAGCTAAGAAATATAATTTCATCCATGGATGGATCTTTCCATATACGGTGCTCATTCTATTCTCCCGTTGTGTTTCAATATCAGCCTGTCAGTATTCTTGTTACAAACCCGCAGACAACGGGATATTGACTATCAATTGAAATAGATTATTCGAATACAGGCCTTGAGGTCAGCGCGGCAATGAAATGAAAATAACTTTGACCATGCACGTGTTGCTAAGCTAATAATAGATTTTAAATCATTATCAAGGGGCACGGTGAGTTGCTCTCTGTTAGTTACCAGAGAACCTCAGAGCAGCGAGAAATCAACCCTTTTTCATGGGAAAACGAACCATTCAGGATCTCACACACAGTCTCTTTCTAAAATCCCTTTTTAATTTCTGATGTACAAATTAAATAAAATAACTTTCTCTATTAATATGTCGTCATTTGTGTGATTACACCATCTAAAATTTCCACACAACTAGAAGACTACTCGCGCTCTCTTCTTTTTATGAGCGAATAGTGACCAGGCGTATACATGTAGCTCCTACCTATCCCTGATCATAGAAATCTCGATATCGCACCCCGAATTGTAATTAATACCTATTAATGGTTGTTTGTCATAAACATGCTAAGTAACCCCGTTTTTTTTCTCTCAGTGTCAAAAAAGGATAAGCTTTCCTAGTTTTCAAGTTACTCGGAATCCGTTCTTTTTATATGTTTAATAATTGCCGATGGAAATTTTTCTCATTCCGCTCGACCTTCGGCGTCTGCCTTACTCAGCAGGCTATTATTTCCATATAGGCAATTAACAATAAAATATTAGGTGGCTCCTGATTATTGCAGTCATGGGGGCAGAAATTCCTACACGTACTTTTCCTTCTCGCACAAAACTGGCGCCGCTTGTGAATATTGAAATACACATTGCTACTTCTAATTCTAATACAATCGCTTCGGTGGCCATTTAAGGCATTTTTGAGGCTTCTCCGGTCTACCAATCTATGTTAAAATTGTAAAGGTTTACGTCACAACTATACATTTGAATTGGAAATTGTCTACTACTCATGGCATTAATTGTTTTGTCTAGAGGTTCAAATTATTTGAACAGATTTAGTTCAAGAGACCAATTCAGTGCCTAAGTTGTGGTCTCATTTGATGTTTTTAGGTTTAGCCTGTCCTCGTGTTAAAAATGACCTCGTCTGATATCACAGCAGTCAAAAGCTGTCTGACAAAATATCAGTTAAGTACATTCATTGTACTACTTAACTACTTACTAAAATATCTCCATTTATGACCAGCATTTCTTAAAAGCAATTTGTATATATCTGTTTGACTTCAGTCAAATCAAATAAATTCTTAAATTCAAGTATTTCAGACAATACTATAATGAATGCACCAAGCATAAGTGTCAAAAGTAATGAAGTTTCCTCGCGAATCTATTAAAACGTACACCATCATATATTACTGGCATCCACAAGACGACACTACCATTCCACCATACTCTGTTAACGCGATCGATTTGTCACTTGTCTTGTACAAAACGCTTATGCCATGCAGTTTGGTGGGCGCACACAGTGGAGATGGGATCCGACTGTCTAGTCTGTGTAGGATATTTTGCAAAATGGCGTGATTAGTCGGTTCCACTTGCATATCAAGAATTCTTGGACAGATACCCTCGCAGTAGTTGGCACTATAACCACTTGGAGCTATAATCCAGTTCCATTTTAACTTTTTGAACTGCACGTAAACCCAACGACGTCTGCACCTCCTACTGAGGGCGCTAGAACGCCTTTCGCGGCTTCTCGGCGTTGTTGAGACGTTTTGTGAGACTTCATCTTCTGGGACGCTGCTACTGCTGCAATTATTTAGAGTTCTTGTTGACGATTTCAGTGGGTTTTTCGTATACGTTACCAAGAAAGGTGCTCTTTTACCATGTCCACCAATACGAAAATCCGTCGGAAAGGCCTTGACGCCATCTACAGTCAGGCTCAAGCCAAAGTTTTCTCCAGGTTTATCTTTCCAAAATTTGACTGCTGGTGTTATGTCAAAGCTTATCCACTGACCGACTTTTTCCTTGTAACTGACAAGATGAGAAGCCACAAGAACTCCGTTATTCCTGTTCTTGGAATTTTTCAAGCGAAGAACTCTAATCTTGAAGTACCCTTCTGTGCTTCGGCCCAGCGGTATCTTCTTGTAAATTCTCAACTGAGCTTTCTTGACTTTCTCTCCGGCTGCAATGGTAGACAAGTTGAAGAAAAATCCGTGATGAAGTGGCCCTCCATGTTCGCCTTCCCCTGCGGCTAAGGATAAAGCAAACAAATATGAGCAAACCTGGCGATCCGTGTGTAACTTCAAATGTTTATCTATTACTAACTACATTCGCTACCTCATCAGATGTTCTGAAGGGTACTTACGTTCTCGGAAAAACACCCTTACTATCTCCGACTCCCGTTGGTTTACTCCTTTACGATGTAACAGTGTTCGCTTTCTGTACAAGTTGAGAAGGAATTTTGGCACGTCATCTCTTTGCTTTGACAGCTGGGTCGATTGAACCTGCTTGGCGTTGAATCCCCGAAGCAAATTGGAAGATTGACTGAAAATCTTATCAGATATCTGGTGTGAAAGGCAGATTAACAAACTGAATATAACAAATGCTATAAACATTGTGTAGTGTCATTCGATTGTGCTGGACGGAATGTTGTTATCGAGTTGAGAGATGTGCGAGTTCTATAGCTCACGCGAGCACCGCGAACCCTATATACGTCGATACCAGCTCCCTTTCGAACAGCCTAGTCGTCTTTGAGACGTATAATTATAGGCGAGCGGCGCTCTTTACATCTCTTACAGTTAAGTCTAACCCATATCGGAGGTGAATATTAATGTGGGTGTTTTTCAATAACTGCCCAAGATGATATGACAGCTCTTCACGGTTCAGTCCACATGCGTCAAAAGATTACTTTAAACTCTCGTGGAAATTTGCAGAACAGTTAGAGGTGCGGCGGAAATACATCGCGACCAGCCTCATGCTGAAGTACTATTTTTGGTCATTATAAAGGAAACTATGATAAAGCAAAACAAAGTCGAGGGCGGTCATTGAATGTCGTGCTTGAAACTAGAAGCGCCGACTTGAACAAAACTTCCTAAGGATAGGGCCTTGTCTGCATAGATGCAAATTTGGGAAACAAAAATACGAGAAACGAATTATTCAAATGATATGTTGAAAAATTAATCACGCGCCTCTTTGAAGCATTTAATGCACCTTCCATTGTTTCGAAGCGGTGATTATTTCTAACAACTAACAAATTTCTCGGTATAAATGGAACAACAGACCATTGTTGTAGTCACCGATGTGGAACAAGCTAATACGTTCTTGTTTTTGGTTATAAGGGCCTTAAACTGTTCCACCTTGGTGACTACTTTTATTAATAATATTATAGTAAGAATATAAAGAAAACCGATCCACTTTGACTTTATACAAACTGAATTGCTGTAAATTGTGTTATTTTTTCTTCCAAAAAGTTTACACAAGCTTACACTATTTTAGTTTGTTTGAAGCTTTCGCCATTGAACCCATCTTGGTAAAGTCAAAAACAGGCTTCCCACGGACTTTGGACTCGGCGTAACTCGTCAGACAAATATATTGAAAACCACGGCTTTCACAGCTACAAACCTCAACTTTGATCGGTGAAATCTTTTGCTGGATATCGTAAGTTTACAGCTGTGAATATTTCAGAAATTTTCAAACTTAACATGTTTGGACCTCATTCAAAATAGCGGTAAAGAAGCTAGCTGGTCTATTCTGAAATGCTCCAGGTTTTCAATGCTTATCAGAGTGACACTCTTTCTTGCATCTTATATTCAAATCAGTGAAGGCTTTCCGGATGAGGAAACTGTTGTAATCACTTTTCATCATTCAGATTTTCATTGTTCTTGCTTGTGGTGGGCTTGTTATATGGGATACAATACAGGTTCGAAAGAAACTTCCAAGAAATAAGAGTCATCCAAAAAAAAATGGTGAAATTATAGCTAATGGATGCAGTGAGTAAACTGATAAGATTTCCTGATGGTCTTTATTTTGATTTCAGATGACGCTTTTGAAATTAAAAAGTAGGACAGATTAATCAACTGTCGAGTTTTGCATGTAATACCATATTGGCGATGTATTTTTCACTGGTTTCCAGTCAACAGATTATGTTACTATGGCAACGATAGTGGTATCCCGTATTGATTTTGAACAACGCTTATTTTCTTATATTTCGTGGAAAGGTGTTTTGACTACCTGTAGACGATGTTTGGCAAAAAAGTCAGTAACTAAAGACTGCTTTTGATTAAAACAAAAATGAATTTCTGCGAGTTGAATTTATGCATTTAAATTTCCCGCACTTATTTCAAACTTGTGTAACTTAGGCCCAGTTCAGACGCCGTACTTCACATGAGCCGAATTGAATTCGAATTTAGGCCAACCCAAATTAATTTAGTTCGGCTGAATTGATTCAGACGCCGAGCTTAATTCAGCCGAACTTAATTCAATAGGGGAAAATTGCTGTTATATTGAAAAATACATTATAATAATTCATGCATTTGTTTCGGCTCATGTGAAGTTCGGCGTCTGAATCAAAGCAGGTCCACAGCCGTTATTCCCGGCTGAGCCAGGCGGGAAGAACGGCTGAGCCGATCTGAATTCATTCAGCCGTTCCGAATTGATTCAGACGCCGTACCTCACATGAACTTAATTCATCGAATTCGATTCGGCTGGGCTCATGTGAAGTACGGCGTCTGAACTAACCCAATTCTGCCAGGGAGGGGGACAGAAAGTGCCCGCGCTGATTTCAAATTTATCTTATGCTCTTTAAGCATTAAAGCAATTGAGGCCAAACTTTGTTACTTTTCCTGAAAATTATCTGGGAACATTTTAGTGTTTTGACAGATTTTTGTACCCAAATTTGGTGTTTTTTCAGTTTATGATATTTTTGCTTTTTATGAAGAGTTTCTTCCAAAATCTGTACAGTTTTTGCATCCCTATATTTGTTTCGATTTTTTAAAATCAAATTTGTAGATTTCCTGACATTTTTGAAAATCTTGAAATCCAAGATGGCGGATTTTTTAAATGTATGATGACAGTTTGACGTGTATGACGTCATAATTGACACGTGACGGTCACCAAAATATACATTTTTGGATGCTTAACACACCATTTAAGTTACATTTTCATTGCGTGAATACTTTTGGAGATACATAGGGGGGCACTTTCTGCCTCCCCCTAGCTTCCAGGCACACGAACGAAAAAAAAAACCCCAGGCATGAGCAATAGGGCTAAAAGAAATCTAGAAGTAATAACGAAACTTATTGGGGAACATTTCGGCGTGTAATTATTTTGCTCTCGTGACTTCCTAATTCCATGATAACCCTGTTTTGACAAGCTGACCCAATTTTTTGGAGGTTTTTTTTTCAGTTAAGTTTCGGTTTTAATGATATTTTCGGTTTTAACGTGAAGTTTCTTCCAGTATCTGTTACAGTACAGCTTTTTGCATCCTTATAGTAATCCATTTTGGAGATTCTCTGTCATTTTTTTTTAAATCTTGAAATCCAAGATGGTGGATTGTTTTACATTTATGACGTCATTTTGCATCTTATAGTGTTTTTATTTGTTTAAAATCCGTTTTGGAGATTTTCTGTCATTTTTTTAAAATCTTGAAATCCAAGATGGCGGATTTTTTTACATTTATGACGTCATTTTGACCCGATGTGACGTCATAATCAGCACGTGACTGCCCTTATATTGAAATTTTATTGTGGTTAATGTTAATGACGACGTTAATGAATACCCATTCACATTAATGAATGTAATTTGCAATAAATTAATGAATGTTCGTCTTGATGCGAATATCCTTAATGAACTTGCAAAAATTGTTATGATTGTTTTCTCGCCAACTTGATCATACTTTTGCGTTAATGAACCTTAAAGTGGCTCTAATTAAAAAATATATTTTGTGGTATTAAATGGAAAAAGGTGTAATTGTTGTATTTTGTTTTGCATTTGTGACTGTTGACGTGGATTATAACAATCTAATCACTTAGGCAAAAGTAATTACTTTACTCATATGGTAACTCATATCTCTTTAGTGTTCATGCCTATTTCAAAGAAAATTATGAATAAACAACTCATCACTATATTTTTAATTACCAAAACCGTGCGATCGAGAGCAATAGGCCTTTAGCTGTTCTTCATTTTATGGAATAAGATTAATGTACGTTTTTGTTCTCTAAGGTGTACAGAATTGTCGGATACTCTTTTTATTTCGTCTGTTTTACTACAATGCGATTTTCAGTTTTGCTAATGCTGACTCGTCCCCAGTAGTAAAACACCAGGGATCACGGCAAGTATCTTCCCGATAAGAGACGACCTGGGACGAGTCAGTTGCAAATGCGTCGATAATCAAATGCCTATCGACCAATAACAAGAGTTTAGGTCAAAGAGCGAAAAGAACACCTAAATCTGTAGTTTTTGCATCTTTGTATTTTTTGTTCGAATTTTTCAAATTAATGTTTTTAGATTTTTTGACATTTTTGAAAAGTATTGATATCCAAGATGGCGAATATGACGTCAAGTTGGCGTGATATGACGTCATGACGCGTGACTGTCACTAAAATATTTTTTTTTCGGATACTTCACACGGCCATACAAGTTTCGTTACTATACTGCATTATAATATACTCACCACAGGATATTGCAATTTGTGACAATCTGATTGGTTCCCTACTCGAGGCATATGCGGGCAATGTACCATTACTACCTTATTTGGGAAGCCCGCTAGTTACGAGTTTGGGGCGCGTGCACATGCACACATACAAAGTCATGTTTTTCAAAATAGTAAATATTCAATTTTTACTCTGTTTGGTCCTTCGTTCTTTCCCCGGTAAGTTAATTGCAATATTTTGTGGTTAGTATATTATAAAAAAATTATTCCACGAAATAGAGTCGTACATTAACTCATATGAGCTAATGAATGACTCTATTTCGTGGAATAATTGTTAAATGTAGCATTACTACTTTCAGGGATATTAATATAGTGGAGTGGCGGGGCAACAAAAGCCCACGAACGCCAAGAAAGCCCAAGGTAGAAGGGTTAAGTTTTCTATACCTTTGTTTGTACATTTTCCTGCCGATATTAATTAGCCTGTGAGCAGGCTCTCATTCGCGCGATGAGCACAGAGCGCGATCGTGATCCTTAGTATTGCGATCGCGCTCCGCGCTCATCGCGCGAATGAGAGCCTGCTCGCAGGCTATGCCGATATTGACATGTTCTCTTGTTTCATCCAATTCCATTTTTTACCATATACAAACACTACATTTCGTCCCATTATTCTGATGAGAAAAACCTTGAAATGATGTATTCTTTTAGGACGAACCGTTCAAAAAACTGATTTTAGTTTGGTTGAAGTGACTCAAGCGTTTCCGGTTGAAATGATAATTGTTTTATGTGATGATGAATATATGAATGAAATCATTATATATGAACTGCGGAAATGGAATGAAATGAATATATGATCATCACAGTTGTGAATGCAATTTAAGCAATTGCAATTTTTAAGCCAGAAAAAAATTCTGGCTTCAACGGGATTTGAACCCATGACCTCCGCGTTACTAGTGCGTTGCTCTACCAACTGAGCTATGAAGCCACACGTTGGGAGCAGGTCAATTGTGAGTTTTATCGAGTACAAGTGTTTTTGCTTGGCTTGCTTTGTTTGGCTGTTTCGTGTTCTATCAATTACAGTCTGATTTGTTCCAGGATAACCTATAATAGTTATCAACTGTTTAAACCATATTTGATGCCGAGAAAAAGTAGATATTCACACTCGCGTAACAGCCACTATATGCTTATGAGGAAACTTGTAGAAACCGTTAAATCGAGTAGACTTGCGAGAAATGAGCGATTTACATGCGAGGGACGTATAAAAGGTCCAATTTTCGTTCCCAGATCCTCTGTTTCTTTTGGTCACGTGGTTGGCGAAACGGAGGCTCTGGTCTCAGCCTTTACCGGATTTCCGAAAATTCCGGACATCCATTCATTAATTCGTGTTGCGCATTCATTTTTTATCAGCCAATTAAACAATTCGAATTTTTTCCTTGCGACCAGGGCTACTCGTTTGCCGCGCAAAGAAAGAAAACGAGGAGCTCTGGGAACGAGGATGAAAAGGTCCTGAAAAAATCTCCCTCGGGACGTCTACAGCCAATGAGGTGTTTTTCGCATGAGCACGTAGTTATCCGATAGAGTGAAAAGTCATGCCATGGCTTTTACGCGAATGAGAATATAGTTACTATGTATGAGACACATTCCACCGCAATAGTGTTCACAACCATAAAAATGTCCCGATTGGTTTCATTACCTTTAATGCATAAATTATATCAAATTTACCCAACCTTAAACTGCCTTTGTACAATGCGTTTGCGGTTTTTGTGACATTATTTTTAGGATGGTTTTATTTTTATATATAAATGCTTGCTAAGCGTCACTTCTGTTCGTTGCATTGTGAAAAGCGACGTTTATAGTTCGTTTTGCTATTCATTGTCTTCCTTTGGAATTTATCAAATTCAGTTATCCAAGAGAAATTTAACACTCATAGTGACGTATGCAATTGCATTGAAAACCCCACTGACATGGAACCAGGCAAATATTGAGCAGATCTACATTTGACACATTTGCCGGCTACTCTGGCAAAATTGGTACACCGACACGCTTGACTCGTTTTAGTTTGTCTGGATCTTGGCTTGCATAGTATTGGTCTGCAATTGCTCTCGCCGTAGTTGGAGAAACATCTTGTGGGGGTGGCACTGCCACACTTCTGCCATTTACGTTTTGAGAACTACTTATTTGAGGGCCATGCCTTGGATAGTTAATAGATGCTGAAGGTCGATACAAAGAATTTTCTGATCTTGAACTGGTCAGGTTTGTCCATCAGGGGATCTAGAATAGTACCAAGTAGCTCCCTCCGTGTTGTAATCTTCCTTGGGAAGTGCAAATGTGGGTCGAGTCGATGAACTTTCCAACGACCATAACTGGACCTCTCTCCCCGGTACTAGTACCTCCCCGTTGTATCTTCTGCTTTCTTCTATCTCTTTGGATTTTCTCTTTCCATCCTTTCCTTTCGGTGACTTGGCCTTCCCAGGTACAGTGAAATAACCCAGAGGGATATTCCCATTCGCATCCAAGGATCTTTGCGGAATCATTCCTGATCTCACCTCCCCGTTGTATCTACCGCTCTCCTCTAGTTCCTTGGATTTCCACTTTCCACCCTTCTTTTTTGATGACTTGGCCCTTCCAGGTTCAGTATAGTAACCCGGAGGGAAATGCCCATTCGCATCAACGGGTCTTGGTGGAATCATCCCTAATCTCACCATTCTATACTCGGCTCCATACGGCACTTCTGTTATTGTAGGTGAATGAGCAGCACGCTTCCATTCGGAAGAATTCCGATGCCCAACATATTTCTGTGCAGTAGATGGGCGATAACTGCTTGATCTGTCAAGTTCTTTGGAATATCTTACAATTGAAGTGCCGACTATGAAGGGCTCATCCCCAGCTGCTCTTGTTAAGGTAGGTGGCGAGCGTAATTCGTCGTGTGGTTTTTCTTGAAGAAACCAGTTGGGGTTGCTGCTTGTGGAAACCATGGCCATGGAATTAGGCTCCACTCCCACGAAGTCTTGATCTTGATCGACATTGACGTGATGTTGTGTCGCTTGAAGACGATTCTCATGTTTCCTTTGACGATCCTTTCTGATAATATAAGACAACAGGAGAGTATTACACAAAAGACCCATCTGTTTCGTTGTATTAACAATGCCGCCTGGTCTATTTTTAACACATATATTAAGGTAATCAGCTGGCGCATTATCTTAACATCATCCGCAAGCTCGCCTAGCTAATAATCAAGCAAAAGAAGATGCAAATAGAGCGGTTTTCAATTGAGTGTCGTAAAGCCAAAACCAAAGCAATTACAATGGCCAATCACAACAAACGAAAACATCACAATGAACCAATGGCAACTCGAAGCAAATACATGTAACCGGCGCCAAACGCGCGTGACCAAGTTGTGATTGGTCTTGGTTTTGCATCTGATTGGTTGGGTAGGTGGCGCGAGTTTTTTTACGCCAATCATAGAGCATAGGAAAGTATAACCAAAGAAATTCCGGATTACTTTGGCACTCAAAAAAAAATTAACTCTGTTGGCTATACACAATTACTGGTAAACCCGCAGTTAACATTGTGGGCCATACAAATACAGAAACAAATATTGTAATTGAAGATAACATGGTTAAGAATCCCAACTGGAAGGAGGCTGACCAGTTGGCTATTTTACAAGCGTGACCGAGGATTTGAACTCGGGACTACCGAGAGCAAATCCAACGTGGCAGGATGGAGGGCTTGAACCTGGGAACTCCGGATTACAAGACCAGCGCCCTAAACCACTCGGCCACGCTGCCGCCTTTGACACTTAATTGAAAACCGCTCTAATTACTGTTGTTAAACTGTTTAAACATCTGAGAAATCTACATGTGCTTCGGTGATTAACTCGAAAGTTCTCCTCGGTATGCGTCATTTAGTAAAGCCTGGTTTTCACTAGCGACGCAAGCACAAGACAAGCGCAAGCAACATACGCAGACGCAGTAACGTGTTGATTTGTCGTAAACAAAAGGCACTGATGATCAACGCGTTACTGCGTCTGCGTATGTTGCTTGCGCTTGTGCTTGCGTCGCTAGTGAAAACAAGGCTTAACAGATCGAGGTTGTTCATGTACAATAAGATAGATTAGTGCGTATTCTTGCAAATACGCCATGAATTTGCTTCATACATCGGTAGAACATTGCAGTGACAGTGTTGAGTAAAAAAATCATTATGCAAGGAAATGTAGTAATAAATCATGGTAAAATCAGTCCAAAACAAAATATTTTAAGTTACCTGGCCCATAAAGTGCAAAAGATAACGATGATACATAACAGAACCAAAATTAATGTTCCTAATCCTACGACGAGGCCAATGAACCAAGGTTCTACTACTACCATGCTCTGAAAATAGAAAGAAAAACAACATAATCAGTCTCATCTCAAAAAGTAACTTGTATCGCCGTGTGATTCCTCTTGCTCTTCGTTGAACACCATTACGTGTATTCATTTTCACAGTAAGCGAGAGAGAGAAAAAAACATGAATTTACATTCCCTCCCAATGCCTCTTTTCCTGGCCAGTTTGGAACTTATGAAGATAATTCTATATTTGCTATGTATGCCTCCAAGAAATTGAATCACTTATAACTATTACACTTTTTAGAAGCTACACTCTAAAAAATCACTAATTCTGTACGTTGTTATTGTTCAAATAGTGCCGAAGAACAATTAGTGCTGTTTGGTGTCCGCACATGGGATGATGTACATGGCAAAAGTCCCTAGAAAGCCGGGAACCCAAGAGAATCCAAGAGATAAATTGTTTTAAGCTGCGAGTTTATAGCAAGGCTGATTCATATCCACATATCGATCCGCTTTTCCTAAAAACATGGCGTCTATTAACATACCCTTGCAAGAAGAGGTACGATGTTCTCGACTTGAATAACACCTAGGTACAAATGTTCTACTGAAAAGCATAGTTCTATGCGTACGAGTATTGGCGTGACAAAAGTAATCATTGTTTCACAGCATTGTTTTATGCAAACCTCAACAATAAACTTGCTGTCATCTTCAGCAGGTCGAAACATCACTATGCAAATTGGAAGAGTTTACAATAAGATGACAAGGCCTTATGGCGAAGTCAGTTTATTTTATTATCAGATTATGTTAACTAAATTTCTTCTGAAAATTTATAAAAAGTTGATAATTTCTTCTTTACTCCCGATTTACAGACCCTTTTCAGTGTTAAGTTCTGCTGCACGAATCTCCCGCCGTTTAACGTCCAGCGTCATTATACGCGGTATTGACAAGATGAGTAAACTAAAAAATATGTCTGAAATTAAAGTCAGCTCCGCCTTATCGAATTGAAGACAGAGTTGAAAATACATAAGAAACACATTTATCCAATTACGTGCATACCTTGTGATAACATGGGCACCGGCGAGGACGAGTGGTTTTAGAAGACTATCCGCATTATGCGAATCATGGTTAATTGGATATAAAATCCAACGATCACAGCCAACATCAAGCTAACATAAGAAAGGATTCAAATTCTAAATTTTTGATAACATAGTCTCTTGCCGTAACTCAAGATTCATCAAGTCCTATGAATCTTCCATTCAACCTCCTCGTACTCGATCGCTTCCAGAGAGAACGGAACCCCTAGCGTGTTCCCAGGCATGATAGGTTACTCAGCATAATCGGCAAATTAGTCATTTTGAATGGAAACACCAAAAAACAAAAGCTTTGTCGCCAAAACAAAAATAATGGGATTCATGCTGTAATGAATTTAATTAAAATGTTCATATATATTTTTTTTAGGCACAGTTAGGTGAAATAAATGAATTACTTGCTTGTTGTACAAATGGCAATTCTGTGATTCTGTTTTCATGATGGCTGTTGTATGTAGCTTTCATGTGATCGCTGGTGAATGTTCAATCGCGAGGGATTGTTTGAGGAGAAATGCGAACACCAAACACATTGAATACCGTTGACTTCTTGGCTTACTTGTATTAGCTTTCAAGAGATGGTAAATTGGCATAGTCGGCAAGCTAAACGACAAAATCGTCAAAATCAAGTGCATGTAACTCCACCAGCGCGCGGTCAAATGGAAACCAGCCCGAGTTAATGCGATGATATGCGACTTTTCAAAGGAAAAACAGATGATTTATTTTCCAAATAGATCTATTTGTCTTGTTTTGGTAATAACTGAGGCATAATACGATAAATTCACTCCCTTATATAAGGCACAGTGTACAACATAGACCAATATAAACCAATTTTTAAACAGCTTTACACGTGAGAGAATGATCGAGGTGCATGATTAACTTATACTTCATTAACATATTCACAACTTCTTGAATCGTGAACGTAAACTAAAAATAAAAATAAAATTATAATAATAATTTAATCGCTTCGCGTAATACTTTAAGCAACCAAGAAAAACTCAAACACCACTTCTCTGAAACAAAGGACTTCATTTGAGAGAGGCTAAACGTAAATCATTCGCATCCGATCGCACTGTGCCACCGTGAACCAACGCTACACTATTGCTATTTACCATGCGTCCCACAGAAATACATGACCACTGCATGTCTAATATTATTGTTATTTTTCACTAAACGCTTACAACATTATACATTTCTAACTTAGTGGTAAAGAAACTTGAAAACCATGTGGTGAAGAAACCGGAAAATATTCGTTTAGCTATAACGAGTCGAAACCGCTAACCCTTTCTTCCGTGAAACGGCGCAGCACATCTCAATTTCCAGTGATATTTGTATTGAAACTCACTTCAGTTCGACTTGCTTTATTATGGTACTGTATCGACCTAACTTTTTGCCGGTGCGCTACAATTGATCAAATCATTCTGTCGACCCACTGACGCCGCGTCGAAACGAAGCAGTTGGAGTTTAGTTAATTCCGCATTATTAAACAAATTCGATCGGTTTTCATAAGCATTCAAATTATAAAATCATACGTTAACCTTGTCACTTACTTCAGCTCAGCGTTCATGATCTGCATATTTGACGTTGAAGAAAGCCGCCTGTTTATAAACCGGGAGCAAAGAAACTTTGGACAGTTTTGATGTGCGTCGCGTTGTCTGCCTGCTCGGTAATGCAAAAATAAGATGAATGTAGTCTTATTCTTCCTGCCTGCAAGCATGAATGCGAGCATGCGTTATACATTCTTGGTCAAGTGCTTGCTAATATTTACGCATGGAGCTCGAGATACGTGCCAATAATCTCACTTCTTGCGGAAGTCGTAATAAAATAACCTCGGTGAAAAATGCTGCTGTTGTACAGGCGTTCATTTATTGCACAGTTTTGTAGCAAATATTTCTTTTTCATTATTTGTCGCTTGAAGACCAGATAAAAATTTGTCAAACATCGAGGAAATGCAATAACAGGATGATATTTTTAACATTTTAAAATAAATGGGTACTTAACAGGTTCTTAAAATAAATATAGATTATTACATGGTAAGAGCTTGATATCGTTTTTATTCACGAGTTTTTAATCCCATATCAATCTTCGAACGTCTTCGGTTAAGTTTCGGAAATCTTCGGAATAGCTCGGGTGATGTTCGACAGTCTTCAGAAGGCTTCGAATGATCTTCGGCTATACAACCGGTGAAGTGATATCGTATCATTCACTAGTGAAGTGATATCGTATCACTTCACTGATGGTATGGATTTTATTCACGGCTTTATCACACTGATATCCACACGTAATATGTAATAACACTATTTATCTCTGAAATGGTAGCCAGATGATTGGAATTCAGTTCAAAGTATCAGGAGATCTTTGTGGCCAATCGGAAAAAAACCCCGACCATAAGCATTCTAAATATACATCAGCGCTTTTGTTATTGGCATCAAATACTGTTAAACGGTCAGTATGTGATCAAGATAAATAAATTTAAGAAACAATTACTTAAGTGAACCTTTAGATTTTAGAAATGTGTGATTTGAGAAAAAAGAAAACAAAAATAAGTTAAGTTCAGAATTTGACTTACTTGCCTGTAAACCACGCGGTATTGGTAATGTGCACGCATCGCATCGTGCAGGAATGTCCTTCGCATTTTGCTTTAAAATGATGTAATTTGGGATTGATTGCCATTGGTTGTTTTAATGAAAGTTAGCCGGAAAATAATGATATAACTTGGAAAACTAGAAGTTTTACTTCCAACCAAAATACAAAACATAAATAAATAAACACAATACACGTGTTCAAACTGCTGCATGTTCGCTTAATGTTGATATACGCCAAACTCCAAGTTGCCGCTAGCTGTTCCAGAAATAATTTACTTGTGTTGTGCTGCTATTGAAAAGATTAGTCAATGCATGGACATTGATTTTCGATTGGCGAAGAGAGATTTGCTTTCGAAAGATGCTATAAGCTGAGTAGCAAACTTTCTACAATACCGTTCAGTTTCACCAACGGACCCCAACGTGATTTGTGACCACTCCTGCAGAGACGCCAAATAGCTTCATTTATCGAAACAGAAGGCTGGTTCGTGTGTTTATGACTGACTTTTGCAGAAAACAAGTTCTCTTACCTGACTCGTGTGCCTTTATGCAAACACAAGGTGATAAATGTTGAAAGGGGGTTGGGATGGCCACCGGAAGCAGGAAAATGCAAAAAAGGATGCGGAACTTCTGATTTTAATTTGTGGTAGAGGAAGTGGATAGATAAATGAATAAAAAAATGTTTTCATTTCATACTTAGCTCATCAATACGAAAGCGATTTTCTGTGAGTCATGTTGCAATGCAATTTAACTTTTAATAGTGATAAGAGAGAGAAGGGTGCGGATAGTTCCCAGATAAATATTTTCAATTGACAATTATTAATATGGATCTATTATGTCCATCGAGATATTCCACTGAGAAAAACGTCGTTGATAACGTTTTTCCTGTTTCAGTAACACAACGTAAGGAGCTGTAAATAAGACTTCCTGGATCCGTAAATGATCGCAAATTAAGATACACGAGTCTAATGTCAACGAATATGGATTTATAAATGTTCTTAAAAGCATGGGACATGTTCCAAGATTGCCTAAATGCCATATGTAATTAAAAAATTTCAATCATGTATATCCTAATGAGCTCTTTATACAAATTCCTTTTCCGACAGATGTTGCACGAGTAGTAAAGAAAAACAAACAATATCACGATGATTTCAGGTTTTCTTTTTTAGAATATCCATGAACAGAAAACATTTATGATTATATTATTTTCCTTCTTGGAATTTCAGTCAAAGTAGCCTGTTCCAGGCTCTCGGATAGTGGGGACGAAGCAAAAAACGAACGGCCGCGCAAAGGTAGTCTGCCGCTGCCTAAACTCTCTCCCAGACTACCTTCGCGCGGCCATTCGCTTTTTCGCTTCGTCCCCACTATCCGAGAGCCTGGAACAGGCTAAGTCAAAGTCTATTCCTCTTGCCTATGTTGAAAACCGACACTAACTAGCAAAAGGTCGCTGATGTCAACAACTTAATGACTGGCACAGTGAGATATTGACCCAAACTTGAAAAATAAAAACTTTCCATTCCCAACAGCGTGTTGTATAATGAACAATGTGATCATGAAGGCAAGCTTAAGACTTTACTTCAGTTCAAGGATTATAAAGTTATTTGCATTGCTATACTTTACTCTCATATTTTGTCCAAAATATGCCGTAAGAGCCACTTGGAAAGAAGGTTCTGGCACTGGTTTCAGTCAGGTATGACTGATTACGTAATATCATAATCTGGTAATATTTTTTAGAAATTCTAGAATCCCCGAGATACATGGGATTAAGACTAGTTTACCTGCAGTATTTTCCGAAAATGCCATGAGCTACGACAAATTAGCAAATATTTCATTGACAAACATTCGAAATAACCACGGTCAGAATAAGTATCGTGAATCATAGCGATTTATATAATGCTCTCATGCGTTTCAGTGTTGTCACGCAATTATTATTTTAAAACACCTTACAAATTTATGTTTTTACTTGCTGCATGACTGAAATATATTATTCATTACTACTTGGATCACGTGACATGGCTACAATCGTATTGTTATTTCCTGCTTGATCACGGAGATATTAGACGCAGCACGTCGAGAAAGTTGTTTTAGCAAAGCTATGAACACATCTGAACACATCTAAATGCCATTAATTTTCACACAATTTTTCCCATATATAACCAATTCTATAATTTATGTATTTTGAACTTGAAAATGATGACATGGAGTCATCGAAACATCACTCTTTACAGAATACTTTCTGAACACATCTATTTTAGATCTTCCATATAAACAACATTGGATAAAGCCCACTTTGTTTGCATTAATTAATAAAAGAAAATCAGTGTGTGTAGATGCATTGTTGGTTATCATTGTCCATTCTTTGATCAAGACAAAACGCATTTGGCGTTCATTGACGCAACTATTCGTTATGATATATTAAGAATCGATCTTTCCCATCATTCCAGCCGATTAAGGGGACAGAAAGAGAAATTTCTAGCTTCCATCTTCGTAAAAAAATCCCAGAAATGAGAAGAATATTTAAAGCATGCACTGCCACTAATAATAATAGTATTATTCTGATCATGTAAATTGAAAGATGAATATCATAGTTAGCTTTCTCACGAATAAATTCCTGGAACATGCTAGCGCAGTTCGAAGCTACGCTTAATAAAAATCAAATTTTCATTTCGTACTTGGAAAAAAAATGCTGCTTGTTCGAAAATTTGAAAACACTGAGATAAATTAAACTAAAAACTATGTTAGGCCGCAAAGGGGTAGTAGCGCAGATGTTGGAAGGTGGAAGTTGTGATAGAGAACAACAAATTGAGATATATTCCAACTTACTTTTGAATTGAAGTTTGAAATAGTCGTTTTGTGAAAAGTTCCCTTCCTTTCGTCGTAGCTTCGAAGTTTTCGTTCTCGTCAAATTTGCCAACGGCGTATTATTTATGGTTTATTCCTTCATCACGACATGGTTTCAAACTAATGAATAACAATTGTTGTCAATGTTTTTAAAACACCATGACCTCATTGGTCCAGTGTGACGTCAATTGTTGTACGGTCTGATAAACCTCTGACACTCGTCGCCAGTCCCCTGATAAACTGCGAAACCCTGGGGCTTGTCTAGTCTGGCCATGTTCTCGTTAGATGTGACTGGGAACGAGTAATCTACTGCTGGCATAGCGATATTTCAGGTCATGTGACGTTTATATTAGTGATTTTAATCCGCAAACCAACCAATCTGGTTTTCGAAACAAATGATTTTTTTAAATTTGAACAACAAAAAGAGTCTGTTTAAATTTGCCATTTAGCAATATTATCATTTATTAACATAAACATGAGGACGCTTAAAAAACATCGATATTAGTTTTATTTTATGATTATGTAATCCAGTTACTGTAATAATTGTCACGGGATGCTTAGTCAGCAAATTGCCAAATATGAAATAAAATTTTAAACATAGCTTTTATACAACTGAGCAAACCTTGAAACCTTATTTTATTTTTTTCCAGATCCCGAGTTATTTTTTATTTGTGTCTGGCCTAATTTCTTTAATCATGGGAGGATGAAAACAAAACTGAAATGCAAAACATGTTCCTCATACAAGTTGA
This sequence comes from Desmophyllum pertusum, assembly GCA_029204205.1. Lineage (NCBI taxonomy): Eukaryota > Metazoa > Cnidaria > Anthozoa > Scleractinia > Caryophylliidae > Desmophyllum > Desmophyllum pertusum. The sequence continues at coordinate 414,082 of MU825898.1, forward strand.
CCTGAAACCTGTTTGTTTTCTGTCGGCCTGGCAGAAAAGCTCCCTCCTGCGACGGAGGACAGGTTCGAAAGAAATGACCCTCGCACAGGATAGCAACCGGAAATCTACTGAGATTAGACAACGCAATTTTAATCGTGTCCAGTTTGGATCATGCGTACCTAGTTTTTTCCCCCTACAGTTTTAAACCATTATGACCATTTTTGAAAGGTGCTAGGTCACCGTTTGCAGATCTTGAAAAAATAAGCCTAATTTTTTTTCAAGATTGTCGTTTGCTACCCATCTTAATCTTTCCCATCGTTTATTATTGTTTGGTTTATCATCACTTCTTTGGTGTTTTCGATCTTAGTAAACTGTTATTTTAAAAGTTTCCTTCGATTTGAAGGTAATTTTGTATATTAATCTCTTATTTGAATTGAAGACCAGCTTGTATGTGACAAAATCTAAGTTAGCGTGACTGTGGACCGGGTTCAACATCATGTGCTGAATTTTTCACATTATGATATGTAAAACAAAAAAACATCGATATCTCGGGGCGCCGCTCATGCGTGATGGTGGCGGAAATAAGACCAATATAAACAACAACGACCTCCCATTTAATGAGACTTTTTAAAAAAAGTCACAGTAGAAATTTCAATCGTTATATGAAAGAGCCAGGAAATTTAATTTATCATCGTGATAACAGATCTAGTGTGCCTACGTAGGCATCTATACTGAAAAAACCAAAACAGTGAGCTACAGAGAAAATACTGAAGCGGTAAAAACAAATAGTAAACACTTATGATGAGACAATCTGCGCTTTTCCTATACAATGGGCCTCTTTGTATCCATAAAAAAATATAACATCGATATAGTTGCCTGCATAGAAAAGAATATATTCCTAAACAGAACATGCATTTAATTAGAGAGAAACATTAAAATGCAACAATGATGACAAATGCAGTCCAACAATATCAATTGAAATCATCGTAAGAAACACAACGCAATGTTAACTTTCAATTTTGTGTTCCTGTCATTAACTATAATACGTCTCACTATTAAGTCATTACAAGTGTGTCATTCCGAATGTTTACTTAAAAATTAAGAACCAGTTACAACAGCTTTGCTCTCTCGAACTTGCTAATGATCGGGATTTGATGTTTACGTTATTGGCAACTATTTTACAACGTTAAGTCGTACGATGTAATTTGTTGGATTTTTAAAGTCAATTCTCAGGTGTTAAGTCTCCTCGAAAATCAACTTCAATTAGCATCAATTCGGTTTCGATCAAACGAGGTGATATATCGTGGTAAAACAAGGTGTTATTAAACAAGTACAATGAATGAATGGCAGTGTATCTTTTTTCGCTATTTGCTCGATCGCTTCATAGCTGATAATGAATTAAGATGTTTTGAATGTTGCTCTATTTACGTAGAGTCGACCAAATTCAAAACCCTGTTATATTATTAAAAGTTATTTTACCTACGACCAATTTGAAAATACTTGATGGAGAATGCAACCGGGATGCAGTTAAATTCCTTGGAAGCCCTTCGTCGATCAATTTTGCCAAGTCAATTTTGCCAAGTAGAGACATACACGTTCTATTTCGAAGAAAAATCTACCAACGAAAACGTTTAGGCTTACCTTGAATAGCCTGTGTTCCTTCGCTGCGTTCCGCGTTTATGAGCGATACCAGTGCATCATCAAAACACAATATTTGTCCAATTGTTCGGGATATATTGGACTCCTCGTTCTAATTCGCGCTAAAATGAGTCATACTTTATCAGTTGGGGAAATTATAAACCATAGTACCTATATCTGCGACAATTTCATGGCAGTGATGCATTTCTCAAGAGCAAATACAATAAATCGTGCAAAGATTTGGATAGTGATAACCATGTAAACACGACGCCAAACTAAAGGCGGAGTTCTTTTATTCTTTGCAAAGCTCAACTCCTTTGAGAAAACTTGGTATGCATATAGCTTTAAGAGAATTTGTTAAATATGAATTTATTATCGTATGATGAACAAAGCAATAATTATTCAGATACTTCAAGCGAAGTACTTATAACATTTTTTTTTTTTTGCAACGAGATGCATTTTTCAATTATGAATCAAGGCCGGGTTCTTTTGAAAACTGACCTGCAAATGACGAAAAGAAATATAAATTGTGAAACGCGAATATTATAACTTCATTTGTTTACATGTGAACAATAAAGCAATCAATCGACTTTAGTAAGAAATTTAAATAACCAAAACGACGATGAATTCTTTTTGAACGCACTGTGTACTTAAAATAGTGTATTGGAACTCATTTTTCAACTCGCCAAGATGGACACTTTACTCCGCATCTACATACTTTTTAATGTTAAATTAGCTTGTTGTGGACAGTAATAGAACTATATGAAGTTTACCTATTCCAACATTTATGTTAAAGTAACAAAAACCACCTTTCGTGATCGTGGATGAATGATATTTTCATAGGTATGCTAAAGAACCACAGGTGCTATATATTAGAATGTTCGGTAGATATATCTCAAGCTAATTGTCATGAAAGTAGTTAAACTTACGATAATTTGTGGCTAGGCCAACATAATTTGTCTACAAACCAGGGGCGGATCCAGGATTTTTGGATAGGGGGGTCCCAGGGTTTTCCCAAAAATGTGAAGTAGATTGAAGGATTTTTTAGGAAATAGGCGTCAGTAGTAAAGGCGCGGAGGGGGTGTTTGGCGGCCTCCCCCAGAAAAAAAATTGAGATTTCAGGCTCTGAAAAGTGCATTTTGGTGGATCCTGGAGATGGGTTTGCTATGGATAATGGAGAAAGCAAAAAAACCCTAAGGTCTGATAGGGGGTCCGGACCCCCCGACCCTCCTCCTGGATCCGCCACTGCAAACCCCTATTTAGAGAGTTAGTCGCCGTGTGGTGTACATTTATTATAGCGGAATATGGTGATTCAGCTTCAAGGCTTGAATATTAATTCAAATCTTGCTCATTACGATACATGGTGGCTGGTTCAAATTCACCATCCTGCCACTAGCTTGGTACCCTGGTCCCAAAGGTTTTCTTTCTTTCTTTCTTTCTTTCTTTTTTTTTCTACCGAATTCGATCGAAGCGAGTCGAAGTGGAAGCGCACCAGATAATAAAACGCGAATGCGATTGAGAAAGAGTAGGATCAGGGTTACTAGCTTGGATTTCTGCTCGATAGTCGCAAGTTCAACTCTTCAGGCCGCGCTTTGTAAATAGCCAACTGGTTAGCCTCCTACCAGTTGGGATTCTTAACAAGTTTATATTTAATTTGCAATATTTTTGGCACAGTAGTACTAAATACGTTGACCCTTGAATAAAGTTATTTATTTTAGTTTTATTGACATGTATTCATTTTATGTTATTCATTCTGAGAATTCGCTGGTTCATCAAGGCAATATCTCCTAGTAGATGATTCAGTGATTTTCTCTACTCGTCACCTCTCTGTTTTTACTGAACGCTATATTGTTCTTGTAAGAAGCTCGCCTCTCTCTGAAGTATCCACTATATAGTACCTAGGTGCTAATAAGCTTATGATGACTTGCAAGTTTGTTTGTACTTGGTTAAGTTTTTTCTCCGCTGTTTCATTAAAAAAAGAGATTAGAGAGAAGAACTTAACCCTTTCACTCCCAGAGTCAAACCTTGAGTCAATAAATGTGGCTGTACAGTCTGTGGATGAAACCCTCATGTGTGACCATTCAAATGAAAGCTACTGAGCAGAACTTTCATGTGGTAATATTGGTTTTTGAACATTTTGCAAAATTAATTTTTATTTGTTTTACTCGATTTTCAATTTAGCACTCTTGGGAGTGAAAGGGTTAAGCCACCGTGTAAGTACAAATAATAAACACCTCCACCAGCAAATAATATAGTCTCGGAATGTGAACAACATCACTATATAACAATAAAAACATAAAAAAATGGCCAGGAAAATAAAACTTTCATAAGAATACATAAATATTAAAACGGCTTTTTTCCAAAGCAGATCAACAGTTTTTTTTTCAGAAATTGATTTTATGGCAGTGACTCACTAGGGTCTGGAGACTACCACATGCATGAATTTGATTGGTCAAAGCCGATATTTATCACGGTCAATATATTCTCCCATCTAGATAGGTTGCCAATTGTCAGCAATTTAACGACAAGTTTGTTCACAGTATCAAGATGAATAGATTGACATAAAGTATATAATATATTTATTGATGTAGAAGAAATGACCAGTTCAACTGGTTTTCGACAACAAGGCAGTCTCAATATAAATAAACCCAAACTGGTCCCTATGCATTCATTGTTTCTGAAAGACTTTCCGTCATATCAAAGCCTTATTCACGATAGCCGCCATGACTATATTCTGACTTGTAAACTACGCAAGCAGTTTATTTTTTTACAAAAGCGTCAAAACAACTCGTATTCAAGCGTTTCGTATGCCTGTGAAAACATTATTCAGTATACAAAGAAATTGGTTAAAATCTCGCGATTTTAAGTTTGCCCCCTTATAAATCACGTGGTTAATTTGTATATTATACAGTATGAAAACCATCATGGCGGTTATCATGAATAAGGCCATCATTTAATTTTATCACAAAATAATCCTTGAAGGATTGGTGACCCTTTTGCTGTTTTCGTTTCCTTGATGCTTGTATTGTACGTTTGAACAAACATTCATTTCCCATCGGCATCTCTGATTGACACTCTCGGGTGTACTGCTATTATACTGTGTACCAAGATTATTTTGTTTATAAACACGTTTGAAAAAGTTGCTTTAATTTGGGCAAGCCGTGCATAGCAAACACATTATCTGTTCAGGGTTAAAGCTAAAGGAACGGCAACGTGAAGAAAATTGAATGCAATATATGCAGGTTTCTTTTGCTCATACATGGAGAGTCAAGTCAGCTGACTCTAAATTGTTTCAGTTTAATAGCCGAGATGACGTCGTTTTAACTTGACATGTAACGCTTTAATTATTACAATGGAAGGCCAGTCCGCCACATGTTGATGGCAGGGGGCTTCTAAGCTATTGGCTAACGTCCTCTAACACAGCAACATTATTTGCTTAATGACATTGAAAAGAGTCAACCAGGCGATGCTTGGAAGCGTGGGAATTTGTAAAGCAACGAGCTTTGGCCGAAGATAGATAGATATTAGAAAGGCAAATTCTTCATTGCTTAAGGTAGGAAAACGTTTTTGCTTACTTTAACCTATTGCAAACAAGTTTAAGAATTTTTGGACATGTTACACTGTTAAAATGCCGGCTTAATCTTGTTTATGATGAACTGACAATGGCGACATGTTTTGAAATGCACAAGGAATTAAGGTAGTTACGAGCGCTCATAAGTTAATTATGTACGTAGTATATATACGATATATTTTGAAGAAATAAGAAAGAAACATATGATTAGTTTACAATATAGCATTTTTCGTTCTTATAGATGTGCTGGCCAAAGTGACTAAAATTCAATAAGCCTTGCATGACTTCAGATAACTTTTGTTCAATTATTTAATGTTGCTCATTTCCAAAAGTTAAATGCAGCTGTTGCCCGAAAAATACCAAATTGTTTATGAATGTTAGTAAACGGCACGCAAAAATGTTGTTGAATCTTGCGTTTTCTGATGCTAATACTTTTAATTTATTTCTCACCTTCAACAAAGCAAAAGGATTGAACATGCTACTGTTGTCTCGTACGCAGGCCTTTGTTTAATTTCGCTTTAACAGTTTTTAAATTAAAGAGCATTTATTAATTGAATATGTTGCATTGAGATTTTACAAATATTTGATATACGATCACCCACCGAACGAGCGCAAAAGAAACTTGAACGAAATAGAATTATTGAAATTCCGAGAGGTTTGTTCACGGTCAAAAGTTCAAAGTTTAGAATATTCTAGTAAGCAAAAAACGTATTAACATTTCATGCTTCAGTATGCCTATAGTTTCAAAATGATTAAGACAAATCATCTAGAAGCATCTCTTTGTTTTTAGTGCAAAGAAACGTTAATAATTATAAGCCCTTTTAGTAGCTCGAATTCATGAAATAACAGTTCATTTATGGTTCAGCGAGCGGGCTTGCGTCAAAACGAACTTGCTAGAAACTATTTTTATGATATTTTGTATCGCTAATATACTACATGGTGACTACAACGATTTATAATTGCCTGTTAATTTTTAGAGTGATTTTACTTTACCGGTGAAATAAATCCAATATTCAAAACTCTTCTTCGAGTTGTTTGTTTGCGTGTTAACCAAAAAAAACACAGGATAATTAATAACTAGACAGTACAAATGAACAACAATTAACAATAAATAAATAAATCAAAGGTACACGGCCTTCTAACAGAATAACAAATTACTCCGAGAGATATTTGGTGTTAAACTATATCTAGTCTAAGAAAGCAGCCCTTTATCAAATTAGTGATGGCGTATTTTAGTATCAGTACTATATGTAAAAGCAGTTTCAAAAAAATAAATACGGTATCATACTATATGGTCCACTAGCATGTAGCATTGAGCATTTTTGTTTCCATCCTTGTTTTCTAAGCTGGTTTACACTGCTCGAAATCAGAAAATGTTCGCTTAGTCGGTGTACCTTATTGAAGTCTGAACGAGCTACTATCATCATGGCCTAAAAATCCCAGATAAATTCCTGACAGCAGTATGACGTCATGGCTCTGAACCATGAAACTCTAATTCAAGAATAAAAACAGATGACGTAGATCATTGCTTGAGCTTGCAAGTTTTTGTTTCTAGAAAACATTATTTTTATTCGTTATTTAAACAATGGAAGAATCAGTACTTTGTTGCTAAGATATTTTGAATACCGCTGCAAAAATTGTTTATAAAGGTTAGTTCCATCAAAATACGGTTCATTTGCGAGTGCGTGCAAATGCGACGATCAGTACATTTTCGGTAAAATTCCCAGTGTCGAATTTAGAAAGAGGAAGTTTTACGGAACACTTTTAGCATTGCCAGAAGGTAAGATGAAGCTTTAATTGATTATGTTAAACAGAATTTGAATATGAAGGCTTGCATTGAACACGTACAGTCTCTCTAAATTGCTGAAATACAAATATGTAATCTATTAATCGTTACATATTATGGAGTTTTATAAATTGTAAACTTCAGGATTACGTTTTTTTTTTTATTACGTTTTTTTCTTCCACGGCGAAGCTTTAACTTCTGAAATCTGATGACTTTTATTTATAGCTTTTCTGCCAGTTATTAATATTTTATGATAAACTTAAGATCTCTGCAGAGCCTCCTTTGAATTTACGTTCGAAACAGCTAGGTTAGATGACGGGCCAAAAAATAACAACTTTCGTAGTCAGAGTGAAATAGTTATTCACTATTAATATCACATGCGATGTTTTGTGCACGCAAACATTAACAGACGTGTTTCAGAACAGTTTTATTTAATATGTAAGCTATTTATAGAATTAATTCACAGGCAAATTAACCGAGCGATGCAAATATCGATGGGCTCCAGATAAAACCTGTCTTGTTAATGACGTTTTGACGTGTTTATTGGAGAAGACCTGCCAAATATAGTTAAACGCCTACATAAAATCATTTTTATGTAATATATATATTTGAATTGATGCCTATCTTTTCAGTCAGCATAATATTTTAAAGTTTGTTTTTATTGTGTAAAAGACTCATCTTATCTACCTCCACCCAAGCATCCAACCATGTACATGTGTCTGTCAGAATAAGACATCACTTCAATTTACAGCAGCATTGCAGTAAGTTGGGTTTCCTCTCCGATTTTAAAAGCTGCATTGAATTGTACAAAGTCGAACAGCAAAATGTGGTGATTCTACTGCAAAGCGTTTAACAACGGTCAGATCTGCTACCTTGTTATCGGTCGCATTGTTCATCTATTTTAAGGTATGACTTTGGAAATTTTACGAAGCTCACCGTTCTTAGCAAAAAAACCTTATTAAACCATGCACAGGAAATATTTCACTGTAATACACTGCCACTTTGTTTTCAAAGGACTAGATAACTATTTTAGGATCATTCTCATGTAAGAAAGCTTCAGTAGTCTGATTAGTAAACATATTTACTGGTTCTCGATGAAGATAACTTTTTGCACGATGTTTGAATTGTTCCAGTGAAATAGATGTCTGCTCGTAAATACTTGGCAAATACATACAAGGCAAAATCGTTCACTAATTTTATCCCATTTTTTGAATCCACAATTCACAAATTGTTTACTTATTTCTAATGGTGTACACGAAACGTTTCACGAATTAGTATACCTAGTATATCCCGCTGCGGAAGTTAATGCTTCGCGACATAACTGAAAAACACTGAAGACAGGTGTTTAGCAAGTCCAATATGCAAATAATCATCAACGAAATAAACTTCGTGGACTATAATACACATATCGAAACACACTGCGTATAGTTTTAGTTTGGTTGCAGCGTTCTTGAGATTTCATGTCAAGCCTTCTACTATCTCAGTCAACTTGTCGCCGATACCAAATCATCTCGACGTGTCATTTGTATTTCCACAGATCTAAATGGAGCTTTGGTGGATCGTTCTGGCTGGTTGCGGGGGAGGTCTTCTCTTGTTCGCTTACGTGGCGGTTGTAATGTATAAAATATTTCGACGCAAGAAGAGGTGAGACTTACATAACTCTTCATTGACGATTCTGAGACATTTTGTCACAGGTTTAAAGGTTTCTGCTGCTTTTAAACAGCTAAGGTGGTGATTTGACTTTAATATCTTCCACGGATCATGATATGTGATGATTTAACGGAATACATGCCAGTGTACCTACTGGAGCTACTAGAGTCACGAGTATCTTTGAGAGATCTTCACAAATTAGTACTGAACTATGAAATCAACTTTTCCCTCGTCCCTTCTCAATGTTGGGCTTCCAAGCAATGTTGTCGACGAAGTATATCAAATGGTCACGTTTACAGGCATACTAACTAGTACCCACTTGGTAGATAACACTCCCGGACACTTGCAAGTTTCATGGTCCGGCGTGCTTGCATAAAAAAAAAACACCATTTCAAATGGCCATTTGTATATAATCGAAAAACCACTTTTTATTCAGTCTGAAGCAGAGATGGAGATCCGTAACTGTGGAATGTTGGTACCACGGCTGCCGTAGTTATCTTACCTGATTGTTATAAGTTTACCAAGTTTGTGGTTATCTTACTGACCATTACATTTACAATGTTTGGTGCTTTGTTGCAGGTTACAGATGAACCATGACCACGATCCTGAACGTCTCACAGACGACAAAGATTGGATAGTTCACGTCAGTACAAGAGAGCTTCCAGATAGGCGGGAAGATGGCCTGTGTATGGATACTTTAACAAGGTCCACCAAAATTCGTCGAAAAGCGTCCATTGTGTCCAAACCAAACCCGTTGGTAAGCCAGATCCCAGGGTCTCCCGAGGCGGTCCCTCAATCAGTGTTGAACGTAGGAGTGCCTGCTATGTCCCCACAGAACAACCCCAGTGATAAACAGAACGGATGCAGCAAGAATCCGCGGCTGGAACTACACGAATCAGCAGGGGAATCGTCACAAGTCAGGCCGATTGTGGATCCAAGAAGCAGTCCCGAAGTAGTCAAGAGATCTGAATACACCTGGGAGACGATTTTACGTCAACCCAGCGACGTAAGGGTAAAACGAAGTCGATCATTTAATTGGGACTATCCAGAGTACACTAAACCAGCAAAACCTAACGGGACTACTCGTTCTTTGTATTTTGACAAAGAAGTCCAAGAGCAACGTGTTGTTCAGAGGAGCAAATCCCTTAGAGGATACACAAACCGTACATCGTCCTCAAGCCATGCTGCTGAAACACCTCCGTTCAACAAAATAATCATCTCCGTGAAAAGAAAGGGTGAAAAGACTAAACGAAAGAAACCATCGAAGAATCCTGAGGATCAACGAACTGTCACCGACGCTGGAAACGTAAAGTCTGTTAAAGTGAAAAAAGGCAAAGCTACTGAACAAACCAGGAAGGTCAACCGATCTGGGTCTGCACCATCTATGGGAGCCAAGGAGAAGGTGGTAAAACATGAAGTAAACGGCATTCCAAAGCGAAGACATTCGTATCGATGGATTCCCGAGCCGGATTACCAATCCGTGTCGATCGAGGAGCTTGTTTCAGCTACTCAGAAACGAGACAAAGCCATCAGTGCAGATCACGTGTGTGTCGTGGAGATTCACAATTCGCCGAAAGATCGTGATCCAATAGTTAGCACTGTCGATACCGATTCTCAAGTGGTCAACATATCACAGAGCACGTCCAGTCAGCAACCAAGTCCATCACTTAAAGAACAAAATAATTATAGCACTATAATTGACTTGGAGAGTACATTACCAGTGCCTGGTGTTGCCAAAAGAATGCCATCAGTTCTGAATGCTCAGAGCCCTGAAGACAACGAGGGAACAAAAATTGAGAGCACGAATACTAGAGAAAGAAAATTATCTGTCAAAAATCGTGTTCAAAACTTCGAGACCCAAATTTCCCATGGAGTGCCAAGTTCTGGCCACTCCCAAGCAATTACTTCAGAAAGAAATTACTACGTTGATACTACAGCACCCTCCACAATCGACAACAACAACAATTCCATAACATTGCCAAATTCGAGAACAAAGCAAGCTGCGAGTGAGACGAGGACAGAACCTAACATCAACAACAGCCAAACTCGTCAGCCATCGTCGAAAACTAAACCATCAGAAATCAGATCAATTGGCAAATTGACCATCGTCAAACATGTCGAAACGCCTGCTCGAAGAGATCCTGAAAAGACTCTCAACAACCCGATAAGAGAGGATCCAGCAAAGAATTTAGAGATAGCTTCGTCTACAAAGTTGAGGCAATTAACAGATACAAAATCGACAGGGAATGCGACCATTCCACTGAGGGAAACAGAGGAGCCGAGACAAATCAAACCATCACCGGTACCACCACCACCTCCACCACCACCATTTACGACGAATCCATGGTCTTCCGGCCAAGCCCGGGGCAACGATGTGAAAACAACAATTTCACCAAAAGACATGCAAAACACGAGCGCTGCAGTCGTGCAAAGAGCAAAAGAGCAAAAGAAGCCATACCGCTCACTATTGAAGAAAAGAAGAAAACCTGGAAGCGGGAACAAATTGTGGATAAACTGCACGGCGATCGAGCAAGGAATTCAAACCAGAACTACATATTTGGAACAGGGCTGGCTTATCAGTCCTGCATGCCTGAACTGCAGAATAAGCTCAAGCAACTGGCACTTGCGAAGTAATTTAGAGCATTTTGCTAGCCAACTGTGTAAAATAGCTGATCAATGATATGGACAATGAAAATAACTTTAATATTAATCCTTGAAGAACTAGGCCCCATTTACACGAACGCGGTTTCAAATCTACACGGTTACATGATTTCGTAACCGTGTTCAAAAGGACACGTTTTTTTCCGTTTTCGGTGCAGTTACATCATGGCCGTGAAGGATTCTGTCCGATGGGATCTGGACACGATGATATCTTGACGCGCCGTAATTTTTATTCAACATCGCGAAACTTAAAAAGAAAAGACGTGAGCTGAAATAATGAACTGCTAATCAAAACCAAGCGCTGCGTTCAACATTTCAATTGTTTTTAAATCTACACGGCTACCCCGTTTACACGGTACTTGTAACCGTATCGTTTTGAAAACGCTCCACTTTGGGCAGCCTTTTCAAAAGTATACGGTTACACATCGTTGCCATGTAAACAGAAGGCGTAACCGTATACAAAACGATACGATTACAAATGAAACCGTGTTCGTGTAAACGGGCCCGGGCCTTAGTCAGTGTTCTACACGTTATGGGCAAGCGCCATTTTGTGAAGATTTGTTAACGTTTTAGTATTCTGAATGAATTGAATATAGGATACCTAAGTCCACCATCGTGTCCAGAGTCCATTTAGATTCTTAAAAGCCACTCACATTTTTTTGCAGAAAAATATAAGTTGAAAGCAACATGCTCTCCAAGGCTTTTACTCGGCCTTTCATTGAAAACTGCGTCAGCCAACAAGTAAAAACGATCATTTGCTAAATTGGTGTGATTATTGATCATAAATTAAATCTGGACCAACGACGTTTCGAGTGTCAGCTGTTGGTCCTCGCGCGTCCTGTAATACATTTTGTTAGGAATGTGGCAAGAATCTTGCGTTGGTTGGTTGTTTCCTATTGAATATTGTATATGACAATATAGCTTTTGATAGAACACTTTAAGACGAACAGACGGCTAACATTTGGTAAGTGTTATATCTTACCAAACAATATGTAGAGTTTATAATGTAAATATACAATGGACCATTTTGAAATGCAGCCTCTTCCGGGCTTTGATAATTTTTATTCCATAGAAACTGTTAATAGCAGTTTTTGACAAAGCAGTAAAATTATATATGCTATTATTGCGTATTGTTGTTCTTGTTATGAATGCATGGGAGTATAACTGCAAGTAGTCTCTCCTTCTCAATGGTCGCCGAGGTAAAATTCCCTTTGTAAACGGACGATGCCATTCGTAAGAACTTAGTTTCATTTTAAAGTTATTTTGAATAAAGTAAAAGAACGAAACCCTGAAAGTCGAACCCGGGTCATTCACATCACGAGTGAACTCCCTAACCACTACACTACGAGGGGCTAGCTGACAGAAGGCGGTAGTTTTTAAATTATATATAGTGTAAATATAAATAGGTAGTGTTACGCTTAGGAGCGCTATTCGCCAGGCTAACCAGAGTGCCTTGTACGCTAACCGGAGTGCTATTCTCAGGCTGACCGTAGGCTAACAGGTGCGCTGTTCTCTGCTACCAGGGATAGCATCGACCGTTATGAATGGCATCAATCGTTTACGAAAGGGAAATAGGCGTCGCCGAGCGAGAAGCAAAACAAGCAACACCAATGTCTTATTTTCGTCTCGCGCGGTTTGCTCTCTGACCTCGCTCAAGGATGATTGAGGTTATAGCGGGACAACTCGCAGTCTAGAAAAAGAGATTATTTAAAATAATGAAGCTCAACTCACTGTGTCTCTGCATTCTTCGATTTATTACGACAATAACAAAAACAGTAGCAGCTGCAGCATCATCTACAACAAGCCATTTGTTCACAACATTCGTTTCAAAACAACGATTGACTAAATTGACAGTATCAGCGTGAATAACAACATTTTGATTTCGTCGTTTACTCAACGCATCACAGAAATCAATTTGATTTTAAAAATGTTGAGCAGTTTCTGTTGCTTTTTTCGAAGGAGCCGGACATGAAGGAAGTCTAGTCGCGTCACTACCTCCACTGTGAGAAGGAAACACCGCTGGGACTCCTGTTAAGAAACAAACAACAATTGTTAAAGGAGTTATGTGGCGATATATCAAGTCATTTTTAGTGTAATGTTTTGTACAATATTACCTTCAAAGGAAACCTCAACATAATAGCTCACTATGGTAGTCTGTTTACCCGCCATTGGCGAATTTTGTAAATAAAAACCACAAAGTTAATGATAAGTCAAAGAAGAACAAGGATGGTGAAATTGAGATGAATAACTAACGACGAATTTTTCACGAACCGACAAACCTTTCCATAAAAATGATCTTTACCACTCTGCAAATATTTATGTCATTTTTCTTGATTATTTGGACCAACCTGGTTGAATTTGTTATAGCACAGAAAAGAAAAACTTCCACTGCTGGGGTTTGTGTTTGTTTTCCTTGGAGGCAGGGAATATAATCCTGTATTTGGTCTTGTAAAACTAAACCATGACATCTTCCTTTGGAAGTGAATGTGTGTATTACTTACTGCGGGCAGCCGCCGAACGAATCAAAGCCAGAGGAAGCTTGCTGCTGTTGCTGCTGCTGCTGCTGCGGCTGTTGCATACCACCAAACCCTTGTGTACCAGGCATAACAGCCATAGCACCAAACGACGGAAGGTTCGACTGCGTTGCCAAATTACCGAACGAAGGGCTGCCTGCAGACCTGTCGATCAAAACAAGCTCGGAGGTTTTTGACAAAATATAAACCTGCGTGCACACCGGCTACGAATAAATGGGGAAATCGAAGCTATAGTAAAACCTATGGTAAATAGCCGACTAATGTGACACCGATTCAGTCGCAAAAGTGAAACCATTTTAGCTTCCCAATGCTATCTCAATAAATCATGAATGAATAGATCAATAAAGAAATGCTGCGGACAAAAAATCAATTTCTTTTTACGAGGGAGTCGGGTGGAGTGGAGAAGATTAATTGACTTAAGTTATCTTATTCGCGAAAAAAACCCCGAAATTAAAGTGTTGTGAACATGGAATCAGGTGGTCTTATAAACTTACTGTCCAAATCCACCAGAACTCGCACCTCCAAAAACCCTAAAAGCAAAGGAAGAACATTACACTGTAAGTAACTCAGTAGCGGGTTTACATACTGCTGCAATTACCAACATAGAAAATAACTGATGCATTCAAGAAACATTTCAAACAGAAGGTTGAATCTTTTTCTTTTGTTTTAACTTGTGAGTGGGGAATGGGGGAAGGGGGGATCAACGTCGTTAACTGTATAGCGTCACGTTTTAAATCAAACGACCCCTACCCTAAAAAATATTCACACAAAAGATCTGCTTATAACACTTACCCTCCAGATGGACTAGCGCCCAGACTTCCTTGAGGGGAGCTACCAAATGCTGGAGCACCTCCAAATGCAGGAGCGGAACCAAATGAAGCGGCACCACCAAACACGGACGCCCCGGAAGTGGGTGAACCAAAGGGCTGTGATGAACCAAACCCTGTAGCAGCTGGGGAGAGAAGTCACATCCAGAATCACACCAGCTTTCGAGTTGAAATTCAAGTTAGAATTCATTCGTAAGGAGTTATCCTATAAAATTCACTAAAGCATGTTGGTTAGAAATGCTGTATTGACGACACCCCTTACCAGACGGTGACGAGGCACCGAAACCAAAACCAGAGGCAACCACGCTACTGCCCTGAGCACTGAACGAGCCTCCTGAAAATCCACCAGAGGACTGGGATCCAAATCCAGATTGATAAAATGGGCCACTGCCAAATGCTGGCTTCGTCGTTGAATCACCCATCTGAGATATGAGATATGCATGGTCATGATCTAGTTCCTTTTTTCTTAACATTAAAAATTCCAGTAGATCAATACATCACAGGAGGACAGTAATATGTTCTTAACACGATATCAAAGAAGTAAAGAAAAAAACAGCAACAACAACCTGACATTATATCACCTCTGCTCGGTAAATTACATGGACTCATTAAGAGGTGAGTTTTTGTTATTACCTTTATTGATTTGAACGCTAATTACATCTATTAAATACTAATTACTACTAAGTTCTAATTACTAACTTATTACTAATGACCAACTGGTACTCCAGTTTATTTTACAAACCTTAAATACATCAGCTCCTGACTTCCCACCAAACAATGAAGACTCTACAGTTGGAAAGGAAGCATACATAAACTTATTTAGGCATAATATGATTATTATCACAACAATTAAACACAATCTACATCCGTGTCGGTATATCGGATGACGCCTGTTAACTCGACCGATATAAACATATTGCAAAATCAAGTGTTGAAATGGAGAACTAGTATACAGGATGAAACTGCACGTCATAACGTGGTAATTAAAAGTAACTTTGTGGAACGAGAGTTACTCCTTTGACTCACAAATCCCTCATTGTCTATAACCCCACTACACCCTCCTAATTTACCTCCACACACCCCCTAAAGCAATGTTACATCACTGGACAAAATAAGAAGAAACAAGAACTAACGTGTGGTAGTTGCCGTTTCAAATACTTGAGTGATGCCAAATGGGTTGGCCTTGTTGGCCTGTGAGCTGCTTTGCCCTCCTAAGCCAAAGTCACCAAATCCAAATCCCAAAGCTGAAAGACCAGAAAGGTGGTTTATAGTTAGTTACTGTAAGAGGTATATTGTTGGCTTGATACCAAGTTACATTGATGTACAGACACAGGAACCACAATGCTGTCATCTGGCGATCTCAATTTCTAAAGCATACAATGGAAATGTAATATAAACTCCATTATAAGAGAACAAATGCTACACATGGACATCGTGTCACTGATTAGAAAAGAGTGAAAAATTTGGAAATTAAAAAAAAATCCTAAACTTCAGTTCCATAAACATCATCTATAGATGTACAAGTTGAAGCATCATATCAGTGGACATGAGGTTGACTCTGGGAGTGAAAACGTTCAAGAACCAGATAAGCTGGTCTCCTTGAAATTCTCATTCTTATGTACCAGATTACTGACTTGGACAGTGGCTTTAACACCATGAACAAGTATCACATTTTATGTATATGTATCGTCTTCCTAAGTTATACTTTATACAAGTTAGGACCTTCCCTTACCATTCTCAGTTGGCTTAGATGCAGTACCAAACCCAGCACTGGTGGTTGGAGCAAAAGACTGTCCAATGGCGGATGTCCCAAATCCTGATCCAGCAGTACCAACTGTTGTGCTTGAGGACCCAAATACTGCTGCAGAACCAAAAGTGTCACCTTGACTACTAACAGGAGAACTGAAAGGCTGCGTACCTCCAAAGGTGCTGCCACTTGATGTTCCAAAGGGCGTGGGGGCAAATGCAGTGGGTGCAGATGCTCCGAACAGGTTCCCAGCAGCAGCAGTAGTAGTTGAAGCAGCTCCCGCTGCACTACTTGCTGTATTTGGAACTGCACCAAAAGCACTCGTAGTGCTTGTGACTTTGCCGAACACACTACCAGTACCAGCAGTGAGGTTGAAGAACTCTGAGGTAGACTCGTCACAGCAGCTGTTGAAGAGGGTGGTGAAAGAGTAGTTAATTGGGAGCTTCCTGCCGGTGCAGCGGTGTTTGTGGAAGCTGCACTGATACTGGGAAAGAATGGACTGGCAGTGCTTGTAGCCGAAAAGGCAGATGCTGCGGAACCTGCTGATAAACCGAGCAGAATACTTGCCGCTGTGGTGGTAGAAGGGGCTGCGATGCCAGTTTTAGCACCATCAGATGACTGGCCAAATAAACTACCTGTGGATGCAGTTGTTGCAGCTGCAACACCAAAAATGCTTGCAGTGGGAGGCGATGTGATACCTGTAGTTGTAGAAGGCACCATGCCGAACTTGCTACTTTCTGACAGGGCCTGAGCAAACACACCTCCAGCACCAGCAGTTACACCACCACCAGATGGTGTAGTTAAGGTCGAGGCACTGGTATCTTTGTTTTCAGATGGAGTTCCTTTAGAAACCTGACCAGGTAGTGTACTAGTTGTAGACGCTGCAGTTGGCACCGCAGGAAACAAATTGTTTGTGTTACCTGCGGCAGATGTTCGCATCAAAGCACTCAAGATGCTGGTAGAATTGCCTCCTGTGTCACCAGCGCCAAACACATTACCCGCATTGCTAGCCGCAGAGAGATCAAGGTTCTTGAAAAACCCTCCACCACTTGGGGTTGGAGCAGAAAATGAAAACCCTGTTGATGGTGCTGCAGTTGTCACTTGCACAGTCTGTCAAAATGAAGACATTGGATTAAAGTTTCAAGTTCAACCCCCTAACATCATAATTGGGTATAGTAAGATGTTATGTTTCTTATACAAGTATATGAGACAAATTGAAATTAGGTCAACCGACCACATTTTAAACAAAGTCTGACCGTCTAAATATTCTTAACTTATGCAACCCGATCCTTTTCTAAAAGCAAACATAATCAAGTGACAGAATACAACAATCAGATGCCTGTAGTTGGATCAGAAGAGGGCAGTATACGAAAAGATAGGAATACTTTATAACACTGGTATTATTGCTAAAATGAAAAATCACTGCAGATGAAAATGAGCCAATATACTATTTAATGCCTTTGATGATAATGTCCCTTCATTCCCATGACTTGCTTACTTTAATATGTCGCTGCTGGGAATGAATAGTTTAAACAACAGTGCAAGTAGTGATTCAAAGCCGTGTCAACCTTATTCTGAAACAGAAACTGTCCATTCACTGGACTTACTTTAAATGGCTCCTCGCTGTCTGGTTGCTTTCCTTCTTGTTCCCCACTTGTTGGCGCTGTTTGAGAACTTATATCTCCCGCTGCAAATAAATTTCTACTTACTCTTGGGCTCGGTGCAATGCCTGCAGCTGGTACAGAGGTGGCCGTTCCTGCCTTGGCAGCATTGGGTGTCACAATACTTGCTGCAGCAGTCTGGCTGGGTGTTTTAGCATCACCAACTGTGTCTTTTGCTTTACTGTTGAAACTAAACGCACTCATTGTGGAAGAGGTTGTCCCAGTGGAGGACCCTAAATTAAACAAAGCACCAGCTGGCGGAGCAAAGCTGAATGAGGAACCGGGAGATGACAACTGACTAAATGGGCCGGCAGCTTGAGTCTGCTGCAACCCACCAGTAGTAGAAGCTGTAGATGAGCTTGGCGCTGCTGGTGCAAATGCAGGTTTGAAGACTGGTGTGGGATTCACAGTGACATTAGGAGCAGCAGTAACCTTGTTTCCACTTTCAGACGTTTGTGGTGGGGCGGTTGGTGGCTTGAAGGTCACCACAGGAGGACCAGGCTTACCACTGTCTGGAGATTTGAAGACGAATTCTGTACTACACTGTGGCTTCGAGGAAGGCTTTTGGGCTTCTGCTGTGGCAGCCATCAATGCTGCGTTTGCAATGGCCTTTGCAGCATTGTTTTCTGTATCATAGTCCTTAGCTTGTGCACCTCCTTGTGTCTGTGGCTTGTAAGTCACAAGTGTTACTGGTTCGATGCTTGCTGAAGGGTCAAGGTTGCTGCTTGACTGAACAACACCTTGTGCTGCACTGGCTCTGTTCATGGCAGCCATTGCTGCAGCAATGTTGGGAGGCGTTTCTGTGCTAATAGCCTTGACAGCTGGAACAAATTCGCCTTTTGGTGGAACAACTGACGAGGGCTGTCAAGAAGATGTAACCAAAAACGATATTAGACTAGATTTGGATGCTGTGTTACAAACAAAGAAACATTCTGCAGATGGAACCCTACATGTATCAGTTACAGACTATGGGCCTCCTCCCCCCTTTTGTCGAAAAATGTAAGACCTCAAGGGACGGAAATGTTTGCCCCTGCAGCCCTTATCCCTTCCCCTTATTTAAAAGGTCCATCTCCTCCCTTTTTATCTGCTACTGGTATGAAGGTTTCAAATGGACAAATTCCCACCTGCCACTTTTCACATGACCAAAACAATCTACCTTGAAACAGAGCTGCAGCCAACGAGTACAGGAAATAAAAGGCACATATAATTTGAGTCAATTATACATGACAAGGATTTGAAAAAAAAGCAACAATCTCGCTTGCATTTATTTCCTGGGATGTAATATGCAATGAATCTTGACAACTTACAAACAAATTAGTTCAAAACGTTTTACCTGTCCCTTGGTTGTAGGAAGGAAAAGGCCACTTGATGCTTTAGCTGGTTCTGCTTGCGTTGCTTGTGATTCATGTGGCTTAATACCTTCATCGCCAGATCTAGCAACTGTAGAAAATGCTCCGATTACAGCAGGCTGTGGGATAGACTTGGCTTGTGAACTGACGGTCTGAGGTGCTGGCTTCTTCAGTTCTGCTCCAGACTGCATAAGTGAAGACGCTGGTCCACTTGAAGTGGCTTTATGGATTGTGTTCCACCGCTCGAGCTCTTGGTCCTCGCATGGTTCCTCGTCCTGAGACCCTTCATCTGAGAGACTTTCATCACTATCAGACTTGTCAATTTGTTCTGAGATAGGAACACCAAAGCCAAAGGTGCCTTTAGATCCTTCTGCCACATCACCTGGCTTTATAGCGGGTGTTGAGGAGTAGAATGGCACGTCAGGTCTACTTGGTTTCACTATGGGTGTCTTGGTAACAGTCCTGGGAACTGCAAAGGAAGTAGTCAACTGTTTAAGTCTTAATTGGCCTCAGTTGAATATGTGAAAATACAAAAGTGTGAAGAACAAGCAGAAAGGTAGACTACATGTGCATGTACAGTCGTGTAACTTGTGACATGGCAAAAATAGGTTCTTGCTTATCATATCTGCTTCAAAAATTAAACACGATTTCACGCAATTATATGTACCAAGAACGTCAAAGGTCAGTAACAGTCCATAATGTGAAAGCGTCATATAGCATTATAAGCAAACTGCACACGATGGAATTTCGTTTTGCTTTGCTATAAAATGATGAAATCAATGTCTTTATGTTCTAAGGAAACCGGGATTCCATAGAGCAGTCGAGAGAGAAAGCCACATAATTATACATGTAGTCACTAGTGATAATTAATATTTCGAATGAAAACTCAGACACAATACAAACACAGTGAACACACAAAAGCACACGTATACGTAAATACCTTGCACAATATCTTGTTTTAATTCATAGCCTTATCTATAATATACACATTCCAACATACGTAATACTGCACTAATCTCAAACTAATGTTCTTTAGATGGAGTATTTTCGTTGAAGCAACATTGTGGCAAGGAATAGCGACAATTCAGTTATTTTGGCAAATCCTCGGAAAACACCCAATTGGCATATTAAGTAGGATTCTTTATAATGTCAACCAGAAATCGTGCTAGCCTGCAGAGCAGGTGTATTTTGGGCGAGCAAGAGCTAAATATTGCATCGAGTGTTAAGCGCCATCTTGGATTAGGTAGACATTGGAGGCTTGGGGCGAAGTGCAGTTTTGCAAATCCAAGATGGCGGCTAAACACGCGAACGAAATGTAATGCAGCGCTTGCCCCCACCAAAAAGGCCTGTACTGCAGGCTGAAATTGTGCAAGCGGTATATCATAGTTGCCACATCGACTTGCCACTACCCATCAACATATAATTATTGTACTATGTGACTTCACAGCATCAGGGATATTGTGACCAAAAAAGCTACCAGCCATCTACTGAAGCGGAAGTGATCATCACTTACCAACCATGCTTCTTCTAACTGGAGTATGTCGTCGTTTCTGAAACATGCTTCTAAGCTGAGCTTGCTTTTGAGGAGATATTGGAGCTGTGTAATAACAGGAAACTAACATTAAGATACTCCAATGTTCGGTGTAGTGTATGCAACTTGTATTATAACCCTTTCACTCGACCCAGAAGCAAGTATCAAGATAATTATTGTGTTTCTAAGTTTTACGTAAGTGGATTAACCCCTAGTGTGTGACCATTCATCTTAAAGCTAATGAGCAGTACTTTCACGCGGTATCTTTTTCTATATAATTATTGCAAAATGAAATTGGCGATTTTTTTTAATTTTGAGCTTCGACACTCTTGGGAGTGGAAGGGTTAAAGACTAAACCATGCTAGTATCACTAAGAAAACACGGAATGTGGTTGTGTTGTTATTGGATCCCAAAATTGCACTAAGTAATTTATTAGAAAGAGTGCATATGAGAGAGAGAAGAAAATGAAAGGAGGAAGCCAAATCGTTGTTTTTACTTAATATGCAACTTTTAATGTACATGTATTCATGAAGTGAAACAAAACTATCTAAGACTATCCACTGGAGTCTGCAGCCTATAATTATGTTGTACCTGAAACGCTTTTTATTGGTGATTTGAACTCTTGTTTTGACACAGAAAATGGATGACCGAGAGAGGACAAGTCATCCCTGAAACCAAAAAGAGAAACAATTATAGTTAGTAATTATACATACGTAGATTATACACAGGAATTTCATTTTTCTTATAATCAAAACAAGAAACAGGCAAGTCGAACTCAAACATCCATTCTATGTTATGCAGTACTGTGAAACTGTCCGTGGTTGTATAGTTGGTGCTACGGTTGTTCAACCACTTGTCACATGTCACTTCTAAGACATTTTCCCGTTGTTTGTCTTGTGGAGAACGGAATGGTAATAACCAAACTTGCAGGTGAGAAAAAAAGGTCTACAATATTGAACAAAAATGGACCCTTTATAGCGACAGCTATAGAGTTAGTATGATGCTCATAGTTTTTTAATGCTTTTACATTGCACATAAGAGTCGATAGAAGTTTTCATATTTTCAACATTCATTTGAAACATCTAATATTATGTACAGTAGGCTGCTATAGTTCCACGCAACAGCCAAAAAGTTGCCATAATGGCAGGCTCTTATAGTTCCGGTTCTGAATAACAGGGACAGTGATGAACGTACAAGCCCTGTACCTTAAACTGGTTGTATTAACTGAATTTCTCTGCCAGGCAGTTGACAACAGTTTGCGATTCTTCATTTCCTGTGTGATTTGTTCCAACTTGGCTTCCTAACAGATCAAACCAAAACACATCATATTCCTATTGCTTTGTGTAGCAACATTTTGTACTGAAAACACAATTCACAAGGATGAGGAATTAGTTTTAGCCTTACTTGATCTTGTGCGATTTTGTGGTGGATCTTCAGTGTCTGGTACACTTCACCCAGCGCAGGGCGTTGAATGGACCTGCAAACATCATCGACCTCCATCAATAATCACGGCAATTTATACAGTACCGCATTTCCTTGATTAAGCACCCACTCTCGATTAAGTACTCCTCCTAGAATAACACCCCTCCCCCATAGAATCATGAAATTTGAAAAATAAACCCACCTTCTCCTTAAAAAGAAGTCAGAATGAATACATACTGTACAGAGCAAGTGGAATTACTTCAAGGTTCATTGCCAATATTAAAAGTGTATAAAAATAAAGCTGGTTTCATTCATAGAATCGATATTGACAAGGGAAAACCTGAAATTTGAAATAAGCAGCCTGTGTGCTTAATCAAAGAACTACGGTATCAAAATTATATATCCAACATTTTTCTTCAAATTGAAGTATGTTCCAGAAACTGTACACCTGACTATGATTGCAGTCAAATTGCATCGCCTTCTTGCATGTCCTGGGTAACCAATAAAAACGTTAATGATTTGTCACCTTTTGTGTTCATTCTCTTTGTTCCACTGTTCATCAAGGACCACATTCACCTCTCTAAACAAATACAAGGAAACGATATAATACTCTACAGCAAATGGCTATCTAAAAATGTAACTGATAACGGAAATAACATTTAGCATTCCTAAACTTCATGTTTTTACATGTAGCCTTTCACTCCCAAGAGTGCAAAGTTCAAAACTGAGTAAAAAATCTTGAATTTTATTTTGGAAAATTGTCAGAAACAAACAGTACCAATTGAAAGTACTGCTCAATAACTTTTATTTGAATGGTGACACACTAGAGTTTCATCCACAGACTCAAAAGGTACAACCACATTTATTAACTCGAGGTTTGACTCTGGGAGTGAAAGGGTTAACTAGTAGCTAAGTGTAACTCCACATTAAACAAATTTGTATCCGCTCTTTTCTTCTTATCTTATCTAAGTTACTATACAATGTACCGCTTGCCTTGCCTCACTTAATCTCACCAACTGTACTGTGCAACAAGCAGACATATTGTTTAATGTGTTTGTTATGTGGTGTAGTACCTGAGTGCTTTATCGAGATAAAGATGAAGGTTTCTGATGTCTCTCATCTTGCTTGTGTTTAGTGGATCCAGACCTCTAGACTATGAAAAATAACATCAAATAACAGGCAAATTACAATATTGTCCAATGCAGCTTGTCTTAATTTGAGGAAATTGTGTGATTAGTCTCTTTGTATAGATATCAGTGAGTTTTGTTTGGAGTGCAAGCCATATTATGTACAATAAAATGCATTTCATTACTTTTTTGTCTGTACACTATTGGTACACTTCCTGCATACATGTACACATCTTACAAGACTAATATACCTGCCAATTTTTCCCGAGTCAAATGTGTGTGATTTCCGTCCTCAGAATACCTGGATTTCCGAAGATGTCACGACGATTTACGAACAATGCCAAATATTTCCGAAGATGATCCGACGATTTCCGAACGTTGCCGAAGAAGTCCAAAGATTTCCAAAGCCCACAATGCGTTCGGACACAGTTTGGAGAATTCAAACACGACATGTACAAAATGTAGGAATTATTGCCCAGACAATAAAAAATTTATGCTGCCTCTCGATTAATGTTTAACTTGAACTAATTATGCGTGGCTAGGGTATTCCAATAGGGGTGCAACATATTGGGGCATTCTGGTAACCCTCTAGGTGAATTATCTATGCCATGTCAGTTGTTGGATTCGACAGCATAGAGAAAGTTGTCCAACTCTATCTTTACTTTACAAAATGTAGGGTCATTTACAGCCTGGCTATTTTTTGGTCGAAATTGAATCAAATTTACATGTTGTTCCGATTGCAAGTCAGGCATGATAAATTGGCCTGTATGCGCGATCATGTGATTGATGTTTTTGATCTTCAGGCATGAAACTCGTGCATAATGCATGAGAGTAGAGTTGGCAGGTTTAGACTACCGAGGAAAACTTAATAATTATACAATTATGTACAGTTTGGACTAGAGCTCTCAATTGACCTTGCTTCCAATGTGTGGCTTCATAGCTCAGTTGGTAGAGGGGTTCAAATCCCGTTGAAGTTTCAGGCTTCTTTGCAATTGCTTAAATTGCAAACACAACTGCGAGGATCATTCCTTCACTTGACAAAACCTCCTAATCATCCATCGCCGATTATAATTACATGACTGATTTGTATGTGTGTACCTTTAGCAACTGAACATATCTAGGGTCACTCTTTTTCTCCTGTCTAATCCTATGGGGTAAATAAAAAATACACATGTATTTATTTATTACTTTTACAAATATGTGCTGAAAATTTTACAATTAGGGATTGTCAAATACTTCATTCACTTCTCACAAGTAGAAACTCGACAAAGGTTATGAAAACTAAGCCAATGCAAGATTACATAACAGTATATTCTTAGGTTCTGTATTCTTTTATGTCATACTTATTTTTAGTGGCCGTGTTTAAACTTGATTTCAAAACTCCCAGCCAAATTTCAGGTTTGTATTGGATAGGTAATAGCATGCGTTGTAGGGTATTTGGTAATAACACCGCGAGTGGGAAGATTAATTATCAATAACGTTTTTGTTTTTTTATTAATTCAACACACCTGGCATCTTCAAGCATTTCAAATGATTCAAACAGTTTTCTCTTTTCATCATCGATGTCCTTCTGCTGATCCTGTCATGTTTGAGTTAAGGAAAAAGGAAAAAATGAATTAATAAATGAAACAACTAATAAAATCGCAAATATAAGCAGGCAGTGACCTTGGTTCAAAGATTTCTCTGCTACAAGGCAGCTTTATATACAATCTCTAGTTTGACCACTGACTATGTTTGAACTGCAGAATGTCGAAGACACGAACCTACGTACAATGTACATGATTTGTGTACAATGTCAGAGCACTCAGCAAAAGGCCCAAGTTTATGCATTGTAGTTCATATTTGCCTCAAGAAACAAAATCAAGTAGCAAAGTCCATGTTTTTACTGTAAGAGACTAATGATGAAATTCAATACGAGACTGTAAATCAAGTTGGTTATACAAACCTTGGTTGCATTTTTGATGTCTGCCAGTGCACGACCAATGCCACCTGTTGTCTTCTTAAAAGAAGCGAGATCCTTGTTATCATCTGTAAGACAGCAGTTCCTCTGCATGCTCTTCACATTATCATGTAACATGGCCATCTCTTGGTTAAATTGGCTGATCTGTAACAAATGCAAGCACAAATAAATATGAAATTAAAGATCTAACCAATCTATGCTATGCACAGGTGAGCATTCACATTATGGAACCTGCGCATATAAATATCAAATATTATTAAATATTACTTGCTTGCTTACACGCACGCATGTACATGTGAGTGCTTGCTCACTCACTCACTTACTGAGTCATTCAATTATCACAACAACAGCATTTAAAGAGAATCAAATGTAACTTAAGAAATGAGCCATGAATGAAGCCATTATTACCACTTCTTGGATATTTTCTGATACAGATGCCTCAATTGCATTGCCTTTTGAAACAGGAGCAGCCTGACAAATGAACATAAGGTAAATATTAATATAAACAATAAACAATAGTTTACTACATGTATCTTGCAATCTTTAGCAGACTGAGAAAGTTCCTTTCTACTGAAGCTTAAGTTGTATAGCTATAATTGGTAAAGTTCAACTAGAATACAATTTCTTTTGCTAAAAGCATGCAATCGAAGATAAAATGGCACATTTGCCTTGTTTGCATGTTAAACCACTTATTACTTATAGTCAGTATAGAGAAATGACTCTTTCCAAGAAAGAAATGAAGGAATGAATGAAACATGCACAGAAACAAACATTTTGTCAAACAAGCAAACAAAAACAAAAAACAAACAAACAAACAAACAAACAAACAAAGAAACACCTTTACCTTTTTGGGGGCTTGTTCCTGCCTCTGCCTTGTAACCTCATTGACAGTTGATTGCCCTGGCAATTTAAAACCCGGTGGAGTGGTATTTGCTTCTTCCTGTTTTGCAGCAATGGGAGTGGAGTGAGGTGCCCTGGTTACAACAGCCAGTGGTTTGGTGGGTGTTGGCTTTGGCTGTGGCTGTGCCAACAAGCTTTGCTCTGTCACCTGGGAAGGCACTGAAGAGATTGCCTTTGGTCGGTCACCCCCAAGATTGACATCCTGCAAAATAAACTAATTTTGTCAAAAAGGGAAAAAAGACAACCTGAAACATAGAAGAACCAATGAACATTAACACTACCAACAAAATTATGAAGCTTATAGTACACTCAACAAAATTACTCGTTTCTGATTGGACGAGAGCAGTACAATTAATCCCAAATTGTACTCTGAAGGAGTACCTATTAGGTTTCTATGGTAACGATGATTTCCGAAGATCGTCCGAGGATTTCTGAAGAGTGCAAAATTCACCCAAAGGCATCCGAAGATTTCCGAAGATGACCCGAACCCTTCCGAAGATTTCCGAAGATGACCCGAAGATTTCCGAAGATACCCGAACCCTTCCGAAGATTTCCGAAGATGACCCGAACCCTTCCGAAGATTTTCGAACGTGATCGGAAGGTCAGCAAATATTTCCGATAGTCTCCCGAAGATTGCCGAACGTGGTATGCAACTGTCACAACGAATTTTTTCTAATTTTGTTGAATGTGCTATAAATAAAAAATCGCACGACCTTCTCATACAATTAGTGATTAATGGATACTCGTGAAGTTTTGAAAGTTCTCAAATTGAACTCGCCGAAGCGGCTCGTTCAATTTTGAGAACTTTCAAAACATCACTCGTACCCATTAATCACTAATTGTACTCAGTCGTGCGATTTCCTATACTAATCATACCATGCACATGGATCAGTTGACAAACCTTGAGCTTTAGACCATTACATGTAAATTACCAAATCCAAGTTGAAGCAGTACGTGTCCATGTGTGTACTTAGAATAATAAATTATTTATACATGTACTCTATGTAAATGTAATCTACTACTCTTTCCAGTATGTAGACCACGACTCCTAGATAATTTCTCCCATTTTCAGAGCACAAATGTGAGGCTGAAAGTCTCTTTTAAACAGTTGTCAGTGGCAATTAATATGTAAAAACATGCATGCATCACATGGCATGTTACCAGTACCATTTTTGTTGATCATGTGATACTTGTTTATTGTACCATGCGATGGACATTCAAGCCACAGCATACATGTGTCTGTATTTGAGTCAGACTTGAAGTTGGCAAGAAAAATCCCTTGCAAGTGACATTACAGTCTACTGGCAGCTAGTATGTTGTACCATACCTGAGCTTGAGCTTGTGGTTTAGCAGCAGCAGCAGCGGTAGACATTGGAGGCATTTGAAAAGAAGACACTGCAGGATTACCAGGCTGGCTTTGATTTGTGGGTGTGGGTTTTACAAGCTGTTGTGCACTACCTATGGGTTTCACTGATTCTGTAGCTGGGACTTGAGGCTGTGCAGAAGGTTTAAATATTAACCCCGATTGCTTCTGGTTGGTTGATGAAAAGGCACTAGCAGGAGAATTCCCTGGAATTCCTGCAAAAATGGAACCAGACGATGAGGGACCAGTTTGTTTAGGACTGGCAAATGAGAAGGCACTGGCTGGGAGGTTCCCTGATGTCCCTGATGACAGAGTACCAGAAGCCAAAGGAACGCTTTGCTTGGGACTGGCAAATGAAAATGCACTAGTTGTGGCACTTGCAGGTGTTGCTGACGTTGGAGGGCCTGATGACAAGGAAACAGGTTGTTTGGAGCTAGCAAATGAGAGGGCACCAGCAGGGAGGTTTCCTGTTAACCCTGACGAGAAAAGACCGGAAGAAGGTGAAGCAGTTTGCTTGGCACTCACAAATGAAAAGGCACCGACAGGAAGGTTCCCAGCAGTTCCAGGTACAGATGAAACGTTTCCTTTAGGGACTGAGAAGGACCCAATGTTCCCTGAGGTACCTGTTGAGAGAGGACCTAAAATTACAACCAGGCAAAGTTAATATAAATATTGGAGAACGTCAAATTTGAAATAAATTAATTCTAAAGACTGGGCTATTTCCAAAAAACGGCAATTTCTGGCCGTTATCGTGACCGTTTACTGCCCAACTGTCTAAAACTTAGTCTGCAACATAGAAAGTAACATCCCCTTCTACTTAGAAGCAATTAATTCAATATTTTCATTGGGCATGTACATAATTGGATTTAATTCCAAGGAATTTAACCTTGGGTCTTAATGGAACAACTTCACATTTATCTGCCATAAAAGGCACCTCATGACATCACAAAGTCCAACCTTTGTCCCAACCAAAATATTGCACCACTTCTCTAAGTACCTCCAGAGCTTCTAGTGACACCTAACAACTAACAAGGGACTTCTTCAAAGAGTACACTGTATTCAATCCTATTTACTGCATGTACTGCATTTTGTAATCTTAAGCCTGTACCAAATGAGTATGACAGTTGCCAAGAGATCAAACTCTCACCATCCTTTTGCCTGAAACCCATATGCATTGTCAGTGACTCTCGTCAAATTTGAACCTGCCCCCAATTTTTTCTTGAGAGTCTTCAAGAGTTTTCTCTTGCTTGGCCTGGGATGGCAATAGTCGCTTAGAGTTGATGAAAACTCTTGTGAGAGTCTAACTCTTGGCAACTCTCATTCTTGTTTGGTACGGGCTTTACAAGTAATTTTGAATCTGAAAGCCTTATAATGTACAGTACCACTAGGTGGTTATGACACATTACCTGTGTTTGACACAATTGCTTTCCGTTGTCCTCCAAGTGGCAAAGGTTCCACAGCCTTCGTTATACCGTGATTTGCATTAGGAGTCTGATTTACCATGTAAAATGGACATAACACACCATCTGTTGATAGAAGCATCATTATTGGTGCAGGAGGAAGCTGTTTCTCTCCTTCCACAACTGGTCTGGTTGAACCAAAGTCAAATGCCAATCCCATGGGAAATGTCTCATCATTGTTATTGGTCAAAGGCATTTCTGCACGACCATCTTCTTCAAAATTCCACTTCTCCCAGGGGGTCGTAGGCTGTTCAATAATAATCATTAGGATTACAACACCATAAAGCAATAGACACGAAAGAGATTTTACAGTGTGTTATAATTAACAATAATTAGACTATGGGCTCAGGTTTTCTATGAGCAGATAGTCAACACGGTGCAGAAAAACCAATCAGATTCGTGGAAATGCAATGAGCCAACAAGTGTCTACTGTCTAAATAAAAAAGCAGTTGATCTCAAGAGACTTTGTGCTTGCAGTTATTAGGGATAACGAACATGTATTCTAAAAACGTTTTGCAGTGCATCATTTCAGTTCAGCTTGATCATTACAGTGTACTTTCTTTATTCATCAATAATGTCCTCTAAAGTGGAAGTGGAAGAATCCCTACTCAGTGTGATTTCTATTTACAAAATTCTGAACATTTATCTTGTTCAGTTTTATTATAAAGTAACTTAGTTTGCACTTTATTTGGTGCAATGTTGAAATTATTGATATATGTCATCCATTAAAATAATATTAGTCTGAAAAAGTTTACAGTTTTACTATATAATGTAAAACAAATATTGTGAAAATACAGGACAAACAAAATAATAATTATTGAACAATAATGCAGTACATGTACCTCTCCTCCATATTTTCCAACAACAGCAGCTTCAAAACCATTAGAACATGCTGACACCAACATACTCCTGCAAGAAGTTTATTGACTATGATTATTGATTATTGACCTGTGCATTTACAAATATTAAATATTATTAAATATTATGAAAGGAATGTGGAATTCTACATGTACTCATTAAAAAAATCCAGCTACAAATAACAAAGTTTAAACATTTTGATTTCCATGTTCACGTACAGTGTGTTTGTAGTTATCAGTAATAAAAATACTATTTGAAATTAATATATTTTATTATATAGACACGAGTGTTTTACTGGAAAAAACACTACTCGTAAAATTCATACGAAACTACATCCGGGACCCGAGTGGCGTATTTTCCATATCCTCACTAGTGAGGATATAGATGACGTCATTTCCCGCTTTTTCACGGTTGTTTGCGCAAAGCTGCCAAACGCGAGTTGAAAAATGGCGAGATTTGAGAAGTTCTCCGAAGCTGAAATAAAATATTTCGCTGAGGAGCAAGAAAATACCAACACAAAGAAGAAAACGTCATACGACATCAACCTATTCAAGCAGTTTCTTGGGAGTGAGGATGAACAGAGAGAAATCGAAGAAATTCCTACCACAGAGCTACAAGAGTTGGCGATAAAGTTTGTACTTGGAGTGAGAAAGAAAAATGGCGAGGAATATGAACCATCCTCTATCAGAGGGTTTTTGCAAAGTGTCGACCGATACCTTCGGAAACAAGGATACAAATTTTCCCTTCTGAACGACAAAGAGTTCTGTCAGCTTCAAGATATCCTCAAAAAGAAGCGAAAACAACTTAAAGCCATTGGAAAAGGCAACCAGCCGAATAGAACCAATGCACTAACAGATGACGAGATAGAGGAGTTTTACCGGGTCGGTGTGCTTGGAAATAACATGCCAAGAGCACTTCTGAACACTGTTTGGATGAACAATTGTATCTATTTCGGCATGAGACCCGGACAAGAGCAACGAGACCTCTGCTGGGGAGATTTAAAAGACAGACTTTGTTACGTGAAGTTTTCCACCGAGCGCCAAACAAAAACACGCACGGGCGAAAACCCCAAAAATGTCAGGGAAAGCAAGCCAAAGATGTTCGAAAACCTTGATAATCCCGAGCGCTGTCCTGTCACCACCTATTTGGCCTATAAACAACAAAGACCACCAGAAATGATGGACGACGGCTCTCCGTTTTATCTCGCTATCAACACAGAAGTTCCAAAGGCAGGGAAAAAATGGCTTAAAGTTTCCCCGCTGGGAGTGAATTCACTTAGATTGATGGTGAAAAACATGATGGCGGCCTCCCAACTTCATTCAGACAAGAAATTGGTAAACCATAGCACAAGAAAGCATCTCGTCCAGAAACTTGTGGATAATGATATTCCACCAAATGAAATTGTACAAATAACTGGACACAAAAACATAAATTCGCTGAACAACTACTCGGCTATTTCCGAGAAAAGACAACAGCACATCTCGGCCGTTTTATCTGGAGGACAAGAAGCCACTTCTGGTTCCGCGATCAGGATTCCATCTTCGCCAAAAATAACAGTGGATGAAATTACGGCGACATCGACAGTTCAGCCCAGCACAAGTGGAGGAAATTTGCCATTTTTTTACCAGTGTCAAGTTGGAACAGTAAATGTTTTCACTATATAAATTTGAATCAGAAAAGCGGCGAGTTATCATTAGTGACAGTGACGAAAGCCAATAAACAGTTCTTGCATGTACATCTTTTTGAAAGCTTACATTTTATAGTTCTCAATTCGCGGGATTTTGTCTTTCATTGCCCATTTTAAGAGTAGAAAATTTATTGTTGTAGGCTGTATGATGTACATGCAGCTGCATATAACTAACAGATTAGCCGTCGGGCTTACGTTTTGGAGAATAAAACATGTTTTAACTTTGAATTAATTCGTGTTTTTTGTCTATATAATAAAAAGAACATTACACGGTGGCTTGAAGATATGAATTGTATTTTCTCGTGGTAAAAACAATATTTTACTCACTCGCAGCGCTCCTTCGTAAAATATTGTTTTTACCACTCGAAAATAAAATTCATATATTTGCGCCGCCGTGTAATATCCTCTATATAATTTTTTATATAATTATATTTTTATAACATGAATATATAGTTAATTTTAGTGATGTCATATTAATAACTTGTCACAATCATAAATTAAAGTATTATTTATATTAAAAATTTGTTTTATTAAACTGAAATTCTTAATATAAAAAAGCAGTTTGCTTTCTATTTTCCTTGGTCTCATATTCATTATCATAATCTAAAGCATACAAAAATGAATATTGGTTCACAACATTCTTCAAACAACAACAACAATTAAAAAGCAAAGACATAGACATTTGAAAGTCACAAAAAACTACTGCTGCAGCAATAATTTTACAAAGACAAGTTATCAAATTGTGCTCCCTACCATTCAGTGATATTTTTGAAATGAAACACCGGTTGTCGTTCCTCGCTCATCACATAATAGATATCATCAAAGTTTGTGATCGTCCGTGGTTCATTTTTCTGAAAGAAAATCAATCTATTAAAATTAAGTTTATACATTACAATGTGTAAGATTTTCATTTCACATTTATTTTTAATGTGGGTTTACACATCAAGTATTATTATGTGTATAGTAAATGTGTAATGCAAAAATATTCTCACTCACAGGAATATAAATAATCTGGAACTTTGGGGTATCTCCTTCCTCAAAACTGGAGTAGACAACAGCAAATAATGTTGCTGTAATCCACAGAATATCTGTCACTGAACATACAAAAATGCCAAACATGTCAAAATGGCTACCAAATGTAATGTTTTTACAGCTAATGGTATATTTTAAATAATATAGAGATTCAAAAATATATACCAGAAATTAAAAAATAACTAGTATTAGCTAAGCATCTACTTACACACTTACACACTATTGATTACATGTGAATATATACAGTATATATATATATAATTATTCATAAGTAGTTATATATTAATTAATTAAATATATTATATATTCTATAATAATTATCCACCTCCCCCCAAAAAATATTATTGATTATCATTAATGTTAAAACTAATAAAAATATAAAATTAAAGGGTATATAATAACTGCAGCTCTGTAACTGTTTACTACTGACAGTTTATGTCTTTACATGTATGTACACTCATCTGTAGTACCTGAATGAGGATCATCAATGAAAAGTTCAGGGCATTCTATTTCCTTTTTTACTTGGAGGGCCTATCAACAATAAAATGAATTTGAGTATTATCATGCAAGTACAAGTAGAAAACTTAACTCTGATTATACAATGTAGTTGAGAGTTACTATGTTGATTATCAACTCGGAGTTGATAAAGGTAAATTAACCGCCGTAGCGAATTTCTACAAGCTGACGTTTCGAGCGTTAGCCCTTCGTCAGAACAAAGTGGAGTATTGTAGGTTGTGTGTGTTTATATACTGTTGAGTTACTTGAGTTACTGTATAATCTAGAGTACATGTGGCTATTGCTTGGACCACGGAAGTCTTCTGAATGTTGCCCCAGTTATAATAAAATAAATGGGAATTTCATTGGAAATCCACAGAGTGGCTCTTCTATGCACTGTTTCCAGATCAAATTTAAATTTAGAATTAATGCAGTTGTTTTTTGTGGAAGGAGGAAAACCGGAGTACCTGGCGTAAACCCCTCAGAGCAAGGATGAGAACCAACAACAAAATCAACCCACAAATGATGTTGAGTCCGAGATTTAAACCAGGCCACATTGGTGGGAGGCGAGCGCTGTCACCACTGCACCATCCCTGCTCTCCAAAATCATTTAGGATCAGTTAAGATCATCCAATACTGTACCTTCATGGATTGCCACAAATTATAGAATGTGCTCACCTGTGAATACTGCGTTAACCTGCCATCTTTATGTCCAACTACCAGCTGTTTACCTTTTGGGCTCCAACAAACTAGGAAAAACATTTAAAAAAATGTTCCATAAACCTTAACAATCAGGACCTCTTATCCCTTTATTATTACAAAGTGATGAACTTCTTAAAGGGCATGTAAACCCCAAAATACAAGTTTTTCTTACTAGACGTAAAAAGTGTCAGTAAATACGATTTCAGCGTTTATTTTACCCAATTCGAAGTTTTTAAGGGTCAAAAACGACATTTTTGACCAAAACCTCTCTTCCGGTGAAGACAATAGCGAGTCCTCGTGACGTAAGCGGGGGAACACAAACATTGCGCAACAGAAGATTCTGTAAGAAGTAATATATGGCGGCTAGGAGGAGCAGTTCAGTTTGTAGGAAGTTTTATCGGAGGAAAGCTATTCTAACGGGTTAAATTTATATGATAGTGATGGAGACAACATTTTGGAACGTTGGGCCTCATCTGTATCGATTTGAGGCACGCAGTGTTGTGCAAAACGTGTCAGAGAAGGCAGCGAGCTATACAGAGTGAAAGTGAGACAAATCGCGTCGGAAACACTGCCTGGTATTGTTTCATTTTGTGATTTATTTCATCGGCCAAGTATAGCAAAAAGTAGAAGTTGAAAGGCCAGAGCTTAGCTGCATCACTCGGCATCCAGGATTTCGATCAAACTGCCTTGATGTGTGGGTGCTTGAGACAGCGTATATTACGTGTACCGACAGCAGTACAGCTGCCTAGCCGCACGTAGTCTCCCACGCAGCCGTTATTTGTGTCGTCACGCAACGCTTCTCCCCACTAGTGGGGAGAAGCGTTGCGTGACGACACAAATAACGGCTGCGTGGGAGACTAAGCCGCACGGCGCAAATAATCTTACTGTTCATGAGTAGGTGATTTGTTGTCACTGTCATACCAAGATAACATTGAATTGCAGCAGCTACGTTGCAGGATACCCTTTAGTATTGACCGTTTCTTCGGATGCGGTAGTTTCTCTTGTGGGCTCAAAATCGGGAGGATATGAGATAACTATAATAGGCTTTCTCGTGTTCTGTCAGTACATGTAATTGAAAATAAATTAAACATGTTCCTCAACGGGATTAAGATATACGTTACATTACTCCGCTTTCTAGATAAACTGAATATTTACCTACTCTATTGATCTCCAACTTGTGAAGAGCTCGTGTCCACTTTTCCGACGCGGCCTTTTATCAGCAGAACTATCAGACACTTCCGGTTCTACGCTCTACATAGGTTGTTATTATAATACGCACGTTTGACGATTTCGTTCCTCTGGCGACTGCACTGTCGGTACAGCACCACCAAGTAATAATATTGCTTGTGCTTCTTAAGAACCATTTCTGATATGTGAAATTTCTCGTAGCGGTCACTGAGTGAGGAGAAAAATGACTGAAAGATTCTGAAGATTACCGAGTGCTCGGAAGGTTCAGCGAAATCGGTTATTTTAACTTGGACGAAGTTAACCATTGTTGCCTCAAATTTGGAGCTTTAGGAAATTTTTACATAACATGCCCCATTTTGTTGGATTAGTTACTACAAAACTGACCACACAACATCTAAAAATGAATGAATTTCGCCTGAAAGCAAGTAAACATGTGCGCATTTCATAAGGCTATAAAGGGAGACCTTTCGCTTCCGGTCAAAGAAGGGTCCACCCGTGACGTCACGGACAAGATGGCGCAATTCAAGATGGCGGCTTTTTCGAATTTGGGGCAGCTTTT
The DNA here is from genome assembly GCA_029204205.1 of Desmophyllum pertusum. Taxonomy (NCBI): domain Eukaryota; kingdom Metazoa; phylum Cnidaria; class Anthozoa; order Scleractinia; family Caryophylliidae; genus Desmophyllum; species Desmophyllum pertusum. Next base: position 449,769 of record MU825898.1, read on the forward strand.
TCCACTTGAAAACGCGCTCGGAGAGAAAAATAATTACAGATCTGGACTACTTGATGAACGTACTAAACAGCTACATGACCAGAAAAAATATCATTTTTGGGTTTACATGCCCTTTCAGGGGAAAGCAGTTAGATGTTGCAGGTCCATTTGCCTTTCTCTTAGAAAGGTAAAATACTACATGTATATTCAACAGAGGTACACGTACACAATGTATAGGGTATGAGTAATTATCTGTCTGGTCAATTTGAGCTTAAAGCCCAGGACCCGGTTGTTCGAAAGCCGATTAACGCTAATCCAGGATTAAAAGTTAATCAAGCTTTTAATTTCTCTTGTATAAAAGTGTTTTTCTCTGCTAATGTTTTGTAAAGTTTGAGATTAGTCAAAGCCAAAACAGAAGGACAAAAAATATAAACAGAAAACCTAACTGAAAAGTTACAAAACTGAAAACAAAATACGCGCTAATTCTTGATTAGCTTAATCGTCCTTTGAACAGCCCGGCCCTGGTCAAATAGAGTGACAAGTAGATGCAAGTTTTCTGTCTTGTACGAACTTGTGTTGACTTGTGATGACTTACATTCACTTTGATCTAGATCAAATTTGCATGCAAGTAGACACGTCAAGTTTTTCACCGTTTGGCCACCCAATGCAAGTCAACAGCTCAAGTTCTTTTGTTTACTTTGAGTAATGAATATTATTGTAGCAAGCACAGGTCTGGAGCTTTGAAATGGCTTTTTTGAATGACAACTTGCGTGCACTTGCAAGTAAACTTGCGACACCGTTTGGCTACCCAACGTAAGTCTAGACAATTTCATATTTCAAAACTTGCGTCTCCGTTTGGCCAGGGCTAAATAATGGAATTAAAATGAATGAACAACAGACAATAAATATATCATATAAAATTATAAGCACATAATACTGTACAGTCATATAAAATTATGTACATTCAAGTTAAAAACACTGCTCAAGATTACCATATAAAAAAAAAAATAATTATATAAAAAAATGTACTATGTGCAGATCTGTACAGATCTGTACTACAATAGCTTCTTCAATGATTTCTTACTTGCATTTGCTTTCAAATTTCCAGGCAGAGATGCCAGTGTTTTGATTTCTGTTTCTGTCAACTCCATCACGGCCACAGAACCAGAACTGAGACAAACAGCAAAGATGCTGGGAAAACCAGGGTTCCACAAAAGGTTCCCGACACTTACACCTGCGCAAACAATAAAACACAATTTAGTGGAAGAAATTGAAAGGAAATGTATTATTAATTATTATTATCAGAATCAAATGCACGAAGTTCTGTTTAGTGGCTGCTACATTGTGTAACACGTTCAATGTGTTAATTGTCATGAATAACATTATTCACCAAACAGAGCTATGTACAATGTCTTCTTCTAACTTGTAGTTTATTTCTGGCTATGAAAAGACATTGTCCCTCGCAAGATCAGAGTGGCCCAACTATAATCACATCATTGAATGTACATAATAGTAAATACATTGAAATCTCTTATTCTTAATAATAATTTAGAGAAATTTATACATGTATACCTACATACATGTACTGTCATTACACTCTTATAATTATTGTTAAGTAATAAAATAAATAAATTGAAAAGCACATGTACCTGCATCACTAGTTAAGGTAATTTCACCAAACTTGGCATTTGATGTGTTCTGAAATGACAATAATGCTGCAGTCAAACCTGTATCAAGTGGCTCTGTTAATATAGTAGTTTTAAGCGGTCCTGTTTTAAGCGGCTATCTTCTAATTAGTGTTCAGTAGTGAAAGTCCCGATAAATTGCTTCACTTCAGTAATCACTGTAAACTTGACCTCTGTTAAGCGGTCACCTCTATAACGTGGCTGCGGTCACCCTTTTGTGTAGAACTTCAATACTTTTTTTGTAATTCATAGTTAAAAAAACTATAATTGTTAGACAGTGCAGTACATTGAAAATTAGTCAATTATTAGATACATGTACAAGAATCATAATTTACAATAGTTGAACTTACAGGGCTTGCAAAGGTTGGCACATCAAAGAGTCCCATGACAGTCTGATTTCCATTCTCATAACAGACAGACAGTGTGAGATCATCACTACTTAAACCCACAAACTGAACAGAATGACCAATTTCTATGAAGGACGAGGGGCAGTGAGCCACTGAAAGAAAGAGATGCCGACAGGTATGTAAAAAGGAATACAAAAAGTACATACATGTACATAAATTATACGTTTCTACCATACCATACATGTATACATACACTGTATATATGTATTTATATATACATTGTACTGAGTCATTAACTTACCAATATTCTGCATGCTCCCTTCATCAGACGCGTTAATTCTTTCGATGGTTTCAGTTTTTATCACTCTGATTCCTGTTTAAAATTCAATGTTGAATATTGAAAAATAAATAAAAAATGAGTACATTGTATATTATATTTATTACAAAAATTATTTCAAAACAAACACATGTTGGGTTGGAAAATGTACATGTTGCACAGTTATTATTTACATGTACAGTACATGTAGTAGGGCCGGTTACAAGCTATATTTTGTAATTAATCAAAACTATAACAAAATTCTCGAATCTGATTGGTTATCAGCAGGCGCGATTTGAGCACTAATAGGACGGTGTACGCGTCATGCTTGTAATTGGACGATGTAATAGGACAGTTTACACGTCATGCTTGTAATTGGACAGTGTAATTGGACAGTACGCGTCATTTGCGCGCGCTGTCCTTTGCTCGTGCATGCATCTCGGTCAAAAACAAACTTGATTATTATGGATTGTTTTTATTCACGTTTAACGTCTTTTCCTCAAATTTTGTTATAGTTATGATTAATTGGTAACAGGACTTTGTGTCGTCCAATTCTGTCTGTAATCATACTCGTGATTAACAAATCGAACTCCCGCGAAGCGCGGTCGTCCGATTTTGTTAATCACTCGTATGATTACAGACCGAATTGGACTCCACTCAGTCCTATTACCATTATTAATATATAATGTTGTGGTTTAAATTTATTTTTGGTTTAAAATATTTCAAACCAGTTTGATTTTTATTTTCCTTTGTTTCAGATTATGGTAATGAATATTAGACAAAGGAAAATAAAAATCAAACTGGTTTGAAAAATTTTAAACCAAAAAAAATTGAACCACAACATATACACTGTAGCAGAGGACTTTTGCCACAGTCATTGAAATCAAACACAATCAAGTTAGAAATGAACTTCAACAGCAAATGTACATTATGTACAAGATGGCGATATATTGTACAAATGTACAGGAAGGTGATGGATAATAACTATTCTGAAACTAAAAAAATCACAGAGAGCTATACAGATGTAGCAAAGAGCACTATAATACACAAAATCAATATGTTGGCGTGAAATAATTTACCTGTAGGACAGCCCACAAACATCAATCCATACTTGGTTGAAGCAACAAGTAAGCTTGAGCGAGAAGTGGGTAAACTTGTTGGTGTCTCAAACATTCTTATTTTTCGCATTTGTTTGAAGCTAAAATCCTACCATAAAAAAATGCATTTAAAATTACTGAAGACTGAACCTGGAAGTACATGTATGTACATGTAGCAGAGCACTATAATGTACGTGAACAATGATTACCCCTTCCATTGCAATCTACACCTGAGAGAAGAAATTGCACATGCATATACAGTACATGCAAATTAATCTCCACCTATAATATATCAGCTCAGTTTTCATTTGGCAAACTGTGGATGCATCCAGTACCCATTCATAGTTCTCTCGAGTAATTAGACCAAGTAAACTACACTTACATGTGATGCCTCTTAGAAACCTCAAAGAAACCTCAGTCAGTGTAAAATGCAAACCGCAGCGGGTGAGCTTTTAGCGATAGGTTTAGGGTTAGTTTCTAGGGTTAAAGTGAGTTTTTGGTAAGGTTTAGGGTCAGTCTGCTGGAAGCAATTTTGCAAAGTTTTTGTTTTGTTTAATGCTAATGACTCAGGGAAGCCAAGGGGGGTGGGGGCACTGCTGAAATTGACTGATACACAAAGGAAGTATGTATAATACACATAAATTAGGATGGACTTGTACTAACACCATTTAGCCAATAGGGGCCCTGGGTATGTGACGGTTTGACTAGATGGATGATTATTGTATTATTTCAGTTCTTTTTATATCTATAACTAGGTTTAAGGCTCACGAGGTACATGTATGTAAGCTTACATACACAGTGCAATTATTGATTGCTGGTAGAGAAAAAAACATACATTTTCCCCTTGGTTTTAGTTTTACTTTTTAAGTCTCTAGAGTCAATATATTTTAAATATTTGGCGTCCTGAATTTCATGTGATCATAGGTATATGCGGTATGCATGTTCATAGCCAAATGCAGCCCGGGTGTCTCGAAAACTCAGACCTCGAAAACTCAGACCTCAGACCCCCGAAAAACTCAGACCCCCAGGTGTATCGAAAACTCAGACCCCGAAAAAACTCAGACCCCCGGGTGTATCGAAAACTCAGACCCCCGAAAAACTCAGACCCCCGGGTGTATCGAAAACTCAGACCCCCGAAAATCGAAAACGCACTCGCCAAAATCGTTGAGAGATTAGTCTCCCCAGTTGCGAAATGAAACACTGACCAAATGTAGCACCATCGTAGTTGCAGCTGAGAAGCGGAAGAAATATCTCGTTGCTGCCAAGACATGCAATAAAGGAATGTATGAGTGCATCGTTTATCGGGATCACTCCAGTTGTACTTGTCCCTGTTACAGGTATAACAGCATTTGCAAACACAGTCTGTGTGTTTCTGAAATTGAGGGAATTTTAAAAGAACACTTGGACTATATTGCCAAGTCACCACGGTGCTCGCTTCCATCCAAAAGTGGTCTTGTTGAGCCAGCTAAAGACGCACAAGGTAAAAAGGGTGGAGCCCATAAAAATGCATGGAGGCCAAGCCGAAGTATTGCTGTCCAGAAACATCCATTCACGGAGATACACCACAACAACCTAAACCTACCTTTAGTAGCTGGTTTCCTGGACGACCAACCAAACGCAAAAGATTGCAGGCATTGCAGAGTGGAATTCCCGCGGAGTCGACAAATCGTTCCTTTCGACATGATTTTGTCTCATCAGGAAAAATGGATGTACCCTTGTCCTAGTGACCCAAGGCGCAGCTCCCCGCAACACAGCACACTACAAAGTACTACTGTGTCAAGCGAAGTTGCATTAAATCGCGCTTTCCTTATTTCCATTCAGCCTTCATTGAAATTCCTTCAGACGTTCTCGGCCGCTTGCGACCATCCCACATCAACATGCTATACATGATATGTGCCGGGCCAAAGGGTTTGATTTTCAGCCGTTTTGGCCTGAAAACGGGTATAGATTTTGACCATTTTGGTCTTCAATATGGTGTTTTGCCTACTGGTCTGAAATAGGGCATAGATTTTTGCCATTTTTGCTTTAAAAGGGGGATATTTTCCCGGAAATTTTAAGGATCAGGTCTGAAATAGGGTAGGGGAAATCACATATTTTGATCTGAAATAGGGTATGGGTTTCAAGAAACATGCCGCACAACACCCCCCCTCCAGATGTTTGGGGAGTCCCCCCCCCCCCCCCCTCGTATAGCATAAAGAAGAAAGAAAGCCATAGGGCACCGACGGTCACGCAATACATACAATAAGCTTTCCCGAATCGATAGAAATATCTATCAAACAAGTTATATTTTGCTATTCGATTATCGCTAAGTATAAGCACGTCAGTAGACCCTGTCATAATTTTAAATTTGTCATAATTAGTTAATTTTCGAGGGTCTGAGTTTTCGATACACCCGGGGGTCTGAGTTTTTCGAGGGTCTGAGTTTTCGATACACCCGGGGGTCTGAGTTTTTCGGGGGTCTGAGTTTTCGATACACCCGGGGTCTGAGTTTTTCGGGGGTCTGAGGTCTGAGTTTTCGAGGTCTGAGTTTTCGAGACACCCAATGCAGCCCGAACTGTCAGAAAGAAAATTTAATAAACGAACATTAATTTTCTAAAGGAAATACCTTCACATCCCGCTCGGGGATAGTTTCTTCATCTTCACTATCCGCCATTCTTCCAATAGTTTCAGGCTTTTTATTCCTCTTGGAACGGTAACGCCGAAATACAACGGTGTATTACTTGAAATCACACATGTACATAGCTCGAACAGTCCGCCATTTTGCCTGATCGCTCCTCGCAAAGCATCATGCATGGTTGAAAAGGACTAGGAACGAGGAACAAGGGAAGACGGAGAGGAACGCCTGGTAAAAATCGTATTTCTCAGAAACCTGTCAGGGATATGGTTTTCGTGGAAAATGCCATACAAATTGTTGTATTTCTATTGGATGAGCCGTGGGAACAAGGATATAACTGAGTGCATGCATTTTTAATACGAAATGCTTTGCTGTTTTATTTCAGGTTTTGCACTGTCATGCGAGCTCTTATGGCGGTGTTTTATCGGACAGCTGGAACAGCTGAACATAGAACCGGCACATTAATTAATTTCGAGTTCGTTTAACTTTGAGTGCACTGTTGTCAAGTTTTTGTAATCCAGGTATAAATTATTTGACTGAAGTATCAACAATATGGCAAGTGGTTCGGAATTAGCCGGTAAATTAACAGAACTGAAGAAAGATATCATCGAAATTCTAAGTTATTGTGAGGGACATTGTTTGGATGTTAGCAAATTTAAACAAGAGTACAGGAAGAGGTTTGGACGAAATTCGAGCAATGCTATGGGCAGCTGTTTAAAGGACAGAAGTTCAATACCATCATGGCTGAATTAGACGACGACATCATTCATCTGGAAGAATCAGAAAACAAAACCATGATGAAACTGAAAGAGGCGTATTCTACGAAGAAGGACTTGAGACCACCAGGCCAGTTGGGTTCCAAAGTGCTGATGCTGGGCCAGTTCAGGTGAAACTAGATTCCAAACTACCACCAAAATCACCATTGTCACCAACTACATCTACAGACAAGAAATCACCAATGTCACCATCTACATCTGCAGACAAGAAATCATCAGTGTCACCATCTACATCTGCAGGCAAGAAATCATCAGTGTCACCATCTACATCTGCAGGCAAGAAATCATCAGTGTCACCATCTACATCTGCAGGCAAGACATCATCAGTGTCGCCAACTACATCTACAGACAAGAAATCATCAGTGTCACCATCTACATCTGCAAGTATCGCCAACTACATCTACAGACAAGAAATCATCAGTTGCTGCCAGCGCAAGTGTGCATTTACCAGTTGTATCGCCTGCCCAGGTGGAAAATGATACTAAAGATTACAAAGATGGTTCTTCAACTGTCCGCAGAGATCGCAAAGTTTTAAAAGCTCAAAGACGTGTGAAGAAAGGTACTGAAGTGAAAGAAGCAAACCTCAACTTTCCTTCACAAGCTACAAATACTTCAGACAAATTGGACTCTACTGGCATCAAGTCAAGTCAAGTCAATAAAGATGAGCCAACTGAAGGAAACATGTCAACATTTGTGAGCCCTCAATTGCCATCATCCCCAACATCTGCCATGTTCATGGGTCCATCTCTTCCGCCATTGTCGCCACCACCAGTTCCTAGACTAGAAGCTACAGGTATAAAATTATTTAATTATACAACCCTTTATAAAATTTTTGGTCATATGATGACTCACACTCTTGCTGTGCATCTACATGTACATGTATGTAGACATCATTGCTTTAATGAATATAGTATTAAAGTTACGACATCACAAAAATTAAATTTGCAAAATTATGAAATTTGATCAACTATTCGGAGAAAGCATGCCAAAAAACGTCCACTTGCCAAAAATTAGCTCTTCATTGCAATATGTGTCCAGGATGTGGGTGCTTTAGGTTTTAATTTTTCTATACAAACTCTTCTAATTTTGCGTCTGTTTTCTTCAATTTAGAACAGGTGCAAAATTAGAGAGGTTTGTATAGGACGGTACCAAACTTTGAACCTCTATATCTTCAGTGTTCTATTCGTGCTAACAAGTTGAAATTTTGTGGCTGATCATACAGCAACATCCTATATCTAATGATGGGATTTTGAGGCTTGATAAAAATAAATTGAAAATTTGTGACGTCACACTTTACCGCTCTTAATTACTCCTAAAACAGTAAAAACTATACTAGCTAGGAGGCCTAAAAAGATATTAAGAAACCTAAATATACATCAGTAAAATATAATTTATATAAATAAATGAATAAATAAACAGACAAATAAACAGATTATGATATATAATTGCATTATTTTGGCTTTTATATAAAATTAACAGCCACTTCTTGTTTAGATACATGTAGCCTGATGCAAACACTCAAAAGATTTTAGAAGAATTTGAATGTAAATTATTTTAATGTATAATGATGAACTTTTTAATTCTCCCAATTACTGCCTCTTGTAGAACATTACTCCAGGCTCCTAAAAATACTGGCAAAATTTTTACGCTGAAGTACCAAAATCACCAATAATATTTCAAACCGGCCCATGAGAAAATTCCTTCACACATCCCTGTTAATTTTCTACCAAGTGTCCTCCCTCCCTGCTAGCTGGATCCCTGTTAACCTGGGTGAACCAGAAGCCACTTTGAAATTCTTCTTCAAACTGGCCCTTGTGTTTGTCTGATTCTTTTTTTATTGTTTTTATTTTTTATTTATTGAAACCACACATTACTTACAAAAAAACTAATACAGTCTAATCCTATAAGGTTGCAAAATTTTACTTAGTTGCATTACATGTAGTTACACTATGTTACTTACATTACTTACACTTTATTTGTCTGATTCTTTATGATTGGTGTTTGAATGTCACTGGTGAAAGCCTGCAACTCGATCTCAGTAAATGTAATTAATTGATTCACAACCAGGAAACTTGATGTACCATGTACATATATAATGATTGGATTTGATCATACAGTAATATTATATATAATAATAATAACAATAAGACTGTGAGCTAGAGGTTTTTATCAGCTGATAGTTGGTGAGGATTGAAGCCCTGTTCCAAATTGACTATCAAAGTCAATAGGCCTTTCTCCAAAATGTCCCCCGCAAATTCATAGCAGAAAATCAATACCAGCACCTGAAAGACAACTTCTTGTTTGGTAATCATACAAAGTTTTGTTAGGTTAGGTTCTACCTGAGTCGAGAAAACGGAAGTTGAAAACTGGAAAGTTTAGAGTCGTTTGTATGCAAATGTCTCTAAATTTCCCAGTTTTCACTTCCGTTTTCTCAACTCAAGTAGAACCTAACCTAACAAAACTTTGTACAATTACTAAACAGGAGGTGGTCTTTCAGGTGCTGGTATTGATTTTCTGCTCAGTTTAATTTTAATAATTGTGAATTTGTGGCGGCCATTCTGGAGAAAGGTCTAATAGGAACTGAGAGCAAGCAGTGTAATTACATGTAGTTTAACATAACCCAGTGTCTGATCTGTTAAACATCTAATATCAATAAAACTGATTTATTTATGGTTTTGTTTAATACAGTGAAGAGTGCCCTACCGTTGCCATCCAACAAAGTTTTTGATTAATTTTTGACTGCTTCTTGATATATTTTTGAGAACTTTCTGATGGCTTCCATTTAAACCAGTAAATCAAATTGCAAGAACCGTGGGAGGCAGAGATGATGCTGCTGCTGCTGCTGCTGCTGATGAGGCATGAGATGTTAATTGTCAGAATGCAAACGTGGAGCTAATGACAACTCTGACTCCCATACAGTAGTTCTTGCATTTTGATTGGCCAGTTGAAATGAAAGCCATCAGAATGTTGTCAAAAAGATGTTTAATAGCCACTGGGAATTATGCTAATGAGAATAACCATGACTTCTCTCCCAGGTTTAAGTCATGGAATCCAAATGACGCCACCACAAATAACAGGAGCCAGTACCGGGAGTGCACAGGCTAGGCAGTTACTATCTCTCCGTGAAATCATGCAGCAACAGGCCCAAGAAGGAAAACTTGCCAGTGGAGGTCTTCCTTCTCCTTATCCACGTCTTGGGTATGACAGGCTATTGCAAGATGTGGACACACCCAATACTGCGAGAAGAAATGTTTTTTCCTCTCCAGCAGAGCTTAAAGATGCGAGAGTTCGAGAAATTGGCACACCTGGCCCATTTGAAAAGTCGATCAACCAAGCGCAGCATGAAATGGGCACGATCACAGGAAAAACAAGGCCAGTAAGAAATGTTTCTTTTCAAGAAGTTAACAGAGCGGCAGAAAATATCATCACTTCTATGTCAGAAGAAGGTCGCTTTGTTTGCCTTGAAGTGGTCAAGGCTAGGCTGTGTAAAGAATTTGGAAGATCGTGTTTGGGTGCCATGGGCTTCAAGAGAGATTATAAAGACATACCTGCTCTCAATGAACTGAGTCTACTGCAGGCCAAAGTGAGTACATGTAAATTTAATATCAACATCAATTATTTTGGTGTTAGGGCTATGGATCATTTCTTGACTTTTAGAGAATTGCAGAGTACCTTTTTGAGCACTGTGTGTATGTGGTACAAAATAATTGAAATGCAAAAATTTTTTTGGAAAGTTCTTCTGCATTTCAGACTCCTCAACATTTCATATTAGCAATATTTCTTTGAAACGTGAAAGCCAAGCCATCAATAACGTGCGCGCTTTTAATATACACTGCAATCACCACTGTTATCTGCACACTGTTTGACAGAACTTGAATTCAAAGTACTTCACTGCAGAGCGGATTCAATATTAATATTAACAACTTTATGTCGCCTTTCCTGTCTGCTCGGCCAATCAAAATTCAATAAAATATGGAAGTGAGAAGTCCAGAGACCACGTGCGGATAAATTGCATGTGCGGTTGTCTGCTCAATTTCATTGGTTGAGACGTTTTGGAAAAACAACTAAGCGCTAATTAATTTACACACAACGATTTGTCCTAAGAAAATGACTGAGCGGACGAAAATAGCTCCGATTTATAAAAAATCTGTAGCAGCGCCACAGATTTTATAAATTGGGCCGATTTTCATCCTCACTCTATACCAATGAAAGAGAAACGGACCGACAAATCGTAGCGTGTAAATTAGCCTTAAGACGTAATGCAAACATTGATCAATTAACTTTTAGCAAGTTTAAACGTAAAGCACCATGTTCTACTTGTACATGTGTCAAACGTCACTTTGCTGTTGATTCTATTTACTTTTTCTCGAATTAAATAAATCCGTCAGAAAAATGAAAAAAAAAACTTCACACGTTCACAGCCAACGCAAAACAACTCGCGTTCACCTACATGTACCAACTGCAAAAGGCCGATGGCAAACGCGCGATCTTTTGCGGTTCGCGGGAAAACAAACGCGATGCATAATCCTCTAATAATAAAACTCTGCACTGTAATTGTATCCTTTCTCGCGCAGGTCAGCTTGTTCATTCATGCATACGTCATGTCAACCAGCATTGCCACTCTGTACGAATTAAACCAGAGTCTGGCGGACTTAGGATCAAAATCAGACTTTGAAGATCTCAAGTTGGGTCCACTGCTGCAACAGCCTGTGGTATATGACATGTTCAAAGCGCCCCCGAGTCTCTCCTCTCTGCCTCATATAACGACCATTCAGATTCTAAAGCATTTGGAAAGGTACATGACCAAGGAGGACTTGTGGCGGACGAAAGTGGTATTGACAAATTTCATGGAGTACCTCCGTGAAGAGTATGACTGTGACACTCCTTACGAACTTGGAGTCAGGATTCAAAGCATTGGACTGGCCATTTCGGTACGATAACGTTTTTTCTTTCTTTCTACATGTATATCTCACACTTATTTCTTGCGAGGCGCGGTTTGGGGTTGTAATACGTTGTGCGTTTTACTCCCAATCAAGCGGCCAGGGTTCGAGACTGGCCGAGTCATTGTGTTGTGATATTTTGCAAGACAGTTCACTCTCAATGCACTTTTTTCTATACCCAGGAGTATAAATATGTACCGTCAGAGCCGGGAAACTTAAACCAATGCTGGCGGGAAGAGAGTAGCATTACTCCTAGTCGCTTCGCTTCATGTTACAGAAACCGGCAGAAGCTTCGAGGTGTGAGCCTCTTGCATTGGATCCACTCCACCAGGCCTTTCTTTTTCAATGTAACTTACTGTCAAAGACAAACGAAAGGTCGTTATGACTCAGTAGGCTTAGGTGTAGTAGGGATGGGGTCGGGTGGGGTGGGGGGGGGGGGGGGGGTGGGGTTGAAGTTTGAAGATCAGGCTACTCTGACTGGGATTTCAATCTTGTTTGTTCCTCATACATGTATTTATTTACTGTGTTGTTACTTGTAGGTGATTAAAAAATCTAAACACTGCGAGAGTGAGAGATGGAAAGCAGCCAGAGAACAAGTGTTGGTCGACATGGATGAAGACATGCAGCGACACTTGCGGAAAATCAAGAGAGATCTCCTTGGACAGGAGCTGGGCGATTTGAGGAGCTGTGTAAATAAATTTCTCGACACTTCTCCAGTAGATGCCCTGAATGCAGTATTCAACTGTTGCTTGGACATGTTCGACGGAAAACTCCAGAAGCAGATTACAAAGTTTTTAGCCACGATCACCGGCGATTCGTTCGGGAGGAGTTTATTTCAGCTTGCACTTTATATGAGTTGTACGCATTTGCTTGGAGCCGCGCTGGAAGAACTGGTTACCAGTGAAGTTGAAACGCGAACCGCTAACTGCGTGGCGAAAAGCAGGGCGACGGAATCACGCCCTGTTCCACCTACTGAAGGTTTGATTTACTTTTCTGTTAAGAGAACATGCAGCTATGAACTCGGCATATTCCCCCAGAAGTACTCGAAGGGTTTCCGACTGTTGTTATCCAATCACAAATAGCAATGCACTCTGAATGTTGTCACGTTGGTATGTCCCTATTCGCTGATGACGTCATGTTGCTAAGCAACGTAACATCCCCACCGAAAACTGTGGGTTATTTACTTCTCGGAGAAGGTATTTTGAGCTGCTTGTTTACCGGCTGCTACCTTCATACTGTCTCTTTTTTTCCTGAATGTGAAGATTAAAATATGTCTGTCCAAAATGTTGTTTATAACTTATTTCGGCTGAATGTATCAGTGTGTATCAAGGGTATTTGTTACGCCATTTTAGGTGAATCTGTTGTATACAGATTGGTCTATTTTCGGAGAGGCGTTAAGAAAATCTTACTGATTTGCGTAGATAAAAAAAATCGGGTACGGCACACACCTGATAGTACAACTTTGGTACGCTTCGGCGAAATATCAGTCTCGTTTGATCTCGCCATGGGTAGATGTAGGGTATTTTGGCGAGATGTACAGCATACGAACCGTAGCTCGATCAAACGTAACTCGCCTGATATATCGCTGAAACCCCGGGGGTACTCCCGTATAAAAGGGGTCGGGGGTGATCGTCGGAAATTTTGAAAAGAACCCCTAAAAGGTACCAGAATCTCGTTTTGTGGGCGTGGCTCCAATTCATTTTCACCCCAAAGAGATACCAATTCTAAGACAAAACTAGTTCTTGTCATAATTTATTCCGGCTTAATACCCTAAAAGGCACGGGAATAAATTTAACGACCAAAAATGTCGCCCACAAAGTAGTCCATGGAGAGTCACAAACATACCCAGGTACATGTAAGTTAGTGTACAATTTCTGTCTGTTTAGTTTACTTATCATATTTTTCTCAATAGGTGCAATTGTCCAGGAAGTGAAAGAGTGGCTGACGAACGCCGATAACGTGGACCTTGCGCGGCTGGCGATAATCGAGGGCAATGTAGTGAACAAATTTCCAGAATTCAAGGGTTTTGAAGAGTTCGGTTATGGTTCTTTTCTGAGTTTCTTGACGAAACACAAAGAACTGCTTGAAGCCATTGCACAAGTCGGCGGGATGGCTCAGTCTGGCAGAGCTGGAACGAAACTTGGCCATCAAGTATCGCTGAATAGTGTACTGGATTTTATATCGCAGTGCGGAGCACAGGCATCCCCCGTAAGTTTTACTCGTTAATTATGGACAGGTTTCTCTTTTTTGCTTTTCCCAGAATGGACAGACCTTTATGGTTTAGTATAATACCCTTTTTGTTCGTGTACCTACTAAAACTGTTATTTCGAGAGTTTCCTTCGATTTTAATTTCGTTATGATTTTGCACACGGCGTTTAGCATGTTGTGATTTAAGTAAAATCCTCTAGTTTGCTTATGCTGTCGAGGCTTGGACAGATAAAGTCAATTCTTTTTTCTGTTTATTCTTCAGGAGATTATCGAAATGAATCTATGCAGTTACTATGGCGTTAGTAAAGTGACGGATCTCGGATTTGGCTCCTGTTCAAACTTGCTGAAAAAAGCTCTAGTTCAAAAGAAGAACTTAGCGAGAATAAACACTCCTTCGGTAGTTTATGAAGCTGCTCTCCTGCGTCATGACCCTGGCACGAAAGATTCAGATAGCGTTAGTACAGACGGGCTAAACGGCAGTGTTCTGGGATACAAGAGTAAAGAGGAAGCTTTAGCAGCCATAAGAAGCACTCCGCTACTGGAGGATGTTTCACAATGGACTCAATGGGATGAAGTGTTTGCTGGCGACTTGTCCAAACTCGGTGACTTGAAGTCATTTTTGGAAAACGAGGGAATCTTAATGAGTGCTGGGAAGTCACCGCTGGAAAGCACGAGCCCACTGGTTGTCATGGAGACATCACCAGGAGTTCTCCTGAGGGTCACTACCAACACATCGACAGAATTTTTCAAGGAGTGCGCATGTCGCGGAGACGCGGTTGGAACCGCTGGTCATCTGGTTTCTATGGTGATGGTGAATGGTGGTGTTGGTAATACTCCTGTTGCTCTTTTATCCAATCATGTGCATTCTTCCTTGGCATCGATGGCTTCTGAAGATACAGACGGCTGTGATCACCGTTCTGCTTTTGTTCTTGAGTGTTTGGTTCGTATGCCGCACAGATTGGCTCGAGCAATTGGAACAAAGGTGGGCTTCAATGAATTTTTATTAATTTCTCCGTATACAATTCATAAGATAGGTGACAAGAACACAGAAAATCTTTGCGATATTATCCTGATGTACTACCAAATTCTCAGAACTAATAGTAATTGAAATACATGTCAAGCTATAAGAAGAATTTATATTCAATGAGTGATCCGGGACTTTATTAAAAAGGTGGAAGTTTTGAGGTCTGGCTCATGGACTTTAAATTGAAGAAAGCCTCAAAATAATAAAAAAATGGCCAATTTTTTCAAGATGCACCATCCGTGACGTAGCTCCTTTAATTACCATTTCTTGTTTTCCTAATTGCGTATAATACATGTATTTTTTCAGGTTTTTCTTGAACCTCTGAAGAAACTAGTTGGCTCGACCGAAGCCCCGTCACTTCTGCTTTCCAGCTGCTCGAACCAGTCTCAACGCAGCCGCCTTCATCACCTGGGGTTTGCCCTTGGTATAAGTCAGTGGATAGAAGACTTTCAGAGTAGGCTTTCTTACAAAAAGCAAGAAGACGACAACAAGGACGTGCAGCACTTTGGATTGTACAAAGATAAAGAACACAAGAGGCCGATTGCTGTGGTCAAACCTGTGTCATCTTCTAACGAAACCATCCCTCGACAATCAGAGGTTACTGCATTATCGTCCCGGCCCAGAGCCTTTCGAGTCTCTAAGCCGGCGTGGCCTTAGCACGAGTAACGAAGTTCGTGCTCAGGTTCCGCCCTCTAAGAGACTCGAAGGGCTCTGGGGACGAGAATGAGGGTACTGCAGTTGATTTTTAGTGTGATCTTGAGACGGTTTTATCAATCTGGGGTGGCTAACAATGCTGGAATATGTGCAACTTGATGACATTGTGGACAAAGTTAGATTTCTTTATCATTTAGAGTTTATAAAGATTTTATTTCCTAAATTGAAGAATACTTTTCTCGAATTATTACAACTGAAAGTCGTGTTCAAACGAAGAAGAGAGAACTAAGACAAACACCCAAAAGATGATTATTGGAATCATTAATAAAACGTCTTTTGCAACTCGAACCATGAACGCTATGACTTTATTTTAACTATTTTTGTTTACTTTTTTAAACTTATTTTCTACTTTTTTCAGAACTAGCCAATCACAGCCGTGATTCGAAGCAACGGCCGAGACATTTTTTCTACATTTTCCCGCGTTTTTATCAAAATACCATCGCGGTGATCTTTGATAAAAACCCAGAAAAAAGTAGAAAAAATATATCGGCCGTTGCTTCGAATCACGGCTGTGATTGGCTAGTTCTGAAAACAAGTAGAAAATAAGTTTTAAAAACTGAAGTAAAACGTCTGTAAAAAATAAAGCCATAGCGTTCATGGTTCGAGTTTCCGCTCTGTAATTACCGTGTCTCTCCTTTTCGCACTTTGTATTCCAGGCATCTTTTCTTTAGACATTTCGTGATAAACACAATATAATTTTTGGAGAAACTGAAACCCTTTGTTTGTCAAATATTACAGCATTCTGTAGAGACCCAGAGGACGATATGGAAATCTCCCTGAGTGGAAGGCAGTGGAAAAGTCGAGGATGACGACGAAGGTATCTTTTTCTTTGATTCAGACGTTCGTTCGTTCGTCCCTTCCTTTGTTCTCTAATTCAAGCATTTTTCCGTCTCTTCGTCCTTCCATTCGTTGTTTCATTCATTCCGATTTTTATTACACGCATTTCGCTAACTTGCTTTGTTATTTTCCCGCACTGATGATCTACTAATCTTGCTTTCCATTTCTGCATTCGAATATTTTATCATTTTAGCTTAAATCTGCGCTAATCATTTCAACCAAATTATACATGTATACATATTGTATCAATCCCTACACCTAAACAACTAAACTCGCGGTATCTCGTTATTTTCAGCAGTAACTTCAGACACTGAAGACAAATTGCCAACACAGTCCACATCCTTCGCCACTTCCACTGAACAACAAGAAGAATGCAGGGCAGTAATCGAGCAAATTCGCCGAGAGGATTTTGGAATCGGTCTTGAGCTCGGAGAGGAGGAATCGAAACTTGTTCAGCGACAGCGCGAACGAGAAGGTCGCGGCTTACACCGTCTGTCGACCGAGCTTTACACCAGGGATACGCACTTTGTGCTGGAACTTGTTCAGAACGCGGACGATAACTCCTATCCCGAGGAGTGCACAGGCGCGGGATTCCCGTCCCTTGTGTTTGTCCTCGAGCGGGACAAGATCGTGGTACTGAACAACGAGGTTGGATTCGTGGAGAAAAATATTCGAGCGTTGTGTGACGTTGGCAGGAGTACCAAAGGAGCGCATCGTTATGGATATATAGGTAAACTTGTAGTCACACTTTTTTCTATCACCTTAGTTCCCCGGGTTCGATAAAAGTATGAAGCCTGGATCCTACATTGGCCGGTTCTCGCCCCAGGACTCGCGCTTGTCGATCTGGAAAAGAAACAAGACCGCCAAGGGATTAGGTACTCGGAACATGCTGAACTAACTTTAAATTCAAACAAAAACCGAGAAAACACAACAATTGATACCTTATGCGAAACTGGCCAATCAGAGCAACATTCAGATACAAACATTTTGTCGCTCTTGACTCTGAAGACGACTTTTCCACAGATTATCGAAACGTAAGTCTACTCTAACCGCCATCCCCCACCCAGCCCCCTGATGGGTTTAAAAATTGGTTTATCCAACGTTATTCTAGTCCTAGCCTGCTTAATGTTCTAAGAAGAAATGAGCTGTTTGATAAATCGTGGGAATCCTATTGCTATTCCAGGACAAAAAGGTATCGGTTTCAAGTCGGTATTCCGCATCAGTGATTGTCCAGAAGTCCATTCCAATGGTTTTCACATTCGTTTTGACGCCAAAAGCGGTCCTATCGGTTATATACTGCCACAGTGGATTGGAGAGTGTCCAGATGAAGAAATATGTGACGATGAAGACGACGGACTTGAAGACATGGCAGAGAGCGATGTTTGTGATGTTGATGGAACGGACCATATTCCAGAAGAATTTAACAGGTAAACTACTAGTACTACTACTATTCATTACCTAACGAGAGACTCAGTACGAGACAGGAACTGAATTTGTGAATTATACTAAGTTCATGTCCACCTCGCTAAGCTACAATCTTGGAAACGTAAGACCACTCCTCCTCCCATTTCAATAATGGAATTCATAATGTTTTTTTTTTTTTTTGGGGGGGGGGGGGCTCATTTCGCTTTTATTCTACTAAGGGTTGAGCCTGTGAATATTGAAAACGTTGAATTGAATATCGGTGCGTGTTCGCTTCTGGGATGTACGTGGGAAGCTAAAAACCAAAGTTAATAGAGGGAAATGGTTATGAAGCCTGGCAAAGATCTTTGTTATATGTTTTTGTTCGTTATTTTGGGGGTTGACCCAGCAAAAAACCTGACAAAATACAATAGGTGGTTACGTGTGTTCAAGCAACTAACCAATAGAAACGTTGCGATTACGTAATTCATGCATAGTGTATGAGCGCAAAACAAAAGATGTGCACGGTCATGGACCTTCCAACATAAATCTTGGCCTCTTTGTTTGCTCCTTTGAAGTTTGCCGGGCTTCATAACCCTTTCCCTCTATTAACTATCGTCTAACTTTACAATAATGTTTTCTATTTTTACTTAACGTGTTGATGCTTTTTTTCCAGCGGCTGGTCAACTCGTATTGTGCTGCCATTGAAAGAGGAGCATCAAGGGATTAAAAAGTCTTCGCTCTCTGCCAGGTTCCGCGATGTTCATCCCTCGCTTCTCCTATTTCTGCATCGTCTCAGAGGAATCTTTATACACGACCAGGTAAGAGATGAGAAGCTTCAAAGAGAAAAATGTTAACATGGATGGCCCCCAGAGCGAGTAATTACTTCTGGCCAGTGACTCAGTGCCAGTCGCAAAAAAAAAAAAGAATCAAGGGTAATGGGCTCCTGACGAATCAGAATTCAAAGCAAAAACATTGCAAGCGGTGCATGCAAGTGCCAAGTGCGGGAAAATATGCAACCGACGTCAAGCGCGGGAAAACATGCAAGAGGTGCCAAGCGCGGGAAAATATGCAACCGGCGACAAGCGCGGGTAAACATGCAAGCGGTGTCAAGCGCGGGGAAATGCATGTAAGCGGTGCCAAGCGCAGGAAAATGCAATTGGTATTGGTTGCTCCTGATTGGTTAAAACAGCACGTTTTCTCAGATTTATTAGAGCAAGTTAAATGCGTTTCTTCCACCAATTATGGGATGGGATGGGATGGGATGTTTAAAAAAGCTATAAGCTTGTGGGGTCCTGTATGGAAATCGATTTAAAATTAATTGAAGAATTTGTTTCCTTGACTGGAAGGGAAGAGATCGTGTAAAGCTTTCCAATTTTACATTTATTTTTGTAGGTAAATAGCAGTTATCGTGAAATGGTGAGGAAGGACCTTGGAGATAACATCATGGAAGTATCCCACCCTAAAGGCACAGACCGCTGGCTGGTGATCAAGAAACAGCTTGATGCTTCTAATGTAAGATTTCTCACATATTGCTGAATGTTGTTGTTGTTGTTGCTGTTGCTGCTATCGTTGTCGTCGTTGTTGTTGTTGCTTTTGCTGTAGTAAGATGTTCTTTTCAAAACTTCCTCTACAACCTTACGCTTCTTGGAACGAACTAGTACATGTATTTTTTCTTGATAAAGCCACAAAGCTTGTAAGTTTTGATTATTCTTTTTACAACTGATTGCCAATGCGAACTTTATTGATTATTTGTTTTTCATGACTTCCTTTTTCAGATGAAAGAAGACGTAGAGATGACTGAGCTAGCGCTAGCTTTCCCGTTGTTTTCTGACTCAGACAATGGTACAAGCTTAGGAAAAAGGCATCAGGTGAAGTTTATCGGCTTGGGCCACCTTCACATAGTTTTCGCCGAATTGGACACTTTTTAACTAGAAATGGTTGGGCCACCTTCACATAGTTTTCGCCGACTGGGACGCTTTTTAACTAGAAATGGTATCCTCCACTACGTACGAGGGTTAATATACCTCATAGTATGCGAGTGATTTATGCGAAGAAGTAGTTAGCGTGTCATACCGAGAGCTACATCGCATTGTGTTCTTACGGCGACTAGTGACCAGATATAGAGGCACCACTGGTTTTGGACAGATTTAGCGTAGTATACCGCTTGGGGAAGATTGACAAGACAACAGGGGCCTACCTAAGATGTCCGATGTACAGAGGTGACCGCTTTAACGAGTTGGAGAGGGAGCTAGCTGACTAAAATGCTGTATTTTTGTTTTACTTTCTACAGACCTTGCCACAACAGAATGTGTTTGCGTATCTTCCTCTCAGAAGTTACGGTTTTCGATTCATCATTCAAGGTGATTTTGAAGTTCCTTCGTCAAGAGAGGATGTGGACAGTGACAAATCCTGGAATCAGTGGCTCAGGGAAGAGATTCCACAACTCTTCATTGACGCTCTCTCTGTATTCATGGTGGGTGGAAATAATTTTTTTCATCGTCAGTTTTGTTCTCAGTTATAATTACACACGTGAGGTGCATAAATGACCCATGGGTACCAGCAATTTTTTGGGTCGACCTGATAAAATACATGGGCAACCTGCGATGGACTAGAATCTCATCCGGGGAGTAGGCAGCTCTCTGAAACAACATTGAACAGTGGGAGAGAGGGATAAAAATATGTTTGCCCTCTTGTGAGCTAAGAGAGGTTTGAAAAGTGTGTTGTACGCGTGGGTATCTACTTGTCTCGACAGGTTTTGTCCGCGTGTGGGTTTCTACTCAACAATTGCATGCTTAAATTACATTATCTAGCAAAGTGTTTTTTAGAAAAGTGCTCATCGTTGCAGACGTTTCGGGTAAAGGCTAAAAGCCCTTTCATTAGAAAAGCTTTTAACTCGAACTGTTTAGCGTTTATACTCAAAACGTCAAGCTCTGTGATTTTTAAATTTATGAACGATGTAAACTTGTCTAAAAAACACTTTGCTGGACACTTAATCACGGCAACCCGCTTTTTGTCACTGAAAGAAAGATAAATAATTCATCATGTACACATAGTTGTCGTACATGATCAAAAATCCAAATTCCTTCTCTTTTTCTTTTTAAAGGAGCACTCATCCTTTTCTGGCCTGTCCTCGGTGGCTTCGTACTTTCAATTTGTCCCCTTGAAGAGGAAATTCTAGATTTCTTTACACCGGTTGCCCGCCATATTTTAAAACTCCTTCAAGGCAAACCTTGTATTCCTGTGAAAAAGACCAGCGACGAAACCGAGCAACCGACAGATGGCGACAACAACGTGAATGGCTACGAGTGGGTTCTTCCTTGTAAGGCAATTTTCTGCCAAGACTGCACAACACAAGAGCTTATAACTTCCGCCCTGCTAGAGGAGCACTTGGGTTTAAGCTACCTCCATCCAAAAATGGCATCGGCGCTTAATCCATCCCTTAGATCTCGACTTGGAATTGAGACTCTATCCAGCAAGCACTTGATTGAGATAGGGAAGGCCGAAGCGAAGAAGGCTTCCGGGGAGTGCAGCGCGGCTGCGTGCCATAGCAACGACCACAAACCGGAAGCTGCGAGGATAGGTTGGGTGGCTCGATGGTTGCAGTGCATGTATCGATGCCTCGAACAGGAGCGAAATAGCAGTCAAGAAATGCTGGATCTGATTGGTTCTCTCAGCGTGATTCCGCTGACAGATGGCTCGTTCGTAAACCTGAAGGAGATTCTGTTTTTCTGCCATTGTCGTTGAAAAAAATATCTGAGGGAGCTGTGCCAAAGAAAAAGAAAGGTATGTTTATAAATATTTTTCACATTCTTATCTATGATATCGTTAAAATAACTCAGTTCAGACAAAAACGGGACATGGATAGTAAAGGGAACTTAATATATTTTGTACATTGTGTTTTAATAATATTATGAAACAGGAAGTAGATATTGTGACACCATACATGTTTCTAACTCCTAATGTAAATGGTTTACAACTAACATTGCCCAGTAAGGATAATTAATATTTACATCTCGGTACTGAAAAAAGTTTGAATTATATCATTCACGCACTCAATTCTTACCCCGCTATCGAGACGTCTGAGTGTCAACTGACCCGGACAATTTCATAGTGATGAGATCCATGTAGTGTATCGGATTCGGTTCAGTGTTACTTGCGCGCGCGAAATTCACAACCGAAACAACCGAAGCTACAGTCAATCAGAGACACTACACAGATCTCTGTAAAGTTACGTCTATACATTTTTTGAAGGTTCGCATCTCAGAAGTCTGAACTCAACTGAGAGCGACGTGGGTTTTTTTTGGGTAAAACGTTTGGCACTTTTATTTCACTAGTTTTCATTTGTCTTTTTACTCAGCCCATGTTCACAGTAAGGTTTCGTTGTATTTCTCAGTATACTGTTTAATTGCTTTTTAGGTGCCAAAGCGCAAGAGCAGACCTGTTTCACTGTGCTCGAGAGAGACCTATCCACTGTACACCCTGCTCTGTTCTCGTCACTGGATGATATCGGTCGTTCTCAAGTCGAACAGCTGTTAAGGCGCTTGGGAGTGAAGAGCTGGAGCGCTAGAGAGCTTATCAACAGTCACGTTATTCCAACCTTTAAGTCAGACAAGTGGAAGGTACCGGTAGCAGTTCCTATTTCTATATCCCATACTCTTTAACATTCTGGCACCGAGTGGCCAGAGCTCTGTCAACTTTAAATCTGAAACCCATGATTTACATAATTGGTTTTGGTTCACGACTGGTATTGTTTTTGCTCCTGATTGGTTTAAAAGTAGGATATTTGCTCTAATTGTTCGAGTTTTATGAATTCAGCGCTCAGTCAAAACAGCTCTGGCAGAGTAGCTTTGAAAGTGTGTGGTAAGACTAAGGTTGCAAATTATGTTAACTAATGAAATATCGATCCTATAACTCGGCGAGTAGCAAGCTCGGGACAAGACACGCGACCACTTGATTGGCTGATAACTTAACAATTGCAGCCTGATTGGTTAGATCATGTGCAAACATTTCAGATAATTGCGTTTTAAAATCATTGCTAACAGTAAACACATACTTTTTTTGCGATTTGCAG
The DNA here is from genome assembly GCA_029204205.1 of Desmophyllum pertusum. Lineage (NCBI taxonomy): Eukaryota > Metazoa > Cnidaria > Anthozoa > Scleractinia > Caryophylliidae > Desmophyllum > Desmophyllum pertusum. Next base: position 472,781 of record MU825898.1, read on the forward strand.
ACCAAGTCAAATGAAGTGTTGAGAAGCTATCTTGTGTACATCCTTGAACAGCGTTTGATCGATCCTTCTGTGTGTGATATCGACGAATTGAGGTCCTGTGTACAGATTTTGACCAACAAAGGTGTTTTGAACCCTACAGTAACACCGATTCATTTTACACCTAAATATGGAAACACAATTGATCTCGCTCGCCAATTGCCCAGTAAGTCACTTCTAAATGCGCATTTATTTACTGTTGCCCTTTCCACTGAGTTCGCTTTCCGTTTTCACTCGCCAGTTTGATTAGTTTTACGCTGGAAGTTTACAATAGGCAATTTCCGAGTTGCCTTCTACCTCTGTTTCAAAACGAGTCCTTTCACATGAAAATGAGTTTGATATGCATTTGAATGAACTTGTGAGTAAAACTCATTTTCATATGAAAGGCTTCGTACTTGGACTCGTTTTGAACAGAGGTAATTGGAACTAGAAATGGCCCATTGCTTTATCTACAATTTTTCTGGTTAGACAGAAAGTCATTTTTAACTTGTGACATTTTGTCTCTTTGTCATTAGGTATTTCGTGGACTCTTATTGACGAATCGTACTTGGAATCGTGCGCAACATCAAAGGCTCATACCACTGATTGGAAAGATTTCCTCGCCGAGCTTGGAGTACAACACTTTCTTGCCATCAAGAGGAAACAAGTGAAACTACATCGGGACAGCATGGTGAGTTGCATGGTGAATTAACATTAAAGTGGTGTTACTTACAAATCTTGAAATCCAAGATGGCGATTGGTAGAATTATGACGCCATTTTTGCGCGATATAACGTCAGAAACGATCGACACTTTACCATTTAATTGTAGAAATAAACGGGGTAGGGGAGGGAATGCGGGACACTGTCTGTATCACCTCCGCGAGAATCACGAGCACCAAAAGACTAAGTCCAAACAGAATTAAACTAAAAGCAAAGCCATTCATGACAAAGCCAGTAACCACGGAAAACTCACACAATTGGTTTTTGATAGGGTGATTGAAAAACATACTTTATGCATGATTGGCTTGAATACGCTGCACGACTTTGATGAAACAATTTACAAGCCTAGCAAACTCAAACCAATGTAAAGGAAAGTGGGAAGGAATTTATTGGGAAAGTTAATCGTAAAGAAATAGCCGGCAAATGTAACTTGCTGCCTTATTATTATTATTTCTATTGTTTAGGCGCAGTCACCTTGGGCTTCATACAACAACATTTGGCAAACAACTCCAGATGGTTATTACGTAATCGATGACTGGACTTGCGAAGAGTTTGAGGAGTTTCTTGGTAAGACTTCCGCTTCTGACACCAAGCAACGAATCAGCCCTGAGGAGTCGAAGGTCCTGGCTCAGTGTATTGATGAACGCTGGGATACGTACGACAAGTACGCACAGTTCGCTGATGGTTTAGTTCACGTCAAAGATACAAATGGCCACGTTCTCGCGGAAACTCGATCTTCCTTTTACCTGAATCTTGTCTCGAAGCCATGGATGTCAGCTAGCATTGGGGGGACGAACTTGTTTCTTCCAAGGGACCTCTTCGTGCGGAGTAAATTCGTTTATCAGCTGCTAGAGGACCACGTGAAGTACATTGCTGCGGATTTGAAGAGCATTGCGTTTATTAGCACCTTACGCATTCGAGAATCAATAAGCGTGGATGGTATGATTGGCGAGATGAAGCTGTGGTCGGCTGCTTGTGAAGAAGTCATGGATGGAAGTCAACCAAGAGACTTTACAACTTCAATTGCGCACATGAGCAGAGTGTACTTCTTCCTCCTTGAGAAAATGTTCCAGAATGAGGAAGACAGGCGAAAAATACATGAAGCTTTTCACAAGAATGCGCTGATATTTTTCCCTCATCGCTATCTGGAGTCTTCCTCTGATCAGACCCAACCAGGCTCATTTCTTTTGAAGAAGGATGTATGCTGGCGAGACCCGACGGATGTGGCTGTGAAACTGTTTAGAGAACACGGCAAGGCAACCACAAGGCGCTTACTCGAGAGGCACTATAGTAGTTCAAAAGGCCAGCAAAGTCTTGCAGATTTCTTCGTCGATCAAATGCATGTGGATGCAACACCCAATGTGGATGAGTACATCGAAATGGCATCAACTGTCGCTGAAGTTGCCGGTTTCCCCACTCCCTCGTCGTTGAGTGATATGTTGAAAATATTTTCAACTTTAGGGAGCAAGTGTGTTGCACGCGGCCACAACGACAGCATACGAGTTGACATGCAAATCGATGTCAATATGGCTGCCTTTCTAAAACAATCTCTGGAAAGAGAACAGAGGTGTATTTTCCCATCCTTTGGTAAATGGGTTGCACTTTCCGATAAGCCGATTTTGCCCGACGACAAGTCTCTCTGGAAGATTTTCCAGAAGGAAAAGAGCGTCCATTTTCTTAACCTTGAGGATTTTTTTCAGCCTCAAAAGCTGCATCGCTCGTCCTCCCGTAAGCCTCAACACGACAGAGAAGAAATGCAGTACAATGTTTCGTTGTTTCTGAAGACCTGTGAAGTAACAAAGCTAAGTGAATGCATAAATAAAGAGTTTACTCCCAGCGGATTAGTGCAGTACCAGTGTGTCCCAGTGCAGAAGTACTTCCACCAGCTAATACCATCTGTGCAGCGTTTCCTACACTCCAGAAACCCAGCGGTGTACGATGAACTGAACCATCAAGGATTTGCACAGAAACTGCTACAGATGCAATTTGCCAATGTACAGAATTTGGAAACTATGTATTCGTTGAGTACACACCCCGACGTTCACATTCCAATTAAAGAAAAGTCTGGCGTGCAAGCGGTGGGATCCACTTACTGTTTCTACGTGGTGCAAGAGTGTCAAGAGAGTGCCGATGTTATAAATGCCGAAATGGTCAAACTGTTGCTAGCAGGGAAAAAGCAGGGTTCGTCAGACCTTAGTAACTTCTTGGTTGCAGTGAAGAATTACGATGGAAATGATCTGGAGTTGTTTTTAGAAGATGTACAAGGTTTGGATCCATTGCCTGTAAGAGAGGAGCTCTGGAGTGTACCCCCTCCTGAGGAACCCGACATTGCTGAAGTTGAAGAAGAAGCTGAGGCTGTAGCTATCCCCCTTGAAACCGAAATCCGAACCTCGTCCAAAGGTGACGGTGATCTTCACTCCTGGCCACCAAAGTCTTCTGCTCAATATGATATTGCTCGCAAACGTGAAGGAGAATCTGGAAATGAAGCTGCGCTCAAGATGTGGCCTCTCCCGGCACCACCTGACTCTGTGAAGAAACCTCCCGGAGAAGTGAATCGAGAAGAGCTGGCGCAAGGTCGACCAACACAACGTGACATTAGCAGTGAAGGACTGAAAGAGCACGATGAAAGACCTAGAGAGAGAGATGAAACGGCTATTATGTGTGACCACCCTGTTGAAGCCATCCCCAGGCACCATCACGCTCCGACTGCCGTCGAAGCAATAGTCGAGACAACGGTTCTTGACGCTGATGAGAATAATGACCCCAAACCGAATTTAGTTGGAGGGGTTACAGATTCAGCTACCACCGAAAATGAAAGCCGTCTGCAAGATGCGTCACATGTAGGACCTCAGCCCCCACGAACACCTGGACGTGGAGACGTAACTATCCCTGGAGATGTAGCAAGGCAGACTTCTCCGACTCGCTCGTATCTCTGGTTCGATGGTGGGACATCTGAGCTCGACTTCGAAGATCTCTCATTTAATGGTGACACGAGAATCTTGGATCGTATCCCACTTGCAGACAACCCAAACAAGGAAGATATTGGTCGATGGGGAGAGCAGTGTGTTTTCGAATTCCTTCAGAACCAAGCTAAATGCGATCCTTCAGGTTTGGAAGTGGAAATCGTTTGGGTCAACGAAAAGGGGAGCACAACCGCGCCTTATGATATTGAGATTCGACGACATCTTAATGGTGCAGGAAAAGACGACAATCGCATTACAGTGATAACATATGTTGAGGTGAAGACAACGTCGTCCGATCAGAAGGAAGTCTTTGAACTTTCCGTTCCAGAGCTTCGTTTCGCGTGGACACAGCAGGAAGCCCTCCATCTTTATCGCGTTTTTAACGCGGGAAAACCTAGTTGCGTACGCATTCGTCGTCTGCAAAATCTTGCCGCCCATCTAGAAAAGAAAACCGTAAAATTGTGTATGGTTATCTAACGGTTCTTAGTCTAGAAAGTGAACAGTGCTTTGCATTGAGAATTTGTCATTCCTGTTTCAGTTGGTTAGCTTAATTTATTTAGAATAATTGCAATATAATTATTAATCGAAGGAATTTAGTTAGCGATAAAGTACAAATGATGTTATTTAATTATTTTAATACACGTAGGAAATAAAAATAAGGAATATAAATTGAAATTAAATGTGATATAATTAAAAGTTTTAAGTTAGACATTTTGGCTTTTTGCCTTTTTCTGTTCTTCCATTTTGTATATTTTATTTCTTTTACGCCTGTTTGGGTATATTTTTGTATTAATTATTACCGCCATTTGTTTCTATTTTTACTTAACTTAGACTTTATGTTTATATATGCCTGCGAACAGAAGTTTCCTATTTCCTTCCTGCGTAGTAGGGGGTGGGGGGATACTACGCCTACGCAGACCATTCCTGCGTTTTCCAACCGTCGCAGGAAAGAAATAGGAAACTTCTGCGCGTAGGTTGAGGCTTTATTTGAGTATTTATCATTGTGAATATTATAATAATTACTTCACTTCATCCGTTGCGTTTTCCCTTTTATTACGTGATTTTCTATCGATTAGCACCGTGGGTTGTAGCGGAATTTAATGATGGCTTGAAATCGTAAAGGAATTTGGAACATGTCAGTTTTTAACCCAAGAATGATGAATACCTGTCACACACAAAAAAAGAATAATGCTTATCCACCCGAAAATAGACAATCAAGATGATGAACACTCGATGATGATTAATAGTCATGGTTAATCATTCCGCTAACAACGCCTGTTTGAGTTCGCAAGAACTGAGGTTTTGTGATAAAAAAAAACAACAGTAGTTTGTCTTTTAAAGGCACTAAAAGGTAATTCGTGATTCAGTACCAAAACAAATGTGTAGTTAAATGTAAATTTTGTACACGAATTTTGCAGTAGTGTTTTTTTTGCCTGATTTGTATACAGACTACTTAATTCAAGTGTCTTGTTTGCATGATATTTCTATTATTATGTAAATTCTAGTCTGTAAAGTCTACGCTTTGTATTTTTGAGTAATCCTTTTTTCGTCAAGGATTTAATAGGTGTCACTGAAGGGACAGGCCTTATAAAAAAGGAGTCGACCACGTTTGGGCTTTTGGAACTCTTAATATGTTCGTGTTATAGTATAGTTGTTATTGTTATGGAGAATAAAACACAGTTAAACTGTTCAAGATCGTCGTCATTTACACATATAATAACTACACTTTGACGTTCCTCTCCACTAACGGCTGCTCCAACCTGACTACATTCCTATAATCTTAAAATGACAGCCTTGAAATATTTAGGCTTAATGTTTCAAGGTGTACATCCGTGACGTAGTTCCTTTATTTACGTCCAGGATCGTTTGGCCTGAAACCCTCATGCACTCTCAACGACTCTCATACGCTCTCATCGAATTTCAACCTGCATACTCAAACTCGTCGAGAGTTTTCTCTTGTTTGGCCCACGCTTGATGATAGTCGATGAGAGTTGAAGAAAACTCGCATGAGAGCAAACTCTTGACAACTCTTATCCTCGTCAGGAGCTACGTCACGGATGGCGCATCTTGAAAAAATTGGCCATTTTTTTCAAGTTCGCCATTCGCAATCCGTCTTAATCTTCAAGCATCCTTGTTCCTGTTGGTTTATTAATACCTCTGTATTTTTCTACCTTTAGTAAACTATTTTGAGGCTTTCTTCCGTTTGAAGGTGATTTTGCACTTAGCAAAAATGACTTAAAATATCGTGACATAGCTCCTTTAACCTTTAACCAGCTTTAGACAAAGGCACGCATCTACCTTGTTTCCTTTAATCTTATGTGCATTGACAATACAGATGCAATTTTTAAATACATTTTTTTTTCTAGTTACTTGGCTTTTTGAAGCTTTGGCTTATCAACCTTTTTAATTCACCAACGAGTGATCAACATGTAATTTCCTTTTACAGTATCAATACATTGTCTAGCAGATAGGTGATGAGAAAATGGAAACAGATCATCAAAGATGGATATACCATCCTGTCTCTGAGGACTTTGTGATGGTCCCGTTATTTCTACTTTTCGATACGAAAAATCTAGTCGGAATTGAATCACAGTGTAATCAGGGTTGATACCAAAAAGTTGCTTTCTTTCTTTTGTGCTTTCATCTATGCGTGTTGGTGTTATGATAAAGGCTTCCTTTTAAAAAATAAATGTCCCTTCTCAGTCAGACGCTACTGATCGTCTGAAGACGTGTCAGACCTCACAGAGGTTTTTACTAAACGAGTGAAGTCTCGTCGAATTTCGTTACGACACTTGCAAAACGTCAGATTATGATCATTAGAAAAACTAAGTACTATGTCAACACCCTTTACCCCTGAGCCTTGCAATGTTGGAAAGTGGCAAAAAGTACTCGTGTTTGGAGGGGCAAAATGTGCGAAAAACGAAGTGTTTCAACAATTACTACGAGGCTTGATCAGCTAGCAAGCATTCAGACTGCTCTGTAGGTTTATACCGCAAGTCAGCGTTTCGCTTTATCCTTCTCTCTCATCGTCGTTTCATGGAGTCAGTTGGTATTACCGTGAACATTCATCTACAACCACAGTTAGACGCCACCATACCGGGGACATCCCTTAAAACAATTGTGTTATCGGCGTCGTAGTAGAGTAGACTCATAGAGTGAAGCTCAGTTGGTACACAGGTGGCTGCTGGGATCTTCTTGCTCAGTCGATGGTGCAGAATATTCTGCATGATGGCGTGATTTGTCGGATTGGAGTCCTGGCTAAGTGTTCCAGGGCAGGAACCATCGCAGTAGTGAAATCCAAAGCGAGTTGGAGCGATGATCCAGCCGTTCCATTGAAGGTCGCGGAATCGAACCGCAAGGCGGCGTTTTCGACAGATGTTTGGTACCTCCGAACGCTTCGTTCTGATGTTGTGTGATCCCTGCACCTGGTTTGTTACGCCAGTGTCCTCGGTCACGTTACCTGTTACATCTTGACGCGTCATCAATGGAAGAATTCCGCGGGGCCCACGATTTGGCAATTCTTTTGGCTCTGTAAAAACAGCAAGGAAAGGCTTTCGTTTTCCTTTTGAAACAATTCTAAGCGAAGGAGTGGTAGAAATAAACAATTTCAAATTTTCCATGCGCTTCTTGACCTTCGTGTGTAAGGCTTGAGTGAGATTGAATACCAGCCATCTGCTTTTGCTCATTTTGCGACAATCTTGAGATGATATTGTGTCGGCTTTATCTTTGTCTGAAATATTCCTTGAGTTCTTTGACTGATCCGTGCGACTAATGCTGACCTTCACGCTGCCACGAGCTTCAGCGTACACTTGAATATGCAGTTCAGCATTTCGTAGCATGTTGCTGCCGTTGAGGCCGACAGAGGACACGTTAAACTGGAGTGAAACTCTGTTGGCGTCCTCATTAAGATCTGTTGAAAATCGATCATGAAAGCAAACAAACAAATTAGACCCTGCTTAGTCATGGATTTAATAATCGAATTAACGCTGTAAAACTCTAAGACATCCGGCATTTGTTGTTACCTTGAGGGAACAAGATCCTCGTGGTACTGCCTTCTGAAGCACTTTGTCCGACATCAGATAGTTTTCTTGTGAACTTGCCCTTGTACAGATTTAAGATGTAGCGCGGAATGTCATGGCGATCGCAAGATATATTTGGTGCATGATCCATGTGCAGCATATGAAGGAGGCCAGAGGCAAATTCCTTCTCGGCCTGCGAAGTTAAGCCTTCGGATAAAGCGAACACAGCTAGAGATAACACGGCAAAGACTGAAGACCTCATTTTCAACGTGTTTACCGAGATATTTATAAGCTTGCCTGGAGACTGAAGCGAAATGCTTGAGTAATGGCGCCAAGTTAAATAAATTACGCCCTTTAAAGGTGCTTAAAATATCAAATGAGATTGCAATTCGGTTCTTATCATTTCACAACTATTAAAATCATTCAGGCGTGTTCATTCAGCCAGCTATTAAGTCTGCAGTGATCAGAACCGAAACGAGGTCTCCAGAGTTCAACTTGGGAATGATAGAATTGAAAATAGAGTACCCGATTTCTTCAGTTCTGCTAAGCTCTAAGAATTCAAAGGCTACCGCATAATTATCTTCGATCTATATTTGTTAATATCTTGAGCAAAATCGTTGCGAGAATCTCATTCCTTTACTTGCGATAACCTTGGTGTCTTCCTGAATAGTAAGATAAACGTATCATCACGTATATTGTGCTGTTATTATGCTTCGCAGCCTATCTGGTTGAAATAACAATTATGTTCCTTGCAAACGCCGGACTGGAATCTTTACCAAACAAGGCAAAGTAGAAACAGCAATTTAAATAATTCTGAAAATTGCATGATAGACCTTGGCGGCAGTGAATGGCCCACGATGTTTACTTTCAGCAGTACCATCTGAAATAATTTTATTTTGATCTCTTTCAATAACAAAAACAAATACAAATACACTCATCAATAAACGTTATTTTACATTAGCAGTATATTCCTGTTACTGGTATATTGCCTGACTTCTCATTGTAATGATATAAACACTGATCAGTGGAGCTATTTCTATTCGTGACCCGTTATAGCTTTTAATTGTGTTTATTTTTGCCATGTAAATGTTTTCTTGACAGTCATAAACGGAAGGACACGCCTTTGTGAAAATTGATAGCTCCAAGCAGAAAATTGAGATCGGACCGAAAGGGACTGGTTCTCGTCGAATTGACAAACATCTGGATCGAACCGGATCGGATTGCGGATTGGACTAGCGGCTCTATCATACTATCATATAAAAACATAACCTCATAAAAACGTACAGAAAAGTTTTAAAAACTTCAAACCTAGCATTCACAATGTTGTTAGTACAGGGACGAATTGCGCAAAAGTATGGCTTTCTATGTGCCTTACTTGCTGTGTTAGTTTCACAAGGAATTGTGGTAAAATGTACAGCCGCCATCTTTTTCCGTACGGTGGTTGTTATGTTTTTATTCACCAAAACGTTTAGCCGTTTAACGATTTTCCTCGAATTTTGTTATAGTTATGATTAATTGGTAACAGGACTTTGTGTCGTCAAATTCTGTCTGTAATCATACTCGTGATTAACAAATCGGACTCCCGCTACGCGGTCTTCCGATTTTGTTACTCACTCATATGATTACAGACCGAATCGGACTCTACTCAGTCCTATTACCATTCAGTAAATTGCTACCTGCCGATCATACACGAGGCAGCTAATTATACTGATTAGATATGATTGGAGTTCAACGATTATATTTACATATACACTAATTTAAATACGAGCTCGTTTAACGATTTTGGTCTATGGTGAAGTTTCTTTTATAACTTTGTTTTAATACTTTGACACTTTATTGAAATATTGTTTGACATTTGACCAACTTGGTTTGGTGTGGTGAGATAACCCCATGACTGAAGGAAATAACACAGTTTACAACGCCTAGATTCCTGCATGTACATTAGTGCCCCGCCCAGACCACCTCCTTAGTATGACCACCTCCGGCGTTATTATACGGCTACTTTCTCAGTTTTGGCACGAAAAAAAAAGAAGCTTTGTCAGTTATTTTCTTATTTGAGAACCTCTCAACATCCCATTATGCGACCACATTTTGGTGACCAGTACGATGGTTACGTGTGGTTCGAGCTTCTTCTATACAACATGGTAAGAAACAGAACAACTGGCCTATTCTTCCGTCATGACCGAGTTCCTGTTTTCCTTACTCTAGCTAATATGCTTTGAAACGCGATAAGACCCTTGTGATAAGTTAAAACAATAATAGGACAACCGAAGTTGACTGTTCATAAGGCAGGAACTAAATGGTCCTAACAAGCGACTTATGGGGCCTACATGATTACTTAACTAGGTCAAAACAAGTCTACTTCTCAGCCTATATATTTCCCATGCAAGCGCAGAGCCTGGATATTCATTCTTAACTGATACAGTTGAACCTCCCTAACACGGCCTCTCTATGAGGCAAACTACTCTGGCCGTTGTCGAGAGGTGGCTGTTGTAGGGAAGTTTCAATGATACTAAATGACTAAAGTGTATGCCGATCGGCGCACGGCCCGGACGACAAATTCTGGCCATAGAGGTGGCTGTCCGCCGAGAGGTTCGACTGTAGAAGAAATGCCATATTAATAAACAGGTTTTTCTTACTATATCTGAAACTTTATGATAAAAATATTACCTTGCAGAGCTTTATGTATTCTGTGTCTTTCAGGAAATAAAAGGAAAAAATGATACACCACAAAACGTCCGCAAGAATGTTTCCTCGTTTGCCACAGCCTTTCACTTCCATTGGTAAACATAGGTCCGCAATGCATACACACGTGGGAGATTCAAACTTTATCATTCATCAGTTTACTCAAAATGTTTTTGTACTCTACTTATGTTTCTTTATAAGGTCAATTATACAAAAGGTAAAGTATACGACTAGCCTTCGCCTGTCTGCATGGCCAGCATCCTGATTGTAATCAAGTCATTTAACGCTTAATTATATGCTTCTTACATTTGAATTATTTCACGGTGGAATGGTTTCATTTATATGCACTAATTTTACACTGTCACCGATTTCGTTTGCACTGTCTCGTAACAATTATATAACAGAGCTATGTCACGGATAGCGCATCTTGAAAACTTTAGCCTAAATGTTTCAAGCTCGTCGTTCGTACGTAATTCGTCTCAATTAGCGAATTCATATTAGAAGACGGGAAACTCGTCTCAGACGAAATTCCGTCTGACAAAATTCCGTCTAATATGAATTTAAGGACGGTAAAATTAGACGGGTAAATACTTAGAGCCGTCGGAGACTAGGACAAATATGAGGCCAGGTTACATTTCTATCCCAGAAGCAATTGCTGAATTTCCAGTTTTTGTAGCAAACGGGAAACCCTTTTTCGTCTAATGTGCGTCTAAAACGAGTCCCCGTCATTTTAGGCGGGAAAATGGACAGATAAATATAAGACGGGAAACTCATCTTCCCCAGTCTTAACCATCCTGGCTTTTGGGCTGCCTTAGTAAAATGTTATTTTTGAGGACTTGACAGTAATTTTATACATCGCAAAAATTATTTCATATATCGTGATAGCTCAGATAGCTCCTTTAATAGATACTGTGAACAATTCATTGATTAGACAGTTCTATAAAACTCACTTCTGTCGTCCACCATTTTGAGTCCGAAGTGCTTTGTAGGTTCATCACATGATTCCAAATTTTCTTGCTGGGAAGTTGATTCCGTGATCCGAGGTTTGTCAATCCGATCCGGTTCCTATTGAGCCTGATTTTGTTAACGGACCTAGATTAGACGAAGTGTCAATAGCAAAGGTACTGACTTTTTCAGCGTGTAACTGTCACACTACAATTGAACACAATGAGTGTTAAGTTGTGACTACAAACACGTTTACAATATTTGAAGTGATTCAAGACCTTCGTGATCATTCTGTAAGCTGCGTGGTAACAACAATAAGGTTTTGTACTATTTCAAACGTAACTGTGCGGTTTTGGGGATTTGCAGGGTCGAAATGTCCTCGCAAACCGAGATAACAATTGCAATGGGTGACCTTGTCAACTGAAGAGCCATGCAAAAATGCTGATCAACCGAATGAATGGCAAACGGTTGATTTTCCTAGAAGATCTAAACCAAACCTGAATGGCCGAACCAGGCAAGCCACGTGCACCTAGTTCTCTAGAAAGGAACACGGCCTGTCTTTATACTATCAGTGGTATACATATCAACTAGAATTTCCAAGAAATCCCTGCCACTAAAATAACAAGCTTTATTATACGACATAGCATTTTAGAGTGCGAATACGCACAAAGACGAGAGCAAAATTAATATGAGACCGTATTCAACGGGTCTTAGTCCCCCTGACCGCGCGCTACGGAAAACACTGAATAACCTCTTTATATAGCTAGGTACCGTAGAATTCCGATAATAACGGGCCCCCTGAAAATAACGGCTACCCGAAAGTAACGTTAATTTTTACCTTGCTATTAAACCCCGAAAGTAACGGCCCCCCCGAAAGTAACGGCCCCCCGATAATAGCGGCCCTTAAAAAATTAGTTATTAAAAAATTAGTTGTCATATAATACGAACAATATTTTCGACGTATAGTATACGAACATTTGGGCCTTTTTTGTTACAGTTTACTTTGCTTACATGGATAACGAATAACCAGCATGCAACCTGAATGACCTTTTTATGTCTGTTATGCGTCCTCTTTGTGTAAAACCAATGCTGAATTACAAACGTTTTCTAAGCATCCGAAAGTAACGGCTACCCGAAAATAACGGCTACCCGAAAGTAACGGCCCCTTTGGCCTGCTAAATCCGAAAATAACGGGGGCCGTTATTATCGGAATTCTACGGTATTGCATGCTTGACAAGAAATAAAATGTGCTTTAGAGCTTATGTTGCAGAAAGACCGGAAATAGAGTCAACTGATACTAGTGTTTTTTGGGGGGCGATGTGTACGTGAACAGGCAGATAACTCTTCACAGTTTCGTGCGGAGCAAATATTTACCTTTTTTACTTGAATACCTGCAGAGTGGATGAATTGTATATCGTTCACACCGGTTTCAGTGGTTTCTACGCTATCCCCCGTCCTTCTATAGAACTTCCGAGAACCATTTTATGGATTACATGCCGCTAACCGCTTGTCTTAAAAAACAAAAACAAATAAATAACGCGAGCACGTGACTAACGTAGTGGTCAAATATGACCAAATACTATACCGTATAGCGGTCTTAATCCCCTGATTGCAATCATGTGAGGTTAACCCTTTCACTCCCAAGAGTGCTAAGTTCAAAACTGAGGAAAACATATTGAATTTCATTTTGCAAAATTGTCAAAACAAACAGTACCACTTGAAAGTACTGCTCAATAGGTTTAATTTGAATGGTCACACGCTATAGGGTTTCATCCATGGACTCAAAAGGTACAACCACATTTATTGACTCAAGGTTTAACTCTGGGAGTGAAAGGGTTAAAGCCCCTGAAATATGGAGTGTATTCAAATTGAAAACTTGGTAAACAACGTCGGATTATCTGAGGATCTCCCAACATTTGACGAAAATGCACGGAAATGGCGACGATCGTCTATATCGCGATTTTTCAAGACCTTCGAAGGCATCGAGTGACAGCCGATTGTTTTTCTTGCGACTTTTCATAGAACGATACATAAGAAATATCAGTGTTTTATATTGCTATCATTGCTATTTTTCCAAAATACGTACCCCGTTTGCCTTTCATTCTTGGCTCAAAATATTGCAGAAATTAGACCGACTTATTATCCCGTTTCCCTTTCACTTTTCCATATCCCGTTTCCCACTACCCAAAATTATGTTAAAATAATTAATATTCAGTCACATTTTTTCTGTTTTATTTAAGGTTGAATGGAGCTATACCTGCATAAAATTCTTAAAGTACGGCGATAGAAAAGAGAAAGACCGGTTAAGCCCAGAGCTGGAACTCTTGATATCAAAACAGGAAGTCGTAAAGAAATAGGCGACTTCCGTAGACCGACATTACGACATATCATTAATAAAAATAGAATCTTCACTAACGACAATCAGACTTCTATAGACTGTTCATAGCCTCTCTACCTATTTTTTTCATCGATTGCTTGTAGTATTTTTCTCTCTCGAAATAATCTGTTGCGGCTCGAAAGGAGCACGGCGCGAGAAATTGGGACGGGAAGGATTGGGATGAGACGAGGGAGCCGAGGGAGCCGGGGAACTAATACAGATTATCTCAGTTATTTTTTGTTGTTCTTCCAATAGGAGACTGTGAATCTGAACTTGGAATGCAAAGCAAACTAATTCCAGATGAGAACATCACAGCATCTTCCCAATTTTAAAAGGTTACCGTAGACCTTCAAGGGACGATGTTTTGCGATTTTATTTTTTCAGGCATGACTAACATTACTAGTTAAGCGGCCGATGCCCATATATGGGCATCGAGACGCTTCAGGAAATGGACAGTTTTTCTTCGTAGTCACTTGCCCTAGACCTCCGGTTTGCCGTGACTACCACACGGTCAAGATGATGCAATCGCAATCGGCTAAAATTAGCCACAGTGATTAGAGAATTTCTCTTCCACAAGCTTTCTTGAGAATTTATTCCTACTTATACTATTCCTACTACTACTACTATTCCTGCTACTACTAATGGTAATGGTAATGGTAATGGGTAATGGGTATGGTAATGGTAATTGTAATGGTAATGGTAATGGGTATGGTAATGGTAATTGTATGGGTATGGGTATGGGTATGGAAATGGTAATGGTAATGGACATGGTAATGGTTAATGGTAATGGTAATGGTAATGGTAATGTTAATGGTAATGGTAATGGTAATGGTAATGGTAATTGTATGGGTATGGTAATGGTAATTGTATGGGTATTGTAATGGTAATGGAAATGGTAATGGTAATGGTAATGGTAATTGTAATGGTAATGGTCATTGTATGGTAATGGTAATGGTATGGTAATGGTAATTGTATGGGTATGGGTATGGGTATGGGTATGGAGGTATGGAAATGGTAATGGTAATGGTAATGGTAATGGTAATGGTAATGGTAATGGTAATACCAATGGCAATGGTAATGGTAATGGTAATGGGTATGGTAATGGGTATGGGTATGGGTATGGTAATGGTAATGGTAACGGTAATGGTAATGGTAATGGTAATGGTAATGGTAATGGTAATAGTAATGGAAATGGTAATGGTGATGGTAATGGTAATGGTAATGGTAATTGTAATGGTAACTGTAATGGATATGGTAATGGTAATTGTATGGGTATGGGTATGGGTATGGGTATGGTAATGGTAATGGTAATGGTAATGGTAATGGTAATGGTAATGGTATGGGTATGGTTATGGAAATGGTAATGAAAATGGTAATGGTAATGGAAATGGTAATGGTAATGGTAATGGTAATGATAATTGTAATGGTAATGGTAATGGTAATGGTAATGGTAATGGCAATGGTAATGGTAATGGTAATGGTAACGGTAATGGGTATGGTAATGGGTTTGGGTATGGGTATGGTAATGGTAATGGAAACGGTAATGGTAACGGTAATGGTAATGGTAATAGTACCATTACCATTACCATTACCATTTCCATACCCATACCCATACCCATACCCATAACCCATACCCATACCATTACCATTACCATTACCAATACCATTACCATACCATTACCATTACCATTACCATTACCATTACCATTACCATTACCATTACCATTACCATTACCATTACCATTACCATTACCATTACCATTACCATTACCATTACCATTACCATTACCATTACCATTACCATTACCATTACCATTACCATTACCATTACTATTACAATTACCATTACCATACCATTACCCATACCCAGACCATTACCATTACAATACCCATTACCATTACCATTACCATTACCATAACCATTACCATTACCATTACCATTACCATTACCATTACCATTACCATTACCATTACCGTTACCGTTACCATTACCATTACCATACCCATTACCATACCCATTACCATACCCATTACCGTTACCATTACCATTACCATTACCATTGCCATTACCATTACCATTACCATTAACATTACCATTACCATTACCATTACCATTACCATTACCATTGCCATTACCATTACCATTACCATTACAATTATCATTACCATTACCATTACCATTACCATACCATTGCCATTACCATTACCATTACCATTACCATTACCATTACCATTACCATTATCATTACCATTACCATTACCATTACCATTACCATTACCATTACCATTACCATACCCATTACCATTACCATTACCATTACCATTACCATTACCATTGCCATTACCATTACCATTACCATTACCATTACCATTACCATTACCATTACCATTACCATTACCATTACCATTACCATTACCATTACAATTATCATTACCATTACCATTACCATTACCATTACCATTTCCATTATCATTACCATTACCATTACCATTACCATTACCATTACCGTTACCATTACCATTAACATTACCATTACCGTTACCATTACCATTACCTTTACCATTACCATTACCATTACCATTACCATTACCATTACCATTACCATTACCATTACCATTACCATTACCATTACCAAACCATACCCATACCCATTACCATACCCATTACCATTACCATTACCATTACCATTACCATTACCATTACCATTACCATTACCATTACCATTACCATTACATTACCATTACCATTTCCATAACCATTACCATTTCCATATCCATAAAAATACCCATACCATTACCATTACCATACTCATTACCATTACCATTACCATTACCATTACCATTACCATTACCATTACCATTACCATTACCATTACCATTACCATTACCATTACCATTACCATTACCATTACCATTACCATTACCATTACCATTACCATTATCATTACCGTTACCATACCATTACCATTACAATTACCATACCCATACCCATACCCATACCCATTACCATTACCATTACCATTACCATTACCATACCATTACCATTACCCATTACATTACCATTACCATTACCATTACCATTACCATTACCATTACCATTACCATTACCATTACCATTACCATTACCATTACCATTACCATTACCATTACCATTACCATTTCCATTACCATTACCATTACCATTACCATTACCATTACCGTTACCATTGCCATTACCATTACCATTACCATTACCCATACCCATACCCATACCCATACCCATTAACCATACCCATACCCATACCCATACCCATTACCCATTACCATACCATTACCATTACCATTACCATTACCATTACCATTACCATTACCATTACCATTACCATTACCATTACCATTACCATTACCATTATCATTACCATTACCATTACCATTACCATTACCATTTCCATTACCATTACCATTCCATATCCATAAAAATACCCATACAATTTACCATTACCATACTCATTACATTACCATTACCATTACCATTACCATTACCATTACCATTACCATTACCATTACCATACCATTACCATTACCCATTACATTTACCATTACCATTACCATTACCATTACCATTACCATTATCATTACCGTTACCATTACCATTACCATTACCATTACCATTACCATTACTATTACCGTTACCATTACCATACCCATACCCATACCCATACAATTACCATTACCAATACCCATTACCATTACCATTACCATTACCATTGCCATTACCATTACCATTACCATTACCATTACCATTACCATTACCATTACCATTACCATTACCCTCCTTACTAAACCATTATCATTACCATTACCATTACCATTACCATTACCATTACCATTACCATTACCATTTCCATTATTGTTACCATTACCATTACCATTACCATTTCCATACCATTACCCAAACCCATACAATTACCATTACCATTACCATTACCATTACCATTACCATTACCATTACCATTACCATTACCATTACCATACCATTACCATTACCATTACCATTACCATTACCATTACCATTACCATTACCATGACCATTACCATTACCATTACCATTACCATTACCAGACCATACAATTACCATTACCATACCCCATTACCCTACCATTACCATTACCATTACCATTACCATTACATACCATTACCATTACCATTACCATTACCATTACCATTACATAGCCATTACCATAACCTTACATTACCATTACCATTACCATTACCATTACCATTACATTACATTACCATTCCATTACCATTACCATTACCATTACCATTACCATTACATTACCATTACCATTACCATACCATTACCATTACCATTACCATTACCATTACCATTACCATTACCATTACCATTTTACCATTACCATTACCATTACCATTACCATACCCATAACCCATACCGCGTTACCATAGACCCATTACCATTACCCATTAGCCATTACCATTACCATTACCATTACCATTACCAATTACCATTACCATTTACCATTACCATTACCATTACCATTACCATTACCATTACCATTACCATTTACGCATTACCATTACCCATTACATTACCATATCCATAAAACTACCATTACCATACCCCATTACCATTACCATACTCAGTATCATTCACCATTACCATTACCATTAACCATTACCATTACCATTTAACCAATTTACCCGTATTACCATTACCATTACCATTACCTTACAATTACCATTTACCGATTACCATTACCATTACCATTACCATTATCATGTACCATTACCATTACCATTACCATTACCATTACCATACCCATTACCATACAAGTACCATACCCATACCCATTAACCATTACCATTTTACCATTACCATTACCATTACATTACCATTACCATTACCATTACCATTACCATTACCATATACCATTACCATTACAGTACCATTACCGATTTACCATTACCATTACCCAGACCATTACCATTACATTACCATTTACTATTACCATTACCATTACCATTTACCATTACCATTACCATTAACCATTACCATTACCATTACCATTACCCGTTACCATTACCATTACCATTACATTACCATTACCCATTACCATTACCATTACCATTACCATTACCATACCCATTACCATTACCCATACCCATTACCATTAACCATTACCCATTACCCAATTACCATTACCAGTACCATTACGCATTAACCATTACCATTACCATTACCATTACCATTACCATTACCATTACCATTACCATTACCATTACCATTACCATTACCATTAACCATTACCCATTACCCATTTACCATTACATTACCATTACCATTACCGATAATACCATTCCATTCCATTACCATACTCATTGTACCATTACCATTACCATTACCATTACCATTACCATTACCATTACCATTACCATTACCATTACCATTACCATTACCATTACCCTTACCATTACCATTACCATTACCATTACCATTACCATTACCATTACCATTACCATTACATTACCATTACCATACCCGATACCATCCCATACCATTACCATTACCTACATTTACCATTGCATTACCATTTACCATTACCATTCCATTACCATTACCATTACCATTACCATTACCATTACCCATTAGCACCATTACCATTACCATTACCATTACCATTACCATTACCTCATACCATTACCATTACCATTACCATTAACCATTCGCATTACCATTACAATTACCATTACCATTACATTACCATTAAATCCATTACCATTACCATTACCATTACCATTACCATTACCCATACCCTTACCATTACCATTTACACATTACCATTACCATTACCATTAACCATTACCATTACCATTACCATTACCATTACCATTACCATTACCATTACCATTACATTTCACCATTACCATTACCATTACCATTCCATTTAACCATTTCCATTACCCATATTCCATTACCATTACCATTACCATTACCATACTCATTACCATTACGCATTACCATTACACATTACCATTACCATTACCATTACCCATTACCATTACCATTACCATTACCATTACCGATTACCATTACCATACCCATACCCATACAATTACACCTTACCATTACCATTACCATTACCATTACCATTACCATTACCATTACCATTACCATTACGCCTTACCATTACCATTACCATTACCATTCCCATACCATTACCATTACGCATTACCATTACATACCATTACCATTACCATTACATCTACCATTACATTTACCATTACCATTACCATTACCATTACCATTACCATTCCATTACCATACCATTACAGCTATACCCATTACCATTACCATTACCATACCATTACCAGATTTACCATTACCATTACCATTCCATTTCATTACCATTACCCATTACCATTACCATTACCATTACACATTCCATTACCTTACCATTACCATTACCATTTACCATTCATTACCATTACCATTACATTACCATTACCATTACCATTACCATTACCATTTACATTACCATTACCATTACCATTAACCATTACCATTACCATTTTACCATTACCATTACCATTTTCCATTACCCATACCCATACCCATTACCATTACCCATCGCCATACCCATTACATTACCATTAACAATTACCATTACCATTACCCATTACCATTACCATTACCATTTACCATTACCATTACCATTACCATTACCATTACCATTACGCATTACGTTACCATTACCATTACCATTACCATTACCATTACCATTACCATACCCATACCCATTACCTATTACCCATTACCATACCATTACCATTACCATTACCATTACCTATTACCATTACCATTACCATTACCATTACCATTACATTACCATTACCATTACCATTACCATTACCATTACCATTACCATTCCATTACCATTTCATTACCATTACCCATTACCATTACCATTACCATTACATTACCATACCCATGTACCCATACAATTACCATTACCGTTTACCACCATTACCATTACCATTACCATTACCATTACCATTACCATTACCCATTACCCATACCCATTACCCAATTACCATTTACATTACCATTACCATTACCATTACCATTACCCATACCATTAACCATTACCATTACCCTCATTTTCCATTACCATTACTCATTACCATTACCATTACCTTTGGCCGTTATTTTTTTCCATTTTACCATTACCATTAACCATTACCATGTACCATACCATTACATACCATACCCATTACATACCCATTAACCATTACCATTACCATTACCATTACCATTACCATTACCATTCACCATTACCATTAAAACATTACCATTACCATTACCATTACTCATTTTCCATTACATTACCATGTACCCATTACCATTACCTATTACAATTTACCATTACCATACTCCACTATTACCATTACCATTAGCCATTACCATTACCATTACCATTATTCATTACCATTACCCATACGCCATTACCATTACCATTACCATTACCATTACCATTACCATTACCATTACCATTACCATTACCATTACCATTACCATTACCATTACCATTACACATTACCATTACTCATTAACCATTATCCATTACCATATCCATTACCATACTCATTACCATACCCTACCATACCCATTACCCATTACCCATACAATTACCATTACCCATTACCATAACAATTACTATTACCATTAGCCCATTACCATTACGCATTACCATTACATTAACCATTACCATTACCATTACCATTACCATTACCATTACCATTACGCATTACCATTATCTACCCATTACCATTACCATACCCATCCCATTACCCATTATCATACCCATTACCATTACCATTACCATTACCATTACCATTACCATTTACCATTACCATTAACAATTACCTTACCTTAACCATTACCATTACCATTACCATTACCTTACCATTACCATTACCATTACCATTACCATTACCATTACCATTAACCATTATCCTATTACCATACCGCATACCCCTACATTACCCATTACCCATACCCTATTTACCCATTACTCATTACCATTACCATTACAATTACCTTACCATTACCATTCACCATTACCATTACCATTACCATTACCATTACCATTACCATTACCATTACCATGTACAATTACCATTACCCATACCCATACCCCATTAAATTACCATTACCATTACCATTACCATTTGACCATTACCATTACCATTACTATTACCATTACACATTAACCGTTACCATTACCATTACCATTACCAATTATCATGCATTACCATTACCATTACCATTCCATTTACCATTACCATTACCATTACCATACATTTACCATTACCATTACCATTACCATCTAACCATTACCATTACCATACCATTACCATTAACCATTACCATTACCCATACCCATACCCATATACCCATTACCATACCATTTACATTACCATTACCATTACCATTTGCCATTAACCATTACCATTACCTATTACCATTACCATTACCATTACCATTACCATTACCATTACATTACATTACCATTACCATTACCCATTACCCTTACCATTACCACTTACCATTACCATTACCATTACCATTACCATTACCCATTTACCATTTCATTACCGTTACCATTACCATTACCATTTACATTACCCATTTCCCATTACCGCTACAATTACCATTACCATTACCTCATTACCCATTACCATTTACCATTACCATTACCATTACCATTACCATTACCATTACCATTACCATTACCATTTACGCATTAACCATTACAATTACCATCATGACCATTACCATACCCATTACCATTACCATTCACCATTACCATTACCATTACATATCATTACCATTACCATTACCATTACCTTACCATTACCATTACCATTACCATTACCATTACCATTACCATTACCATTACCCATTACCATTACCATTTACCATTACCATTACCATTACCATTACCGATTACCATACCCATACTCCATTACCCTACCATTCCTATTACCATTACCATTACCATTACCATTACTCATTACCATTACCATTACCATTACCATTGACCATTACCATTACCATTACGTTACCATATACGCATTACCATTACCATTACCATTACCATACCCATACCATAAACCCATTACCATTACACATTACATTACCATTACCATTTACCATTACCATTACAATACCATTACCATTACCATTACCATTACATACCATTACCATTACCATTACCATTAACCATTACCATTACCTTCCTTACCATTACCATTACCATTACCATTACCCCCATTACGCATTACCATTACCAATACCATTCACATTCCATTACATTACCATTACCATTACCATTACATTACCATTACCAATTACCATTACCATTACCATTACCAGACAATTTAACCAATTAGCCATTACCATTACCATTACCATTTACCATTACCATTACCATACCGTTACCCATACCCATTACCATACCATTACCATTACCATTACCATTACAATTTACGAGTTACCATTACCATTACCAATACCACTACCATTACCGTTACCATTACCATTACCGTTACCATTTCATTACCATTTACCATATCCATACCCATTACCATTACCAATTCCATTAACATACCATTAAACATTACCATTACCATTACCTTACGGTTATCCATTACCATACCTGTTACCATTACCATTACCATTACCATACCCCATAACGCATCGCTGGGGAACCCATTACCCGTATACCATTACCATTACCATTACCATTACCGTTACCATTACCATTTACTTTACCATTACCATTTCATTACCATTAATCGTTACCATTACCATTACACCATTACCGTTTACCATTGAACCATTACCATTACCATTACCATTACCATAAACCCGATACCCTATAACCCATTGCCATAGCCCATTACCATTTACCATTACATTTTTACCATTACCATTACCATTGATCATGACCAGTAACATTACAGTACCATTGACATTTCATTACCATTACCATTTACCATTTACCATTTCCATTACCATTTCCATA